>VWZP01006385.1:100638-193698 GCA_013396995.1 Dicaeum eximium
TTTTTTTTTTCCCTGAGTGCACATTACAGCATAAAGAAATTGGTAGGCAGCACTTATTTGCAGGAGAGAGGGATGTCAAATGAATAAAACTCCTCATGTTTGTATTTGTTACCAAAGTAGCCACGTGATTTAATACCACAGAGAGTCAGTAAACCAGTTTATTTCTCACTGAGAGTTGGAAATTTCAGCCAGTGTCACAGGGGTCTCTGGACTGACCTACTTCATACCTTCTGAGGAACATATGACTAAAACCCTCTGCCCATTTTCTTATTTTAGCAGCCCACAGTGCTCAGCACATTTTGGTATGAATCTATGAAGCGGAGGGATAACAAGAAAATGGTGAAATGTTTATCTTATTTTTTGTGCAACTGCATAAGTGTACTTACAAAGTCATTCTGCAGTTACAGTAGGAACATTCCTAAATCTGCTGTGCAAGTGTGAGAACAGCATAAATACCTACACGTGCTACCTACAGCATTAAATATGACTTTGCTTCTAATTCTGCTTCCAGTAAAGGGGATTTTTTCTCTCCTGCCCCACTGTATGCCAGCTCAGCTGCCTAACCACCTCTGCTTTTTGGCTGCCTGAACTTCAGGCCCTTTTACTGACTTCCTCTCTGACCAGTCTTAAAAGGAGAAAGCCAGAAATTTCGCCATAACTTCCACATATAAATGAGAAGTATCTGTTCTTGTGTCTACTTCTAGTCTCTGCTTATTATAAATGATAAGCTGGTAAATATGTGATAAATTCTGGGGGTGGAGAGGAGAAACAAATTCAAAAATAATAGTTCTGCCATTTCCCAAATATTGAGTCATACAAAAATAACTTTCTGAAAGTGTAATTTCTCTGAAGAAATGAATTCATCCATGTAATCTGTTTTAATTTCTCTGCCCCTCACCTGCTTCCCGTTCATCTGCTGTTCTGCCTCCCTTTCCAGAAGAGCAATTCTCATCCTTACTAATTGCTGCTAATGATTCTCACCCCAGGGTACCCCAAAGCACACATATTGTCCTGATCCTCCACATCACCAATTCTTAAACTAAGCCCCTGGATCATTCAGGGGAGAAAGATAAAACCATGTCTGTGCTGACAAGTTCTTGGCTGTAGTTTTAGACCCAACATAACTTGGAAAAGTTGAAATATAATAAAACCCTAGGGAAGTCTGTGTGTGGGGAAATCTGACAGACCTTTAACTGCAGCAGCCCTCCTGGATGCCACTTATAATAACAATTCAAAGACCTCGAGCTATCAAGCAGGTTTACTGATGGAGAACTCTTATCAAAGTTCCTGCTGTTAGTTCTGACACATTCACCACACATGGCTGCACATGGTTACACTCACATTCACTCAAGTATACAAGACATGTCTATTCCTAAGCCTCTAGGACCTTGCAATAGTAATGTTTTAATTGCAAAAATGCTGAAGAGCGACTATTACCTGATGGTGGATGTTTCTTATTGTAATGGAGCCTTTTCACTGATCTGAAAAGCAAGCCCGAATTATAGTATATAGTTAAATAGTCTCTCCAAAAACCCTGCCCAGGATAAGGGGCTTGCCAGCCTAGAAGTGCTTTTCCCCTCTGATGTAGGTCTTTGCACTGCTGGGATTTGTTTCCACCTGTGTGTGCAGTCGGGTGGATGCTGAGCTCCTAATGAATCCCATCAGTCAGCCCTTCAGGGGGAGCCGGCACTGCAGCTCTGCTGGCTGACTCGGGGCAAGCTGAGTCAAGGCACTTCCTTCAAACCTGGAGTCATTAGCAAATGAGAGCCACTTCAGTGCTGCATCATCATAAAACTGCCATGCTTGGTAGAATGTTTCATTGGTTTTGAGCAGCTGTGAAGGAAAATATCATGTCTAATATTGATATTGAGAGTGTTGTGCACCAAGTGACAGGGGAGAGTAAGCCCAGGCATCAGACATGCCATGCAGGCAGTGGGGATCCACTGCCTCAGAGAACAAGTTGGAGCATCCTGAATCACTTTTCTGCTTTGAACTGTCCTTTAGAAAAGCATCTCTCCACTAGCTACATTTATTAATGATTTATGAAAATAATAATTTAAAGCAAAAAAAAAGTAATAATATGAGATCAGTATTGAGAGTGATTCACAGACTCTTAAAAACACAATCCTTGAGAGTTGTCTGCACAGTTACTGAGTTCTCTCCCATGTCTCATGGGAAGTCTTCCCCATGAGCAGTGGGCACTTAAACACATCACTTGGAAAGCACAGATATAACTGCAGCAAGGGAGGGAAAAAAAATAGGCAAAACAAAAAACCCCTGAGAATTCCCTTGATTGGAATCACGAACTAACATTTTCTGAGGCGTTCTACAAATAATTCAATATCCGAAGTATTGGGTAATATAACATGGATGTCTTTATAGTTTTGATTAGAAATCCACTCAGGCAAGGATTGCAGGTTTTCCACCTCCTTATGCATTAAAACAAACATATTTATAGTTTCTTTCTGACCTCATGAAACAGAGTTTTTATGTAAACTGAGTATCTCCAGCACAAGACAATGAATAGGAACTAAGTTGGGATACTGTGAACCAAGGTCTACATTCTATGTTCAGCTCAAGCACTCAGCTCTCCACAGGCTCTCCATGATGTTCCAGGTGATTAAATAAAAATATCAATTTTAATTTTAATCTTTACCTGCTGTTTGTATCCACCTCTTTATGGATACTTTTAGAAAATAATCTCACCAGGAACAGATACTGAATAATGTCACCGGAAAGCAAACCACATTAGAAAATTAAAGATAAGTATTGGCTGTGAACTTCAGAAAAGTACATTCTATTTATTTCCTATAAGTAGGCAGAATTCTCTCTAATAATTCAAAACAAATAGCTATATATCTAAGTTTGCATTTCATTTAAAATCAACTATTGCTCCTTTGAATTGTTCAAAGACCTTTCATTGAATGTATATATTAAACCATTTATCCTTAAAAGTGCTAAATCACAAAGAATTTATAGGACCTAACAGAGTTGAAGAATACAAGTGGAACTATAATGTTCATGAGTCACATTGCCACCAAACAGCAAACTGCTGTAGAGATGGAAAAATGAAAAATAAATTTGCATCAAGTGACAACACAGTTCAAATTTCCATTGTATGGCTGGTGACCCAAGAAATATCTAAGTGCCCTGCCCTGTTTATCTGCAGGTTTGGCTGGGACTGCACACTGAGTTGATATTTCCTGAGTTCTACACACTTAAATGAAAGACCTTTCATTTCTGAAGCAGCACATCTTGGGAATTTAAGTCTCTTCTCTTACGTATTTTACCTTTCCTATACCCAAGTTATTTTTAGGTTTCTTTCCCCCTATTTTTTGTTATGATGAGAAGCAACACCTCAGAGAAAGTGAAGTCTATTCAATAAGATCCTGATGCTTATGACATTTTTGACAAGTTGATTTTTTTAACACTCTGAAGGAAGCACTTGTTTTGGCTGGTATTTATTTTTATGTTTTCTATTAATAGACTATCTTCCATCTCATTTGTCTTTCAAGATTTGGTGTGTTTGTGGCTTTTTCATGTCTTTCACTGTCAGAAATGCTTTGACTGACACACAGCCACTGTCCAAAAAACAACAGAATTCTGTCTCCAGGTGTCATGCTTTTCTTTTTGCAGAAAATCCACCCAGGGATGTGATCAGCAGTTCTTATTTATAGGAGAGTTTTTTGGGAACTCATTATTAAAAATTGTATGCATATTTTATGGAGATTTTCCTCTTTGTTCCATTTTGTAACTCCAAGCTGAAACAGGCTAAACTGCTCCAGAAATAAAGTGAACATGAAGGAAATCCTTTCAAATCTCTTCAGTACATTCAAATCCATTAGACAGAACAGCTCTCACTTGAAAAAAGAATTTAAAATTAAAAAGAACTACTCAGAGAAATACAGTGAAACATTAAGCATCATGACTTCCCCTTTGCAACTCTTATCAAGCCCACAGTCTACATTTCTCTTAGTATGAGATATATTTTATGATTTGTGATGTTATATATCAACCATCTTTTGATTATTTTTTTTATCATGGGTATTAGGAAGACTTTATTCCTGAACACTAGGAAATTTAAGAAACAACAAAAAAACCCAAGCACAAACATTTTACTTCAGAAAATTCCTGGGTTTTATACTTGTAAACTGCAATCCTTGAACAAATGGTTTTAGGGCACTCTGATGTAACTGCTGTGTAGTGCTGCACTGACTTCCTTCTGCCTGAGGGTCTCGTGTCATTAGCCTGAGCTCATCTTTCCCTTTACTAAGAGCTACCACTCAGCTCCTTCCTGCCTTTTAATTGTGCAGCCTCTTTCTGCAGCTCCCAGGATCTGCTCCAGGCTAATACCCTCAGATAACCGCAGCAGCAAAACAGTTCCAGTGGGCACCCTTAAAAGTTTTCTTTCACTTCTCAGTAAGTCATAACCAGTTACTGGTGTTGCTGGTTAAAAGCACAAGGAATATCTCCTCATTATGGCTGCAGCTTATCTAACACCAAATAGGTTAAAGGAAACTTTCAAAAAAAGTCATACTGGATTTAATTGAAATAATAAAATTAATCTTGCCAATGGAAACAAACACAACCTTCGACATCCCCCTTTGAATTGATTATTAGTCTATCACTTGAGAAGAAAAATATTTACATTAATATTTAAAACAAAACTGTCAATTCCATATGTCATGTCCATAGTTATTCTTTGAAGGTATTATAACTCTTGAATGGCTTCCTATTGAATCACTGCATGGCTTGTTGCCATTAGTCAGTTTAACATCTCAGCACTGCACAGGAGTGAAATAGTGAGTACCTTCTTCCTTTTATACTTCAAGTTGATTTATTGAATAAACATATACATAATGTTTATTTGACATCGTGAGTAGTCACAATTATCAGTACTCTGCAGTTCAAAATAATTGTCAGCAATGAATAACAGCTGAGATCTATTGCATTTCTGTCCCAAGGGACTATCAGAGACATTGTGTTCAGTCACACACATTGTTTTATTTGGTAGCTACTCACTATTTAAAGCAGATAAAAAATGGCAAGTGCATTTAAGAATGCTGCTGACTCTAATTTTGAGACTTTTGTCGTGTATTTGCACAGCTACCCCATTGCAACCCTCCTGTCAAGCTCACAAAGAACCTGCAATGCAGAGCAGACCTGAATATCTTAGTCACCTACATGCTGTGAGTAAAACAGCACACCACAGCCAGCAAAGCTAATTCCCATCCTATCCATGCATTTCCTGGGACAAGGAGCCATTCTGCACAAAAGGGACCAGACATACTCTCCTCTTTAGAAGACTAATAATGTCAAAAGTGAGAAGCAGAACCTTGAACCTGTGTTTTCTGAGGTGGGGTCTGATCCAGTTTTTAGACAGCATTTAAAGAAAATTATCTCCATTTGCAGCAGAGATCCCTCTTACTCCCAGCATCCTTCAGGTTTCCCAAACTTCTGAATTAGGTGCTAATCAACTCCATTTCCCAGCAGACCTACAGTTTTGAAGCAGACTGCTTAAGCAGGAGGAAACCACCCCTTCAGGCAAGATATTGGTGGATATGGGCTGTTTGTTTGGGTTTTTTATTTTATTCAAAATCATTAGACAGTGGGCACTGTCTTTGAAGAGGGGATGTCTCTCTCATTCTACATTTCCTAGGAGATGTCACAGCTGTGACAAGGAGGAGTTTATAATGCCACAGTTCGGTGCCTTCATAATTTATTCTCTCTGATTTTATGCTCTTTTAGTCTCCTGCTCAACCATCCACTAACAAGCAGTGATATTAGCCAATAAATCAAAGACATCTGCTTGTCACCGCCAGATGCTTGGTCACATTGCAGATGATTATGAGACATACAAAAGGACAATTTCATGTAGAGAGCTCTGTGGAGGTGTTCCACTGATATTCTGTTTGATAGGAGACCAGCGTGAGGTGAATGTAGTATAAGTCAGTAACTTTTATGCCTCCCAGCAATGGAAAAGTAAGCTGAAATAAAACTGGGAAGTAAATTAGGACCTCACCTTTATGACTATGTCATTTATGATCCTGCATCTATTCTTCCAGTATGCTGGCACAAGTTAGCATAAAAATAAATGTTTTAATTTGCCCATCTTGTATTGTGCTGGGCACAGAAAAAGCAGCTACTTTAATTTTCACAAAGGGCAGCAGAGGTGTTTAATATCAATTGTTACAAAGCACATCAATTTTTCATGTGGCTGTCTTGTAAAAAAACTAGTCCATTAGCTTTATCAGTCATATGTACAACTAACATGCCCAGTGCAAAGACACTCTGATCTCTCTTTTCCTCTCTAATTTATTATAACAAACACCATTAATGATGAGACCCAGGCACTATTCTGCAGAATGGAGAAGGAGAGCAAAACTCTTTTGCAGCACTGATGCTCTGGCTTTCTTCTCAGACTTAAACTTTATACTCCAATATAAAGTTACTAAACAACTACACAACAACAGTAACTGAAAAAAGATTATGGGTTATTCGAATGTGCTATTAATAAAATCCATAGGAAAACCAGACAATTTGCCAAGTAAAACCTGAGTATTCCTGTATAGGTGGAAACGGATTTAAAACACAGCACAGCATTTGCTGATTGCTCTCTGAAGAGGAAGCCTTCTCCAAATTCTATGAGGTGGCATGGCTTTAAATTCCTGGGTCACCAGTTGAAAGGAGATTCAACCAGGTTTTCTGTATGTTACCATGCTTCTTTTTAGTAGTTTAATCATCATAAAATTTAGTCTTCATAACTTACCTGTCTTTTCCACAGGCATCTCTGACACACACAACATGAATGTTACCAGGGTGTCACCATCCCAGAACTTTTTACTCATTCTTATCTTTTAAAACATCAGTGGCTTTAAAAAAAGACACATATGGGCACTGATCGAACAGGTTCGGCTCTACAATCCTCTCTTGTAGTCTGGTTTAATTTCTGCCCCTGCAAATCCCAGATTTGAATGCCTGAGAATTTCTCTTGCTGAACATGGGTTTAGCCTGAGGCCATCCCAGTTCTGAGCAGTGCAGTCACAAGGACAATGACATCTAGGAGAGAACTTGTCCTGTGATGTTAACACAAGCCCAACCAGCAGCTGGCATTCAGTTAATTGGTACATTAACTACTACACCCTTCAGTGCCTAGAAAATGGAAGCATATGAAAGAAGTGGTATTAATATAATTTTTTCCTATATTCTAATGAATCATGTTTTAACTACGGCTCCAGCCAGAAGCATTTCATAGTGAAATGACAGCCTTATCAGTAGCACACCATGAACTCTCACTATAGCAACACTAGACAAAAAAAGCCCATTTGATTTCCTGGAAGGAAGTGACTGACATGTAGCTTTTGTTTTAAGAAGCACTTACCTGTGGCAGTTTTCGTCCTATCTCATTGCAGATTTACATGTCAAGCCAAACGATCTGCAGGAAGAGAACAGCAAAATCAGGCACAGGCATAATATCAGGAAGAAAAAACAATAGTGTGCTTTTTAATAGAAAGTAAAGCAGATAATACGGAAAACTGCTAGGGACCACCTCTAGGTTTGCTAAATCATCTGATACAGTCCCCAGATGTGAGATCTGAGCTGAAAATGCCTGAAATCTTATAGAACTCACCATTAACAATGAGTCTCAAATCTTATTTTTGAACCTAGATTTTCAAAAAGATTTGAGGAATCTTAGAGAAGCACCAGAATTATGCTCTATGTCCTATTAGGATCATGCTGTATGGAGCACATAAAAGAATAACTCTCTGTTAAAACTCTATTACTTTCATTACAGAACATGAGAAGCAGACCTCCCATCAAGTATTCCCCAAATGCAGCTCTGCTGGCACATTCCCTTTCAAAACTGAAAACACTCCTTTCTACTGTCAAATACTAAAGTTGCAGCCTCTAAGTTATGATTGAATTTCCAAATATACACTTCAGAATACACAGGTAGAGATATTTAGATGGAAAACTGCAGCTAACAGCTGTTTGCTCATTGGTTCAACATCTACACTCCTTTCTGAGAACTGTTATCTATCCCTACAACTGTCCAGGACAAGCACCTCATTGCACAAAACCCCATCCTTTAAAACATGACCACATCCACCGTTCTTTTTCTTGAAAACAGTTGTCAGAGAAATGCTCAGGAAAACATTCAGAGTATTAAGCTCAGTCCATAATGTAATGTATGGTTCAAAATAATGAGTTAATTTTCATGTGTTTGATCAGTTTGGGTGTTCTAACAGTCAAAAAGTAAAACCTGTGGACATAGTGTCTATATAGCAGTGATTAAAGTTGTTAAGATGGAAACAAGTGTAAAAGAAAGAACTAATACACAGCACAAGTGCAATAAATATTAAATGGATATTAAAGATGATGGTCTTAAGAATGAAAGGATTACACAGAATGGGCTGAAGTATCTGTCATTATGAAAAAATGAGAAATTTTACCAAATGTCTTGTTCCCAAAGCCCAAGATGTACACTGCAGATGAACCCCTAGGGGAATGATGTTCTTATGAACCTTGAACTCTCGGGTAAGGTGGGGCTGGATATCAATTCATCCTTCTACAGTCACAGGCTGTGGAGCGTGGTGCCCTGCCCTGCCCTGCCCACAAAAAGCCATAATTGTGGCTGTCCTGGATGAAACCTACTCCTGGTTTTACTAACAAGGAACTCAGAGCAGTGAATTCACTGAGGGAGGCAGTGAGATACTAGAGATACTCCTGGAAAGTGTGAGTTTATTTACGGCTTTTAAAAATACATGAAGATATTAAACATCGGTTTTCCTGAGGGTTCCTGTCAGAGAATATTTTATGAAACTCATCTCACTTTTTCTTGAATAACCCTTGTCTTCTGAAGATATGCCTTTCAGAATTACCAACTGATGTACAAGTTACTCGCAAAATGTTTATTAAAACCTTGCTTTTGTTCCTCTCAGTATTTTTGACAGCTCCATCAGTAATTTGAGCAATCTTTCCAAAATAATTATTTTCTACCCATTTGCAGCATTTAAAAAAAAATACTAGTAGCCTCCTTTAAAAAAAGAAACAGAAATAATTTTATTTTTATTATTGTTTGCTGAAATTAAGAGCCTTTTCATAAAGATAAAAGGGCCTTTTGGAAGATCTAGCTCTCCACATAAAACCTCTCAATATGCTTGCTCATTTGGAACTTGAATAGCTTCCATGCACTCCATGGGACAGCAGATATATTTAAAGTCAATCTTTAAAAATGTATGAGTCATTCAGTGAAAAAGACCAACATCAAATGAGAACTGTGATAAAGGTCTTTTTTTTCACCATGGTCTGAAATTTCCATTGCTATGCTGGGTTAAAGAAAATTTGGGGGTTTTTTATAGCTGAAGTTTGTTTCAAAGAATCTGCTTTAGCTTTTACAGCAAATTCTGGTGTCATTTGTAAGCAAAGCACTTGGAATTAAATATGATCTATTAAGATAACAGTAGAATTCAGAATGCATTCTTTTAATTAGCCCTAATATCCTGAACATTAGTCTTTAAGAAGGCAACCACTTGTGCAGATCTCAATTGATCTGTTTATGTTTGAGTTTCAGCATTTGGCCAAAGAGTCTGCAGCAGCAGGATCTGCAAAGGCTGAAGAATTGACCTAAAAGAAGTCTTTAAAAGAATGAATTCATCATGAGCATGTCCTCCTGCTGCATGGTGGGTGGCTGCCAATAATTAGAGACAAAAAAAGGGAGTCTATGACTTTAAAACAGAGATCAAATATGTTAAATAAATCAGAGGAGTGAGGTGATTTAATGGCTTTTTAATGATCCTAATGTTTTCAATTTTAATGAGTCCTTTTACATCAACTTTAACCATTTTATGAAACTGAAAAAAATGTCTGCATTAGTTTGGGTTTCTCCCACAAGATATTATGCAGGGGAGGCTAACATGAGTTGGCTTTCATAGGAGGAAGCCTAGACAATAACTGCTAACTGTATCTGGGGAAATGATGCATTAGCTACCAATAAAGTAATTTTTAATTTTTTTTTTTTGTAATCAAAGGAACCATTTTACTGCAGTGCAAGTATACTCATTACTCCTGTGAAATTGAATTAAATCTTTTTAGTATTATGTACATTTAATGTAAGTATTAAATCTGAATATAGGTTGCTGCCTCTCTTAAAATTCACACAGAAAATCATTTCAAGTCAGACAAGAATCTTTCAAAGCAGACCATGCACTTCAGCAGGATCTCTCTCTTCTCTGCAGGTTTATGGCTCAAAGCCTGGTTTTCCCTCCTGGTGTCCCCTCCAGGGAAGTGCTGCTATGGCAGAGAGAGGAGTGCAGCTCTGAGCTGGGGGTACACAGGGGCAGAAAACAGAGGAGAGGAGCCAACCCCAAGCTGTCCAAGCAGTTTATTTCACCACGTGCTCACACAGAGGATTCAGTGGTGGCAGCTGAAGGCACAAGTGCTCTCCCCCTCAGTTTCCCCAGAGCATCTGAGCCCATGCTCCTTCTGCTGGCCATCCCACAAGGGTGGCTCCCCATGGCTCAGCAGGGGATTATTGTTGGAAAATATTTCAAAATTCCTAATTATATTAACTTTTCTATTATTTCCTCTATCTATTCCCTGAGGCAAAAAGAAATTTCAGTCTCAGAGAAACTTAATTTCTGGTCTCCAGTAGAGGAAACTCAGTTATAGTTGAGTCAAACCAGTAACAAAATAAACTATTTCTGCCAAAAGTCCTATTCTGAATCTCTCATGTATTGAATCTTCAATGAAAGCCAGAGTATGTTTCAGTTAGGGTAATAGCACATCAAAATATTATTGGGCTTCCAATTAAAACACTACAGAAATAATTGTCTAGTAGTAGTAGTAGTAGTAGCAGTAGTATTGGTTGACTTGGACCTTCTTCACCAGACATATAGTGAAAATCAGCCCTAAACCAAGTTTAAGTCACAATGGTAAGGATGCAGTGGGCAAAAAAAGACCTATCTCACTGTATATTGTGAGGTATTTCCAGATCTCAAAGTCACCTGTGAAACCATTCTAAAGTTACATTGCCCTGAGTATTTTTTTCTAGGAGAAGCAGAGGAGATAGAGCAGATACCAAAATAGCTGTCCTAGCCCCCTGCCTATGGCTGCCTATCAAACAGAACAGGAAGTGAATTTCCATAATGCCAAAATAAATTTGAGGATACAAATATTAAGTTCACTGCTTTTCTTTCTGTTGACTTCTGGGTTTGGAGATTTTAATATTTATGACTTCAAACTTCTCCAGCCATGCTGATGCACATCTCAAGTGTTCTCTTACTCGAGCCGAGGACTTTGGTTATATGACCTCAAGTATTGTGAATTGTACAATAAAATAATAAATGAGACCTTTGGGCGTTTTATTATTGTTAGTAGCAGCAATATTCTCCATCACTCCATGGATGCTCTTCTATTAAGGAAATACTTGAGAAATTCTTGTCTAGTACGTTGTCATGGAGTTTCATTCACTACTATCATTCTCCTTATATGTGCACATTACATTTTTAAAAAGCTGGGAGAGAGTTTAGGTTGCTTCTATCTTGTATTCTCTTACCAAAGCACTGTCAACATCAGTCAAAAAGTTAACTAATACAGAAAATTTAGGCCAACTAACATTAGGGCCAAGTAACATTTACATACATACTTGGATACATCATAATTGATGTGTTTCTCTTTGGACAATGTTCATGAGTATTACAACACAGACACATTCATCCAGCTGTTAAAATTTCAAGTACAGCATATTAAATTCAGTATTCATTGCCTCTAAAACATAATACCCCAAAAAATGCACTTCCAACTATGCTTTGACCCCCCACAACCAATTTTGGTGCAAAGCCTAATGTATGGGTAGCAGGAAATAAATAATAACAGCTCTGTATTGGAGCTATCAGTATCCCAGGGAATATCCCAGGCTTAGTTACAGAGAAATCAGCCTGGAAGCCGCCAGCTGGAGGGATCAGTGAACATGAACTGACAGCCCCTGTCAGCCTCATGGGAAGGAAAGGGGGCTTGGCATGGAAAGGACAGTCCTCAAATGTGTGGGGCAGCCACAGGAAGGGCAGTGGGAAGAAAATCAATCAGACTTCTGGGAATCCTGGGCTTAGCAGGAACACCGGAGAAGCAGGATGAGGAAGGTACAGCAGGGAAGCTTTTTCAGTGAGAATGGAAAAGAACAGATCTTATCCGAAGCGAAAAAGGGCTTGGCTGTGTGGAGTGTTGGGATGAGGGCAGCGCTCCGTGAGCTGCCAGGGCAGACCCAGGGAGCTCCCCCAGGGCAGAGCCCTGCACAGTGGGACGGCTGCCAGCCCCCTCCTCCTCACCTGGCCCTCACAAACACAAAGCAAAACCAATTTTCTTTCTTTATTAAGATCCTACAGGTGAGATGGTTCGGCCTCAAATGAATTTTTGGTTGAGAAGACACATCAAACATTTAATTGTGGATTTAGAACTGGTCATGAAGTTAAATTAAAAATTGGAGATAACACTGACTTCAGGGGCTGAGACAATGCATTTCAATAGTTATGATTTTATTCATTAATTGTCTTGATAAGTAATTGACTTCAATAATTTTTTAATTTATCCATTTCAAGAGTTACTATTTCAAAGAATCTAAACATGTGAAACTTCTTATGTGATTGCATGTTGAACTTTAATCTGCCACTAGGAAAAAAAAATAAGCCAAAACAAAAACCACCAAACAAGAAAAATGTAAGATCAAGATCAAAGATGTAAAATCAAGACCAAACAAGATCAAATGTAAAGAGTCAGGGAATGCTCTCAGCTAATACCCCACAAACATGGAACCCTCCAGCATGACCTTACAAAATAGTTTACATCTTTTATAAGCCAATGTATTTAAAATAAAATAAAGTGTAATTATAAAGAAAAACACTTTTATCTATATTTTCCGTTTCTTGAAAAATAATGAGATTTTAGCTAGCATTATTCTTAGATTTTACTCACAGAAATCTCTGGAACCTATACACTCTTTTTATATATCTTCTATATTATCCCAGATATGTAATTCCATTGTGAAAATCAGACAGTATCATCTTCATAGTTCTATATTCGCCCAAATATCTTCAGTGATTTGATGATATTCACCAAAATCTTTAGACACATGTGGTATTATTCAAGTACTACATACACCTTCTTTCTTTTTTGCAAGAAGGAAATGCAAATTTTGTGTTCCTAAGTTATATGTGTAGCTATTCTTGCTCATCTAAGTGCTATCTCAGCTGTTGAAGCCACAGCCAAATTAAAATAGACAATTTTCCATCTGCTTTGCATCCAGTAATATCTCATTTTTGAGAATACAGAAAGTAGAGGAAGCTAAAAGCTTATTTATGTGACTTAATTTTGAATATTTGAATATACCCTAAATCTCTGAAATAAGGTAATAAACACATTCTGGATAAATGCCTCAGTAAATGAAACTGTGGTGAAGAAACTGGTTCACGTTAAAGGAAGAAGGTTCATTAAACACAGACCTGAGAAACGAATGCAGGCACTGGCAACTCTGCAAGGGGTTTTCTCTAAGGTACTGAAAAGGAGCAGGCTTGTTTTAGCTCTAATTTCCAAATGCATCACCATCTTTTTTTACAAGTCCATGAAATCTCAAATCAACTTTCTTCTTGAAACTGTTTTCTACCAAGACAAATAATGGCAGGCAAAAAGAAAAACCTAAAGGTGAGAGGTACTTTGATTTAATGTATAATTACACAGATCTGCTATCTACACGTGCTCAGAGCAGACATTGGCTGATATAATGACAGCATCAAATGTAAAGAGTCAGGAAATGCTCTCATTGAACTACTGAACCCAATTCAGTTGTGTACCCAGACACATTAGCACTTTTCCTACAGTGGTTTCTTCTCTATTTGCATGTCATTACACTGTTTAGTTCCATATTCTGCTTCAACATTTATTACTTTACTTACAGAATTTCTTTCACTCAAACCACTTGGTTAAGTGCCACAAATGGAACTATTTTTCAGACACATACTGCAGGATCTATACCAGAAAGAAAAAAAAACATAATCATGTCATTCCCTGAGATTTAACCCACCAAATTAGTTTTGAAAACAGTCTCACTTAGGAGTCCAAAATTTGTATTCTGTATTTACTAGCACTGACTTAAAATATGTTATTCTGCAAGAAATCCTGGCTATAAACTCCTTCAGAGGAAGTATTCCTGAAAAGGAATGCCAAATGGATACCAAAACAATTTCCATTTTATTTCATTATCCATTGTACCTAACATGGACACAGTGAGCACAGGAGTGCTGGAAAGGAGGTGGGCACCTGTGTTCTGTAGGTGTGGAAGTGAGCTTGCCATTCCAGACGGGAGGATGTCGGGATCACTTGATGTATTCTTACAGATGGGCTCTAAATAGCTTTAAGTGTCTAAAAATCTGTGAATAAGTAAAGAGAAAGCTGTTGGACGCAAACACAACTGTTGTCACAAGGACACTGTGTGTTCAGCTCTAGTTTCCTACCCCAGGAGAGAAGCCAGGCAGTTACAGGTACAGCAGATTTTCCAGTATCCCATTTCAGCACCGTGCCATTGCAATACTATTGACCTCATCCCTGCACACAGAAGATAAAACAACTCCTTAAAATGATTTTACTAATGGACCAGCATCTCAAAATCTGTGAAATGCAATCACCTCATCAATCATTCACAATCATTATTTTTTATATCTTCTATAAAAGGAAATGAAAGAGCAGATTACCAAACTCTATATCCATCTCTCCCCTATTCTGCCTAGTACAGCATTAACAAGCCCTGACAAAAGGCACAGCAGCAACTCCTGAACCAGTGACACGAGTGCAGTGATAAGCCACATAAAATATTCATAACTGGAACTTTAGATGCAGGCAGATGCCCAACAAGAGCATACAAGCTTTGTCAGGAATCACTGAGAGATTGAAAGCATACTTAAAGGATTTATTAAAGCAATCAGAAGAAGCCTCTACTCAGTCACCATGATTGCAAGGAGTTTATGGCCATGTATTTAATCTCCCTGCTCTGTAACAGATAAGTTATGCTTTCTTGTGATTTGTGCACAAAGAGTTTTTCTCACTCTTTTCTAGCACTATAAAGATCAGAAGTACCATTTCTGCCTTGCTAAGTGAAGCATTAATAGGAATGCCAGCAGCAAGATGGACCATGTAATAAATAGGAAGGTTTAACATTATAAAGATTTATAATACACAGAATGTAGTCCTAGATTATGAGATAACATTATTACCTTTTGTTATAGGAAAAAATCACTTGATGACAGGGATTTCTTTTTTTCTAGCATTATATTCAGGGACACAATGGTTCAACAAAAAAATTGTGCAAATATACCAATGTTAAACAGTTGTCTTAATAGCAATTAATCAAACGGGACACCAGAAGCTGTTAACACACATCAGTTCACATTTTACAGAGAAGTGCATTTTAAAAAGTATTTTTAGTTCATAAAAAATAAGCTTGTTATTAAGGTCAGCTAGCAGGAAAACTTACTGAAGTAGAGAAAAAGAAATTGCTAATTGAAGCAAAAGAATAGAAGCAGGCAACTGTACCAAAACTTGGGTGTGTACATATACAGAGAGCTTACACTTAGGTATAGAAACCCTTGCATTATCTCTACCAAATGGTTGCTATATTCTTGTTTGACACTGGCCATTATAAGCACTGGAGAGCTGAGCTTGTTAACATAACCAAAAAAAAAAGGAAGAATACACTTTTTTCTCTCATTTTGACTTACTGCCTACAGCTTCTTGTAGTTTGCATTGACCTTTCCTTAAGGAAGCCTTAGAAACCTCAGCTGCACTCTGCAGCCATTCAAAATATTTTACATGCAGAACAGACCTGACAGACCTTGGCTTCCCCACTGAGTTTGCAAGAACTATTGAAAAACTCTTCCTTATTTTGGATCATTTTTCTCTTCAACAAAATCAGTGTGCACATAAGCAGCTTTAAAGAGTTTTCTGATAGAGGACAAAAAAAGCATTGCTTCATTGTAGAGATGAAAATACATGGAATGCAGGATTTGTTACAAGAACTATACTGTTATCATCTTATGTTTCTTTTTTTTCTTAACCTGGCAGATGCCCTGTTTCCCATTGTCAGTGGATGTCATTAACAAATATTTCCTTCTTTTTTATTTAGAAATGTGCACATTTCTAAATTGTAAGTCTTGCATGCTAAACATAAAAGAAGGGACCTCCTCAGCCATGGAAGGACTCTTCAGTAGAGACTCAAAAATGCTGATTTTTTTTTTCCACTGTTTTTGCCCAGAACAATGGCACAAAAAATAAATTTAAATACTAGACATAGTCTGGGGACTTTTCCTTCATCTCACACCCTTCATTCCAATTTAATTTTAATTTAAGCAGATCACATGAGTTGTCCATTGTGAACTTAACATTTGTCTTTCACTCCCACTCTTTGCTACACCTTTGATATAACTCAAATAAAGAAAGGTCTGGTGGCCTGATCAAAGTCACATACTTGCTGAATTGGGCACTTACCCAAAATCAGTTCTTGCACAGAAACTATGAAGATTTTACATTAGGTGTAAACACTTCCATATAGAGTAATTCCAAATACTTTATTACAAATACTCTATGCCAGCTGTAATCACAGTAACAAAACTGAAATTTCCCCAGGTATTTAATATCATAAGAAGATCAGACCAACTGTTCTCAAAAACTTAAAGAACATAACCATTACCTTTGTTCTACTGCACTTACATCCATGCTTCTTTATTCACACTAAAACTCAAACTGCTAGAATATTTTGCAATATAGCTTTTTTTTTTTTTCCTGACAAGCCACAAGAAATAAGAACCTGCTGACCCTGAGACTTTAGTGTGCTCAATACAATTTATGCACATAAGTGTGGCACATGCATAACCATTTCCTAGTCAGAAACAAAACCATCTCTCTCCTGCCCACTTCTGTTCTCTTCTGGAACAGAAAAGCCTTAAAGAAATTCCAAGACCTCAGCAATCAAGACAGCATTTACTTTCTGCTCCAACAGAAACAGAATGCACAAAGAAGAAAATGAAGACATGAAATGGTGGTTTTGGAAAGCTTATGATTCTGTACCAGCTATACAAATATCCCTGGGTTCCAATCATGCAGTGCAGATCTGTTGTTTTAGTTTGCCTGGAACTCAAAACCCATAATTTTGTTCTAAACTTTCAAACTGGAAAAAACAAATGCAAAGAGCAAGTCAGACACAGTCCAAGAATTTCACAGCTTCTTCCTCAAAGTAAAAATTAATCACAATTTGCAAAATTTGATGTGTATGAAAACATATGCAGCTGCTCTTCAGAGTTCTTGCATGAACAAATCCACTTTCACCTACCAATCTTTTAACAACTGATAGACAAGTGAAATCCCAGTCACTTTTAGCCAATGTCTAATGAATCCAAAACTGTCCATCACTCAGTGAACTTAGAAACTTTGTAAAGAAGTTGTAGGAGTTAAACTGTCTTGGAGAATATTTTACAGGTTCAGAAAAACCTCAACCTCTTTTATGTTTTAACTGCAGCCCACATTAAAAGGTTTTATTTCAAATCAGAACTCCATATCTAACAGAGAAATTGTTATATGAAGACAAATTTTCATGTTAAATGAATAATAAATTATAGGTTATGTGTCTCTTTGATTTTAGAGGATGCATAATTTACAACAATAAATAATTAACATATCAAAGGATTCTAATTTAACTGATGCCTTCAGCACCAGCACAGCCAAAGTACAAAACATTCTGTTTGGTGCTTGTAATCCATATTTGTGGTGGAGATGAGTAGCTATATACAAGTAGTTATTATGTTTTCCAACATGTAATTTTTGCTTATCACTTAAAAGTATTAATAAATATCAGAAAATTCAGTTTCTGACTTATGATCTGTAAGCATACTGCATCAGAGGGAAAAAAGCAAGCATAATAAAGAGTGTGCTGTTATAAACAGCATTTCAGCCAGAAATACTTAATGCAAGCTTTATTTTTGAGCAGTGTTAAGCTTTTCATTGGGTGACTTTAAAGGCAGCTTATAGATGTAGCAAAAAAATCATTGTCATAGAAGATGGCTCAGCTCTAGATTAAAGAAAAACAGTGCTATTTGTCTTTGGAAAAATAGGTGTTAATTTTTTCTTTTTTGGTACTTATGTTCTTTAATTAAGATAACATCTATGCCTTCACAAAAATTCTTTGTAACAGACAAGACCAAGAACGACCTAAAAGCAAATTTTTTCTCACTATTCCATAACTAAACAGGTAATTCAGGCAATGTGCAGGCAAGTAATTCCAGTTACTCAAGTAATGCTGCTCCAAAATGCGTGATACAGACATTTCTGGAGAGGAAGCAAGGCTGGACCAGAGCTGCTGAGACAAATCTCTGCCAAACCCACACTTCAGCTTACCCAGGAAAGGCAGGACAGCCCAGCCTGGAAAGCAGCACATGGGCTACAGAGCCAGGCCTGAGTCCCCATCACCCCTGGAACAGCTTGGACTGAAGAAACACCTGGGCCTTCAGAACAGCTCCCTCCTTGCCAGTGAGAGCATCCATGGCTTCACTTCCAGCACACACAGAAAAAATGTTTTGTCCTCCACGACCAGAATCAGGTCATCATCCTGCAGCTGGACAGTTTGTGACTGATGGTTAGACTGAGGGTAATTTTTGGCAGGCTGAGCCTATTGTCAGGTTTTTAGCCAAACCCAGCAATAAACCAGTAACTCGTAGGTTCAGTGGAGATGATGGAACTCAAGTGCTTTGCTTCCTTTGAGAGGGCGCAGGGCACACATCCCTCAGTCCATCCTGGGGGAATCCTGTGCCATCTCCCACTCCCCAGCAGCCATCTGCTCCTGCACAATGACAGGGACACAGACACACCACAGCCCTGCTCCACTCCTCACCCAGCTCTCCAGACCCTGCTGTTAAAGGGGACCCTTGCCCAGCAGCGTGAGCCAAGCATGAGATGGAGCCTGCAGCCCAGAGCAGCCTCCTGCCCCTGCTGCTTGGTGACCTCCTGGTGCAGAATTGAGAACTTCTCCACCAATATCCATCAAGAGCAAAGGAACCTACATTCTTCATCATATACAGAGGAAAGTGTGACTGAATAGAGCCCTGCATTTCTCAAAGTCCTTGATGTTGAATATCAGCGTCTGTGAGGTCACAGGGAGAATAAAAGTTGTGCGAAAGATTGGAAAGAAAAATCTACAGTAGTATATGTTAAATATATATGTACACACATGCACAATTTGTAAAAAGGATTTTCACTGGAATTCAGAAGGCTGTCTAATAAAAGCATTTGATTCTTTTTCTTAGAGTAAGTGTCGTGGTTGGAATAAAAAGTGCTGTTCAGCTGCAAATGGCAGTCAAGCGCCTGAGTTTGGGCTGAGAAAAGAGAAATCAAACAAGTATGCAATTATAAAAAACAGATATAATTTTCACACCCAATACATAAAAAGTTTTATGTTAACGTCAATGGAACAAAGATTTCATCAAAATGTTTGCATGGAGAGACCCTTAATTACAGCCATGATAAGGAAAGCATCTCTGCAGTCCAGTTGTAACCACATGAGGCCCTATGAAATACAGCTTTAAGAAGGAAAGTTAAAAGACTGTGGTCTAACAAAAATTAGTAGCTATTTATGTTTATTTTCCAACACACCAGGTTTGTCAATAGCATGACTGAAGATCACCAGAGAGCAGTGTTAAAATGTCTCAAATTAACTCCAGAAGTTTTACTTGTTTTCTCCTTTAAGCACACATTATTCCTGACTTTACTACATATGTATAAAAAGATGGAAAGTTAGCACCAGTATAGCAGGGCAAACACTTAATGAGCCAATTCCTATGCAAATATTTCACTAAATCAAAATTTAGTGAAAATCCCAGTGTGGTCATTTTTGCAATTACCCACACCTGCATATTTGATTCCTATTTAAGAATAAGGGGCTGTATCTGTGTCTGTATAACCACATGTATACACTAATTATGCATTTACTTTATCCCAGGTCTAATGACTGAGCAGCACCTGGCTGGCAGGTTCAGGCAGCAGCACAATTTGGCCTTGTAGCACAAAGGATTAATCAGGATATAAACTGCACTCAGGTCCTGACAGGAGCCCTGAGCAGTCTGAAAACACATTCCACGTGTGTTTTCACCAGCACCCAGGGCAGCTGAAGAGCTGTGTGTGTCCATGGACTGTGCCACAACACGAGGACATCACAGATTGTTCAATAACCTTTGTTTGTTTGGGATTTTTTAAATGACCTGTGATTTGGTACAATTCCCTTTGAATGGAAGGAGTTTGCATGCCCGAGATACCAGCAAGGAAGTGAAGCTGCAGGGCTGTCTCAGTGAGTTTCCCTTGCTGGAATGACAGCTCAGAGCACTCAGCTTGCCCTTTATCTTTGAAGATTCTTATTTGTTGAGCGTTTCACAGCAGCAGCTCTGATGAATAGTGCAATTAACCTTTCCATTATTAAAACAATTAATTGCAAAAATTAAAGACATGACAAGGGCTAAATACTAATGCATAAATTATCAGGTTCAGGAATTGTAATTATTAATCTATGTACACTAATTGTGAAATAAACAAAGAGGACAAATTGTAATCAGAAGTCAGTGCTGGAATTGATGGTCATTTGTTTTTCCTGTAAAAAGAGAAAGGCACTATTTTGCTCTTGACATACAGAATTAATTCATACCAAACCTTAAACTAGAGTATTTTTTTTCTCTTGTGAATGATGTAGGAACCAAAAATATCTAAAGTTTAGTTTTGTTTCTACAGCAATATAAGATTATAACAAAGAAATTTACATGTCAATGTAAAAATATCTGCCTAAATTACTCCTGCAGTGAATCTCCACTACATTTTCATTTCATGTAGCTATAATTTACCTAATTATTGTGAAATTCTTGTAACAATTTCATATTATAATGTTGCAAGATGCAATATTAAAAAACCCCACTGACTGGACACATGGCCATACAACTCTTGATGATTGATAGCAACACTGAAGTATTTCCCCTATGGGAGGAGTCCCAGTCTCACAAACATGGGCACACCTGTGCTGCTGAAGGGTGTGTTGACTGAGGAAGACACAAACAGACCTAGTCAATAAATGAGGTTTTTCCTATGGAAAGCATCAACATTTCAACAGTTTCATAATCTTTCACCTTAAAAGATACATAGCAGGAATACAGCTATGAAGATTAATTTTGTCCCATTGCTTTGTGCCAGAAATAATGAAAAGAACATCCAACTTGATTCATCTGTTTACTGCCTCCAAGCAGCTCTCCTGTCTCTTAGGCCTCCTTCTCCCCCCATTCCCACTAAAAAGACACTTTTCCTTAGAGCAGGACCACCTTTCCTTGAGTCATTACTTGAAAAGCTGTGATGTTGCCACAGCAGGGCTCAAACACTGAGCAATGGTCTCATGAGATAAGTGATGTTGGAGCATCAACTGCTGTCACTGTAGCCCAACAGAGCTGCTTCCTTCCTTCCATACTGTTAATAACAGGAGGCATTTCATGAGTTTCAAGTGGTTTCATCAATTTAAAAAAAAAAAAAAGCAAACCGAAAAAACAAACTCAACCAAAACCAAAGAAATCAACAGCAACAAAAACAACCCCAACCAAAACCATCCCCCCTCCAAAGAACTCCATCATGTAAAGGCACAATTATAAAACATCAGCTAAGTTAGTTGTCCCTATAAAGTATCTATGCAGTACCAAATGCAGGAATGTTTTGATTGGAAGATCTATGAAATCCAGAAGTTGGATAATGATGATTTTAAATCCCACAGTGCCAGAGACCTTTAGCACTAGAGAAAAAGCTTCAAAGAACAGTCAGTGTGCTGAAGGAAGGACATTTTGCTCAGAGAAGGACATCATCCCCTCACAGCTCTGGAAAGAAAAGCAAACTTTTTCCCTTGAAACCAGGTTCCACATCACATAATATTTATTTTCGCAAGTCACCTTTGGTCCCACACACAAGTCAAGTGTCAGTGAGTGGATTATTGCCACCTACACAGAGAAAATGTGAGAAATTCCTGAAGAGCTGTCAGGCAATTATCAGCTGGCTCACACTTGGCCTTGTAGCTGGCCAGCTGACTCCAGAATCTCATGTCCTGACAGCGTTGTGGCATGCTTAAATAATGACTTTATAACCTAATTTTCACAGTGTCAACTTCAAACCAAACAAACAGCTTTAGGTATCAGATAGTTCATTGAATTTTCCAACAAGTGCCTCGTTTCACAAGTACCATGGTTTTGGCAGCAATACATTGATGAGAAAACTACTCAAATAATCAGTCTCAGTAAGTGTCAAGGCACAAGGGGCCATGTACAGAATCTCCAGAACCACTCATCCCTTGGTAAGGCAGCACAATTACAGTCAACAATAGCAAGAAAAATCAAGGCATCCTTCTACAGTGCAGTGTATGGGACCAGTAAATGGCATTATTTTTATAATCACCTTTTCACAAGGACGATATCACAGAGAACATTAATTGATAATAAATTCTGAATTATTAAACCAAAGTTCTGTTAAATCCTCTTTCATATCTTCTCGTTCTTTTCATTTCTTTGTTGTCTGTACACTGTTACAAAATTTACATTTATTCATGCCAAGGATACAGCTAAAAAGGGCAATGGTACAGTACACATCCTGAGAACAGCTATATCACTCATAACGAGGTACAGATTAGGCATATTCCCAGAGTTAATTATAAATGTTTGTGCTTGAATGTCAATGCAGGAAAACATAATCTTGTTACAATATAAAAAGTTGTTATATAATAGCCTTTCCTAAAATACAGTTTACTAGAGCATAGCAGGTGGCAGACAGAAGGCTGAAAAGTGTAACAAGCAATTACATTACAGAATTTTTTCCCTGCACTTTCATTAGCTAAATTTCTTCCTATTTTAATCTGATCTTTTTAATAATGTGTCAGGACTGACACTCCAGTGGACATGAAACTCAGAAAGGTCACGGCTGAATAAATGCATCTGTTTAATTTTTCTCTTCAACTAGCTTTAAAAATTAATTTATCTGATTGCTCAGGCTATTATATAAAATTTGTTGGATTTTGTGTATTACTAATAGGCACCTTCCTTGTATTTTTGCTCACTATTGCCTAGATGAGGTTTTTCTAATTCTTGCTGATGGCTGATTAAAGAAATAATAAAACGGCGACCAAAGTCAATTTTGCAAAGTTCCCACAAGGCTTCAAACAGATCTGGAGCTAAGGAGAAGGAAAGCATCAGAATGGTTTTTCAAACACAGTCTTGGGGTACAGTATTATTTTAACAATTCATTTCACTTCCACACCACAAACCCACACATTCAGCAGTGTTGCCAGCCCAGGAAAACTGCCCTAAACATATCCAGCAATCAAAAGAGCAGAGCTTGTCACATCATTCATTTTCAGGTGTGCTCAGGCAAATAGATTAATTTACCATCAAATCATAACATAGGAACTACTACATAAAATAGGTCAATTCCAAAATATCTTCATGAAAATACCTTAAAGCTTTTTCAGTGTTTGGTGAGGTTTGTAGAGAGAACTAGGAAAAAAATCAATTAAATGAAGCATCTCTCAATTTTTTTCTTTTAATTTTTGATCTTTTTTTTCAGTTTCACAAATCCGGTATGTGTCTTGTTTCCAGAGATACTTTTCAGGTATCAAAATGGTTGCCTTTTTGATAGGGAAATTAAACTTCTGAAAGATCTGTCTAATCTTTGGTAAAATACTGAGGCATTTATAAAGGATGATTTACTTGATTCCAAGTAAATCCAGATTAGCTATGATGAAGAGAATGAAATTACAGTGAATGAAATTACATGAATGAATGGGGAGAACTGACCTTGTTTTACAGAGTTTTATAAAGAAATATTGACAGACATTCCTAGGGGGCTCAGAAGTAGTTCCCTCATTATTAGGGGTTGCAGCAGTCAAGAGAATTAGTCAGTAGAGGAAAAGAATCAAAATGATGTAACAAGGTGAGGCCTTGTTTAATTTGGAAAAAAACATTCACCCATCACCTTTTAAACTTGAAATGCAAAATATTTCCCTGACATTTCATGCACGCCCTTGGTTTCATGCAAGTTTGGAAAGAATTATCAGTGAACTGTTTCATTTATACCTCCCAAGATACACTGACACAATGAATTCAAATCCAAAATGTTTTGGATCCCTACATTAATGTCACTGTTCTCATGGAAAACCTTCCTGAAGGTGTTAAACCCAAGCCTGCCGTGGATGCTGTTTGTGGCCTCTTGGGAGCTGTGCAATTTAGTAAGTATAGCTCACCATATAGAAGAGACATAAATAAGAAATAAATTACAGTACATTTAATGTGGCTATCTCACAATTTTTCCTTTAATTCCAAAAGTAGATCAGTTCCCCTGAGCTGTACAAGTTATAGATAAGGATGGACTAAAACTTGCAGATTTCACATTTGAATACAAGAATTTTCAAATGAATAAGCCTTGCCTACAGACTTCAGTCATTTCAGACTTGCCAAAACTCAAGTAAATTATGAGATTGAAGAGATTACAACTGTCATCTTCATCTTTTACTCTGGTAGAAATCTCAGTTATCTTTGCATGCAGTTCAGTGGTATAGTGTCCTGCCACATACTAATCAAAATTTGGGATGAAAAAGATGAATCTCCCAAAGTCAAACATGTATTTCTCTCCTATTGCACAGCACAGCTTATTCCAGCTAAGGAGCTGATGCCACTATAAAAACTTCAGTTTTTAAGGGGATGCTAAAATGATCTATAAAATTTTGCTCTAGAATGAAACCTACTGTGCAAGGTTATTAAGTCAGAAATCTTTTCTTCACCTCCAAATGGTATGATTCAAAAAGAAATAAAACAAATGGACTTTTGGAACTGACATTTCAAAAAGTTCTTTGTACCCTAACTTCCATGGAAAACTTGGAATTCCATTTTTTAATTCCCCATCTTCACAATTGTACATAATCACTCAATCATTCCTGTGCTCATTCTTAACATGGTAATTAAGACTATATTAAGATGAGTGAGAATGAAAAGTAAGAACAAGAAACAAATTATATTTGAGCACTTTGTTATCTTCCCTGACTCAGTTAAGTACATGCTCATTACTAAGTACCACTCACTTCATTGCCTCATTTCCCTTGCTGTTTATTGGCTTTTTCCTTTCCCTTCCCTAGGCCTCTCTTGCAGATCCCTGCTCTTCCTATGCCTTTTCCATGCTCTCCCACTGGGTCAGGAGGGTCTTCTCCACTGTGCATTCAAATGGACTCAAACTCCATCTGAGTCCCTGCTACAAGAACAGAGCCCGTGGAGCAGCAGCTGCAGCCTGGACCAGTCCCACACTCCTTCCTCCTTGGGAAAGGAAAGCAAGGGATAAATCCCCAACCAGCCCTGTAGGCAAGGTGACACTGCAAATTCCCACCTACCAGGACACGGGGGAAGGGATCCCCATCCCAAAGAGGAAGCATGTCACCCTTACAGCTCTTGGTGACATTACAGGAGACCAAGGAGGAAAGAATGAATGTCTTCATCTCTTATGGCCGTGATAACTACTCTGGTTTTGGGGGGGGCTTTGTTTTAGAAGCATAATTAAAAAAACAGCAAGAACTCCTCCTTTGAAAAGTTTCTAAAACCTCCATTGCCCTGGCAATGTCTGCTGAGAGCACTTGGAAAAGAGACTCACATCAGAATTCCACTTCTGATAGCCGATGTACTTGCCAACTTTGAAAAGCCACCTGAGGAATGAACTGTTGCTTTCTAATTGATGCCTTCTGTTTCCCTCACTTCTATTCATTTTCCTCCCTGTAGAAAACCAAGAACATTTTTATGCCTTTTTTTCACATCAAGTTCTTTTCTGAATAATGGAAAATATTTCCAACATTTGAAAGGGTTGTTTTGTTGGTGTGTTTTTTTAAATGAAACTAAGGAGATGATTAGAGCTCGTGGACATTTGATATTGCAACACTCACTCTAATCTGATCTACCAGTAAATACGGTAACCAAACAAGAAAAAAAAGAAAAAGTATAGTTTTGACCTCTACTACTTGTTTTTTCCTATCCTTAAATTGTAGAAAACAGGCTGTTCATACAGCATGCTTTGGAGAAATCAACTTCTCATGTATTACCAATCAGATTCTCCATTCTCAAAGTTAACACCTGTATTAAAAATGAAGGAAAACTTAAAGCTGGAAGAAGAAATTAATTATAAAGCATCATTTGATGGTAGGCTTTCATGAAGGCAAGGGCAACTTTCACCTATCCTTTTCAACATATTAGGCCCAATTCCATTTTCCAAATATGTTATCAATATGATAATTCCACACTTTCCCATCTGTAGACAGTCCAGTCTTCATAAAGGTAGCATTATTACTACAAATACACTGAGGGGAAATGATTTCAATTACCAGCAGACTATGCAGCTCCAAGTCTATTTATTTCAATTTATGCAACTGTCTTGATATATGCATGCATAGAACTTTTATAAAGAATGAATAAATTCACCTTGAAATTGTACCAATTGACTTTGGCTGGGCTGGGCTGTGCAATGGAATCAGAATCACTTTTGAAATAAGCCCTGACAACGCTGATCAAAACCAAGTGGCTACTCATTTATTAAAGTGACAGCTCAGCAATGGTTTCAAGCACGGGGCTGACATGGCCTGGGGTGTCAGCCATGGCCTGGGGTGATGGCTGTGCCTAAAAGCTTTTGAGCCACTTGTGCTCTCTGAAGCAGCATCTGACGGAAATCTGACACTTCCTAAGGCTCCTGCACCTGCCTGGATGCCAAGCACCTGGTGAGAGTATTGTCACCCGTTTCAGATTGTTATTCCACGAGTGACAAGTTTGCCCTGAGACTACATGCATGAAATTGATCCTTTTTCTCTCTGCTCTGAGCAATCTGGTCAGGGAGAAAGCATCTTGGGTCAGGCACATGCACAAAACACCCAACTCCCTGGTTTTACAAATTCATTAACTTAACAAAAACTGAAATGAATCATCCCTGGAAATGCAATTTAAAACATATATTTGAAAGTTTTAGCCTAAGAACTTAAGTTTGTAGAATTTATAAAGTGATGGACTTAGTGGTATTCTCCTTTGAATGTTCAAGTACAGGATTGCTATAGCAACCCACATCCTGCTTTAAAATCAATAGCAATTCAGGCAAGACAAGCTGTTAAACCAGTGTATCAGGTGGGAATGTGCTTCCTCAGTTCATCTTAGGTGTTGCAACGACGGAAGTTCAAGTTAAAGGAGGAATCACAAACTTTCTCTATGATTTTGGAAAACAAGGTGGGGGATGAGGGGGATGAATATCAGTGAATTTGGATTTGAGGAAGGGCTTAGCTGAAAGCAGCAGAGCTCATGAGCAACTGAAACAAAGACTCCAGATTGTGCTCTTCGAGCTTTTGCAAAGAACAGAATTAAGTGAATCTGTGCTTTCCTGCAAAGTCAGTTTTAGCTTTGCTCTTATGCATAAGAAATCCTCTAAAATGCAGCCACAGAGCTGCTCCTCTACTGAGTCCTTTTGAAAGGAAAACCCAAAGTAGAAGTAGCATGACCTCATGCAAGTTTCACCATACTCTTCACCGTGACCCAAATGGGGTGTTGGCACTAATTTATAATGTCCATTCAAAGCTATTGTTAAATGCTTACAGCCCTAAAATTAATATAATTCAGTGAAGAAAATTTCTTCTGATAACCAGCTATTAGAAAATGTATCTTGCACTAATAAAAGAGTAATAAGGAATTTATTCTTGGAACATATACCACTTCATCTTTATGAATGTGCATGTTAGGCCTGGTGCTGTCATCTGTAGTGCAGCCAGCACTGTGAGTCAGTAACCCTTTGTGGTTCTAAGCTGGATATCTGGTGACTCCAGACATTTAACTGACTGACAGTTTCCAAAAGGCACTTCTGTCTGGACATCTCAAAGACTGACACACTTCAAAACAAATCTCAAACAGTAAAGGAAAAAAGTAGAGAAATACAAGCAAGCTTTGTTTTGTTCTAATTCCTTGAACTCCTTCTGTTTTCCATAAATATTTATAGTAAATTGCAAGTATTCATCAGTTTCAGAATAAACATCACAATAAGAAAACACAGCTCTGTGTATGCCCCTCAAAAGGTGATGATAAGAAGTGCTTATTTCTTTGTAACGAGGAAGCACTGATTTCAGAAATTTTAATGCATGTCTGTGCAGGAATGAATACCAATTCCCAGACATTTGTAGGCATTTGCACAAGTGTATCAAATAATGAAAAAAAATGAAGGACCTCTCGGAATATATATTAATATTTTATATTACTCAACCTATTGACACAGCAAGATAAAATTACAATATGTGCCTACCTTCCCCACAGCTATGAAGCTGAATAAACCATCAAGCATTCCAGTGTAGCTATTGCAGAAGCTCTCTACTATCAAGAGAAGCCCTTTGCATTTAGGGAAAAGGTGAAGGAAAGTTAGCTAGAAGTAGTACATCAAGAAATAGGCAAAAACCTAAGAAAAGCAAAGAAAGATCCACAACACAAATGGTACAGATTGAATGAAACAGTTGTTTTTTTTATGATTCCAACCTCTCTTTTTTTTATGACTGTTGCCATAGATTGAGCTCTTGGAACTGAGTCCAGCAAACAACCAGTTCTCCTTTTAAGATGCACTCTGTGGTGTGAAAATCCTTTAATGGATTTATGCTACATTTAAAGATAGTAGAGTCTCCCTTCCAAAGCAGATTTCTGAATGTGAATATTTAAGTTGTCCTGTTTCAGATTATTGTGTATAATGATACTTAAATAATTTTCTTAGATCATTAAATATTCGGTCTGGTTTGGAATTAACTCTTCCTTCAATTTTCATCTTGGCATAGGAAGCTTCTATTGCCCTGACTTTATTCATCCCATCAATCCTAAATTTAACAGTAGCAGGGAAATAACACTATGTTGTTTTTATTGGCAATAAATTATTTTACTTGAGCCTTTCTGGGAAGATGTCCAGGCATTGCATCTGTGTTAAGTTATAAGATTTCCAGAGATAGTGGGAGAAAAAGTTCATTATCATTTTTGACCCTTGGTGAAAACAGTTTCTTCAGTGTTATTAGGTGCTCCTGTCTGGCAAAAGCAAAGCTTCTTATTTCAGCCTGTACTCGTTTAGTAAATTACTTGAACTCTCTTGGTGTTTTCACATTTACAGAGCTACACAGGGGAAAGAAATTTCATTTTAACAAAGACTGCAGAAATGCTGTGCAGGGACAAAAGACTGACCACAAAGCCTTCTTCCATAACCACTAACAACACCAAATTACATTCAGCACTCCACGTGTACAACAGACAATGCCCTCATTTTCCTCCCTCCAAGAACAGCAGCTGGCCCCGTGCACATCTGTACTTCAGACATTCCCACCTGGAGAGGACAGAAGGTGCAGCCTCATTCCACCTCAACCCACACACATTTAGAAGTCAGCCAGTGTTTAGCTATGCAACATTCTAAAATGCCCATGACTCCTGTATTTTTCTGGATGTGCAAACTTTCTTGGCAATAAGCCTTCTCTCTTTTTTTTTTTTTTTTTTTTTCAGCTGTTTAAGTTTTCTTTTTACCATGGAAAAAAACCCTGCTGATTTTCTCTTGCAGTATATTCTCTTGTGATATATTTCCATATGCATGTGATTCATGCTAATTATTTTTACAATGGGGAAAAATGGTTCTTGAGGTGAAGATGTTGCCAAAATCCAACATTCTTTTAGGGAAAAATTGCAGGCGAGTTGCTGACATGCAGACTCCTCATGTTATTTTACTCCCTAGGGATACTACAAACTTCATTATTCTTTGAATGCCTACCTAAGACTGTAACTTTTGCTCTCTCCAAGTCATGGTGCTGGTTTCAGGTTTCAACACGTGTCAAGTTTCTCTCTAGTTTTTTTTTTTTTTTTTAACAGCGCATAATGTCAACTTTTTTAAACTTCCCAACAAGGTCCTCGGTTTAGTTTAATTGTCTTCTTGCAGCTATCAGAAAACAGCTGACAGTTCTGGAAGCCTTCGCTGTGAGGAGCAGGAGCTCTGATCCTGTTCCTGCAGCTGACACCGAGGATGCTCTAACGAAGCCCCTGACAGGCACAGCGCTCCCTTCTGTCACTTCCTGCCGCAGCTGTACAAATCTCCATTTACATCACAACCGCAGCATCGTGCTGCAAGGCAAAGAAAAGCTCTTTCATGCTCGTTCCTTGTGCTGGCTGGTTCACAGATCACAGCACTTGATTGCACCTCATTCCCCCCTGCATGACACGGACAGGCTCAGAAACCCATTGCTCGTTCCCTCCAATCGCATGTGGTGCTCCCTTTCTCCCCTCACTGAAGTAACTCCTTACGTTTTTCTTTACAGCTCACAGCAACGAAGATATTCTTCCCATAATGTCTGGTTTTATTTCTGTGGTTGCATGGGAAAATAACGACATCATGCTGTGCTTTAAAAACTGTGTCCCTGTCTGCAGTTAACTCATTCCATCTCAGAGATCACCGCATGTGTCTGTGCATATCGAGTAAGTGCTTTACCTAAAAGAGATTTTGTACAATCTGAAAATTCCCAGGAGGCAAATTGTCTTATTAAAGTTCATAGTCAAAATCAACTTTGCAGAGGAAGGGTTATCAGTCTTTTGCAAATTCCCTATTACAGCCTGACAGCTTGTGAAAAAGCCTGGCTAAACAATTCCTTCATGTATGTTTAGCAACTGGCATTTTTCTAGAATGTGGGAGTTTTTGTTTGTTGGGCTTTTTTTTACATTGCTGTTTAGTAGAACTACAAATCACAGCAGGGGTCAATTAGTGTAGCTGTAAATGGTTTTTCTGGTGGGTTTTATCCTTTAAGGCACCAGGCAACACCTTGAATTGAAATGCAAGCATTTCTCTAGTAGTATGTTCTGACCTTTGAGCTACTGGCTTTTTTGTAAGGCAAAGGTTAGCTTTAATTCCCTCTGTTAAAGCACATGCCCACATGTGAGTCTTCTACCTCTGTGTGCTGGGCTCTGACCCCCCAGCACCAATCTCCTGCTCAACGCCAGGCTTCTGAGAGAGCCCCTGTCCCCTGAGATTCCCCAGGGACAGATGGGACAGGGGTGGTGGAACTCTCTCCTTTGCTCCTCAAAAGCAGAGTTTTCTTCTTGCCTTGATACAAGCAGTGCCTCCAAACAGCACCAGTGGCACTCATTTGTGTGAAAATTAATGAGCTGAGAGCACTAGGATCACATTTGTTCTCTGTAATTTAGAATTATTCAGAGAAAAGTGATAGGTTCAAGTTTTTCTTTGTAGACCTAAAGATTTATATTCATTCATTCCTAGAAGGTCTGTGCAGCCCCTATCATCATGATGAATTTCTTTGATTACACCAAAACCAAAGGTTCACTAGGAACCCTTTTCCCTTGACTTAACATTCATAGCTCAGTCTTGGTCTCTGCTGATCTCTAGGGGATTAAGCTGCACCTTACTTGGTTACATACAGTAGTATCCACTCAGAATGCATAAATCCTAAGGAACTAAACCCATGCTTTTCTCTTTTTACCCCCACAGAACTGTATTTTGTTCTTCAGACTGAAATTCAGTGAAAAATCAAGGCAGAGTGAGGAATGATTTCTTCATGGCTGCTAATTTGAATAATGTGCTTGAATGCTTCTGATGTTTCATGACTAGACTCATTATTTCCCTTCCCACCTGTTTCCCTTCATTCTCATCTGATCTACCAAGAAATACACCAAAACTAATCCTGCCAGAAATCCACCAGGAGAGGTGAGCACCATCAGCCAAAAAACAGCAGAGTCCTTGCCTGAGCTAACTTGAGGACAGGAAACCCATTTTCAAATATCCATTCTGAGGAAATTCTTACACATTAAACACTATTTGTCCAAAGCTTCCATTGCCTTCAGTCCTCTCCTTTAGTGCCTGTGGCATTATTTGAATTACTTCCATGTAAAAAGACTGAGATTGACACACCAGACAATTCTGGCAGTGCTGCATTAAGGGTGGGACTTGATGATCTGAGAGGCCTTTTCCAACCTAAATGAGTATGATTCCATGATTCTCTAAAAAGCTGAAATTCCAATATCTTGTTCCAGGATTAAAACACTGCTTTAGTGGTGTGCTCTAAGAATTATTTGTCTACGTAAGCTTTATGAAATGGTGTGATTGTTCACCAACTACTCTTTCATGCCTTCAAAATATTTCATCATGAATGTGGCAGCAAAAACTTATTTTCATTCCAAGCAAAGACAAACTGAAGCCTTTCAAAATTTCTGACAACAACACTTTGTGCCTCTGAACAGCTAACAGTCAGTGAGCAGGGAAATCAGTTGGGATGACAGTCCCAGCATCAAGTATTGCTTAGTTATTTTTTATAAAGAATGAAAATGTTGCAATATGGGAGGCAGAAAGGTTTCCATCCAGGAGAAGGCAAAAACTGGACAGGATGCTTCAGTGCAATCTGGATGATCCAAAAAGCAACTGCTGCTACCCACCTGGACAACTTCTTTGACCTATTTTTTTTTTAACAGACCTGTTCCCACACCTGATTTTATTTCTTTGGTTCTAGAAATTTTTTTGACAAACTGAGTTTTATTTTAAAAAATAGAAGCACATTATCAAAACAGCATGATCAATTCTGTTTGTAATCTTTCATTTTTCATACAAATGGTGATAGATAAACATTTACTTAAGTAAAGACTAGCTTTGTGTGCAAATGACTACTACAATAGAGCACTTAGAAAAGCAGATCAACAGTGGTTTCACTGAGAACAGAAACATGTTTGATAAATAATTCATTTATACCTACTGTGCATAATAATCACTCTTCTTAAGCCAGTATTTCTTGGAAAAAAATCATCAGTCAACAATTTGTCTGGAAACATGACATAGAGCCTCTCTTACAATGGCAAAAATTTAAACATTCATAAATAAGGCATCTCAGCTTATTAAAAAAATTGAACTCCTTCAAAATCTTGGTTTTCTTGCAGGTTTTACTTGTTACAGAGCATCTACCTCCAGATTCTAGTTAAGCACATCTGAGCATGCCCTGATGAGCCTTCTGCCTCTGCATATTCATCACAACTGCAAACCTGTGCTGTGCTTGCACACAGCCCTGACACTCAGAGAGGTTCTGATTGTGTTCAGGACTCTGCACCACACGGCTGAGAGCAGCAGCACACAGCAGTGCTTTGGTACTTGCAGTGACTGCAGCAGGCGTTTTCTGGGAAGCTCAAGAAATCATAACACCCACGAGAAATATTTTCTAGTCTGCAGGATGACTGCTTGTGCTCACTAGCATCACCTTTCATATCTGAGAACGTATTGGAGCAAACATACAGCTTCCTTATTAAAAAAAAATTCTTTTTGTGCTTGGGGTCCATGTAGATTCAGAAGTAAATCACTCAAGAAAGAAAACACTGCTTGTAAAAGCAAAGTTCTGGTAATTAAACCCTCTTGTATCTGACTAAGAGTACCAGATACATCAGTGAATTTCACCAAAGGCTCCTGACTATTTCACACAGATCATTCTTTGACTAAAGCAGCTGGTGGCCCACATGTCAAATATAATTCTTTTTCATACTGTTAATCACCAAACCAAGAGCCCTTACAGAAAGTCAGGTTTGCAAGATGAACTGAAATTGTGTTCTTCCATAATTTATATCTAAGAGTTAAATGCTCCCAGAAGAAGAAGAAAAAAAAAATACATGCAGTTTGTACAACAGATGCAAATGCATACATCCTCCAATATGCTCAGAGGCACATCCCAAACCCAGCTGAAATCAAGTAATCTTTCAGCTGGTTCCGAACCAACTCAGAGTTCGGCCGGAGCCAGAATGAGCTTCTCTGGGGACACGTGAGGCTCAGCAGTCATCATGTGAACAGGGACAGGGGACAGACAGCAAAGCACAGCGGGGCTGGGCACACGGCTCCGGGACAGGAGCAGGGAGAGGGACAGGAACAGGGACAGGAGCAGGGACAGGAGCAGGGACAGGCTCACAGACAGGGACAGGGACAGGAGCAGGGACAAGGACAGGCACAGGGACTGGAGCAGGGACAAGGACAGGTGCAGGGACAGGCTCACAGACAGGAACAGAGACAGGCACAGGGACAGGAGCAAGAACATGAGCAGGAACAGGAGCAGGGACAGGGACAGGAGCAGGAGCAGGGACAGGGACAGGAGCAGGGGCTCCCAGCACACACGGAGAGAAACCTGAGTGCCCATCAAACATGGGCTGGGGGAGGTCAGAACGCACAAAACCTGGCTCAAGGCCACAGGCTGGAGGCTTTGCTTTGAGCATTTTGCTGACATGCAAGGACAGGTAAAATGTTGTGTGACCGACACATATTATGTCGTTTTTGTACTGTATGTGTTGCAATAACATCTTATAAACTGCTGTAATTAACTTATCCCAAAGGCTTTTGTGAGGAATGAGACCCATTCTATTGAGAGCTTTTTAACCTCTGTGACAAATGTGAGAAATTTCTTTATCCTCCTTTGTGAGCACTTGGAAAACAGGAGGACCACAGGACAAAGTGTGAACAGAAGCTCATATTAAAGCTAGGTGAGATAGCCTGCTCTCTCCAGCACATCCAGGAGCCAACAGAAAAATCACATTTTCAAAGAGAGCAAAGCCATTTGGATATAATCAATTTAAAATGTATTATGATATTGCCCTAGTCTGGAAAAAGAGCAATAAATAAGAAAGTCAGTGAAGAGGAATTGGAGAGACCCCTATAAAGATCTGAGGAAAATGGAAATAACTCCCTCAGAGCTTTTCACCAGATGTTTGCAATTTCACTGTTACACTGTGCAAAGCAGATTTGTATTTCTATAACCTGGGAAAGATTAATCTGCTGCAATCAACAAATTAAAATTTGAATAATAAATTCCAGGTTTCACCACCATAATCTCTAACCTTGATAAGAAAAAAGACATCCATAGTAAAACACTTCAGCAGCCCCTTAAAAGGACAGAAAAACATCAAATAGCAAGATATGGCAAATTAAGAGTAGGTTTTTTAACTGAATGCTAGCTATATTTTGATTCTAGCTGAGGATATGTGGCATTGATTAAACAGACTGATAATTTAATTATATCATGCTGGAAGGTCTTGGCTAGTTGCCATATGATTCTGTCTTCTAAGCAGCTGTTGCTTTGATCCAAAAAAATTAATCAAAGGATGTTTATATTTTGGGAGGGCTAGAGATCTCCTCGATTAAATTTATTTTAATTTTTCAAAAACTGATAAAATGTCAGAAACTATTACAGCTATATACTTTTAATAACCACAGAATCTCAATGATGCTCAATTTCAAAAAGCCCTCAATCTCTGCCCTGACCATAAATTAACAACTTAAAACTGCACAGGTCTAACTTCAGTGCACTAGAGTTAACTGAGATGAGGTAAGCCCTTGGCTGTCCAACCCAAAATTAATTAATCATTGTACACAATTGTCTAACTTTGTATAGAATATATGTTGCATGACTGGGTAACAATCATTTAGCATATCAGAGGAGGCAAGGATTAATTCAGAAAGATTTCAGAGATCCCACTCAGTCCTTAGAACTCTACTTTCTATCTTACGAGCTAAAATAAATTTACATACATACTAATTGGTAATTCATTGAAAACAAACCACATGAAGCAAATTAGGGAAGCTGAGTATTTGCATGAAATAATAAACAGAATTGAAAATACATAAGATGAAATACTGTTTATATTCCTGTACACAGGCCTGATGAACTGCAGCTACAAACAAGAAAGAAGCTTTTGGGAAAACTGTGTGCACCACTAGGACAAAGCCTGTCAAACCCATGGCTACAGAAGATGCCTGAGCAGAAGTGACAAACTGACTAAAAAGACGCAGAGAAGTGAAGAGGGTAAAGTCACACATATTCAGGCAGTTTTGCCAAAATCAGAGAAATGAATTTTTCACAGGTACACTAAAAGTGCAATGTGTAACTCAAACTCATTGGTATTTCAGCTAGTTTACATCTAGATGCAATTTAACTTGATAACAAAAAAAAAATTATTGTTATTTTAATTGAACCAATTCTGTTTGGTTATACTCTAACACTGCTTGTTTCATGCATTCTTTGGTCATTGTGGCTTGAGCTAAAATGGACCTAGGTGTCTGCTCATATACTTAGAATTATTTTTACACAACACAGGCAAGCATGGATGCTCCTATTACACAGGATTCCCAGCAAAATTAGAAACCATTTTTTAGTTATGGGTTGGTTCATGCATTACTTGTAGTTGATTCATGCATTACTCGATTCATTCTTTAAGTATTCACCAACTTAAAGAAATCCACGCGGGATTGAAAGAAGCAAAAGAATTTCAGCGCGATGGAGTCTCTGGAATAGGATCAGCAGGAAAATTGTAACGTGCAAGGGGCAAGGTGAACAGAGGATTGCAAAACAGGTATTTTAGCAAGAGTCCCTCTCCTCTGGGTGCATGCAGGAGAAATCAAGAGCAAAGGAGGAGCCTGTGCTGTGTCCTGATGCCTGGAGAGTTGAGAGCTTCCCACCTGCTCTCCCCCATCCACACCACTTTCCTCACAGAGCTCCCACCTTGCTGTAGACAGCCACACTTCCATAAAATCAGTGGAATATAGACCTGAAAGAACTTCTGTACACTTCTGTACATTTCTGTGTATTAGCATTTCAAAACATTACAAAGGGGGAATATAAAACTCTTGTGTAGGATAGAGGGTTTTTGAGTAATTTCTACAGAGTTCTGTGTGGTTAAGAGAGAAAGAGGATATTTTGCAAAGTATCAACAAAAAGATAAGAGAAGATGACAGCATTATCTAACAAAAGCCAGCAAGATATTTACGAGGATAATTCTGATGTAGAACAATTATTTTTTTTTATTTCCACCAAGAACTTTGTAAAGAAAAAATAAACTGTACCATATGCTGGGCTTTGCAAGGGATTTAAGGTTCAGTCACTACTACACTTCCCAGGATATACATATATTGACAAAAATCTCATACCCAACATGCACAGAAAGACACATTTCTTAAAGAAAATGAATGTTCTTATTTAATTTTCCACTATCCTGAGCAATGGCTTGGACTCTGGTGCTTTCTGAAGAGATGGAGTCTGCACAGTTCCTGCTGCTCAAATGCTGTGGGTAAATCCTTTGCTGGACTCTGGTGCCATTGCAGAAGCACTACTTAGCTGATGTTACCAAGATGATTATTTTCTCTTGACATCACAGAGAGAAAACAATAGAGGAGATGCATTTTAAAACCAACTATTGCCTGGAGATAAAACAGGGATCTGACCCTGTTAGAAATTTCAGTTGAACCCTAAGAAGTACATCTTTAGCTATGCATGTGCAAACACACAAAAACCTCAACACGGTCCCAAATCCTGCCTGTTACAGGTTTGTTTGGGCTTTTTATTTGTTTTTAATACCTAAACTTCCACTATACCTACCAGCTTATTGCTTTAATGTACAAAGGAATTTTGTAATGAAAATAATGTTCAAACCCAATTATAAATGGTTGAAATCACAATTACAGGACTAGATAATAGAATCTTTTCTACAGTGTCTTGGGGATTTTTTTATTCCAAAACACCACAAGTATCTAGAAATAATCTGGCTTTTTAGATTCATTGAACATGGATCAAAAATTAGAATTGCTATCATAATTACTATCACATACAAAACTTCACACTCTGTCATGCATTTACTGAGTGAGAGTTTCTGACTGCAGAGTTACTGTATTCAGGCCCTGGGCAAAAATTCCTGAGGGTTCCTGTGATCTGCATGGTATTTTCCTGGACAATGACAAGTGGAGGAGAACAGAACACACCTCTGAAGGATTATTTCCAGGCCCCTGGAACATTACTACAGATGATCTAACTTAAGGAATGGACAGTAGGCACAAAAGTAGAACACATGGACTGTTTTAACTTTCTTGGATTCTGAAATGTTGTACAAAGACATAAAATCTTTTCATTTACATATTTGCGTGAACTCACCTATATATGTTATACATATGTTAATGTTTGAGCACATTTTTCTCAAAATAACCTTTTTCATTCCTTTCTAAATATTTCACGGTATCCATCAAGAAAATAGTTCTCAACAATAACTTTATTAGAACCAAATGGAACAGACACAAAACAAATGGGCTCCATTTGCTGCATTTAGCAGTCACGTTTTCACTTATTAACTGGAAGACTATTTCCCTTTTCTTTCTCTCACTGTGATCAAGGATTTCAATACATTGCATTTGAGAAAGGGCATTATATTCTTTAAATAAAGCATGTCACTCAAATAATCACTAAGCATTCATGTGTAAGGCCACTGTAGATCATGCATCAACTGCGAGAATCACAATTGTTTTTATATACGTCTTTCACTGAACTTTAGAAAAATCCTGTTTGTGAATAAAACTGCCACTTCCTGGGCAATTGCAAGAAATTACTTATTTCACAATGTGGAACACTTGAAAAATTTTCAGTCAGCATCATACTCAATGTAGTGTATTGCAGTAATCTTAAAGGTATCTGGTAGATCCATCAGAACCTGACCCAGTATTTAGATGAGCTTTGATACAGAGTGGGCTGTCAGGCATTCTTTAAAAATCACTACATCTTTTTTGGCTCCAAATAATAATAAATATTTTATCTGGTATATTGACTATCAAAACACAAGCCTGTGTCATATTAACTTGGATTGAACAGTGAGATATTTAATCTTTAAATAAAAACAAACACTACATATACTGTTTCAGAAACAAAACACAGGCAAGAAAAGGATAAGCCCTGCAATAAAATCCCTCTCTTCTTTCACTCTCCTCTCATCTTCTAATCCTTCCAAGAAAAACCCAAAGCAAAAAGCCAGATACATCAAATTAGGAATTCACAGAGACGGCATAGGAGTATCTAAATTCCACCAAAAGAGCCAAATTTGGGTGAAAAATGACAGTTAGCAACCTTCAAAAGAAAGAGCAGAAGCATAGCAAGTGTCATAACTTTGAATGCAGTAGCTACATTTTCCTTCCCGATTCCAACACCTGGCTTGTGCAGTGCCAGTAGCCATGGCAACCTCTCCATGCCAAGGCTCTGCAGCCCAGCTACCAAACCCATCCCCGTGATTTTCCCCCAGATCTCCTTTTCTCTATCCCCATAGCACATTACAGGGGTTTGTCTGCTTTATAACCTTGGATTCCCTCCCTCTCTCCCCACTAATTTGAGATTGAAGCCCCTTTCATTGCTGATCATGGCTAAGGCAACCTAAGGCAATGATGCAGTTGGATACCATTAGATGCAGCCATGCATCAGAAGTACACTCAGACCTAAATATTCCAACCTCAAAATAGCTATAGCACCCTGCAGAAATATTGCAAAAGATCAACAGAAGCTGTTGTTAGAAGAGACCACGAAGTGGCAGCTGTCACGCTGGAAGACAGCACACCTGGCCTTTTATTTATTAAATAACCTTGTACTCTTCACTCCTTTTCACAGACACACCTTTGGAGATGCTGAGCCACTCTCACTGTAACACATGGGCAAGGCCACCTTTCAGACCCCAGATAAGCATGTTGTGGCCTGATGTGTCAAACATGCAACCTGTGGTATACAGGGCATAACAGTGGCCCCCTTCCTTCCTTTATCCACCTTGAATTTATCTTCAGTATCAGAAGACACAGGATTTGAATGGAACTTAATTTAGGATCTGATATTTGCAGTGGTTGCAGAGTTCCTACAGGTTATAAAATAGTATCTCAGTATCAACAACTGATTTTATTGTTCTGCTAGTGTTTCCACACAAAAGGACTAGCAGGAACACTTTTTGTCCCTAAAAAGTAATCAGAAAAATAAAAAGAAAGTTGAAATTGGTGTTGGTGGAAAACCAAATGAAGGGCAAACACACAAACTCAGGGAGCCAGCTCTTTTGAGTGATTAGGATGATGTAATCAGTGCTACAAATTCCCAGAAAAATTAAGCCAGTAAAGCAGACCCAGTCTGATAGAAAACTTGTTTCTTAAGAAAAATGAGAAAAGCATAATTAATGGTAGTGCTCAATGAATTATTAAAATATGCAGAGTGCATTTTAAAAATTTGAAAACAATCACCTAGAGTAGAGCTTGTTGGCAAAACAGCAATAAAGTTTTTGTGGCGTAAATAAGAGTGACAGGATAATGTCTCACAAATATGCAAAAAGAGATGCAAACAACTGAAAGATCATTGAAACCTTTTGGCCAATATGAAATTGGAAATGCATTAACAAGACAGCTGGAGGATTCCCAAATATAATCCTGTGCCCCACTTCATCCCCTGAACACTCTATGAGCATAACAGAGGTAACATGAAGTATTGCAAGTAGTTTAACCTGGCAGAAATTTTACTGATTCAAAAGATGCCCCTTTCATGCTTAGCTGCTCCACATCAGCTCCCCTCTTTGCCCTCTCCCTTGTGCAAGTCCTCAAGCCATTCTGAAATGACCCACCCAGGGAACTGATGGAGCTCAAACCAAACTGGGTGCAGGGAATAAAGCCAGTTTAAGCCATAGCAACATCTCATCTGGTTCATTTCCCAGTCTGCTCAAACGGATGGAGGGGAAAGAAAAGCTTCCTCCAGAGGCAGGATTATATTACCTTTAAGTGCTCGTGGAACTGTAACATATACTTAACATTTCAAATAGTTTGAATAGGTGTCTTCTGCAAGTTATAATAAGCCCTAAAAATGTCACCTAGTATAACTATCATCATGTCTGCTGTAGGTACAACACTTATGTTGGTAAAACAGTTGATTCTAGAGAGAGAGGTTTTGCTAGCTCCTAAATAAAATAAAGAGGCATCAGTCCAATCACGTTAACACGGTCGCACTGAAAATACATTGCTTCATTGTGCCAATTTCCTCATAGAGACACCTTATTAAAATAAAACTTGATTTACATTCCTATCAGACAGAATTTCTAACATGAGGAGAATTTCTACTGTAAATCAAGACTAAACCTCTGGCTTGTCTTGGCCTGCATTTTCAGGGGTGTCCTGTGTGTGTGCAAAATAGGGAGTGAGGATCAATACTGGCTCTCTGCAGTGTATTTGAGATGTGCATTTAGAAAGATCATTCTAAGCAGGAATTTTACCAGGGAATTCTGTGTGCAATAGCTATAGTCTCCTTAATTTCTATTTGCAAAGGAAATGTAAATTCCAGAAGGCAAAAAAATAAGGCCCTGTTCCACAAGGTACTCTGCAAACACTGTTTAGGAGGGAATTTTTCTCCCATGGCTCTTATTTGAATCAAGAATGAGAGAAAAAACAGCCAGAATATTTTAAATAAAGTCATTTGTGCAATATCACATGAAAGGACAGTTGCCAGACCACAAATTACTTTAACTTTTGACATAATTAGATTGCTTTTAAACAGATATACATGCCTGTGGATTTGGTGTCTTTTATTTGAATACTTGAATTTATAAAGTATATTTTAACCAATATTATTTCAACTCTTTGTTAAAGAATTAGAGCTTCCACAGGATAAACAAAATGGAAACTCAAACACATATATGAGAAGAGAAAATGGGGATACAGAGGTGACACACACAGCAGAGATGTGTCTGTGCGCTGGTGCCTGCAGTGGGAGGACTCAGGTGTGTCCCCTGAGCAAGCAGAGCAGCATGGGGCTGGCACAGACACCTGCCCTGGTGACAAGGCAGGGCCTGAGGAGCAGCTCAGCACAGAGGACACAAAACCAAGTGAACAGGTCCCTGGATCAAGTCGACAAATCTGTTCCCTTCTGCAAGAGGGAGAGGAGTCTCTTTGTGTTTGAAAAAGTCACCTCTGAGTCTCCTGTGACCTTTTCCTTTCATAGGTTTGGAGCATTATAAATCATAATTTTTTTAATCGTTATATATTTTATACGTAAATCAGGTGGCTGGGGTAGAAAAATCAGTGTAACACTCTAACAGAGGTGAAGATTGAGAGAGACAAGACAGAGAGAAAATGCAGAGAATGGCCTGAACAGAGCAGTTTACCTCCTGCTTTATTCCATCTCTGTTATGGCAATTTTCACCACTCTAAACAGCTGGCCTGTAAAAAGCCTAAAAGTGGTTACATCAGTCAGTAAATTGTTAAAATCTCTTATTTTGATGCAATGCCTGCTGACAAGATACGGGAAGCTACTTTTTAGAATTGGAGCAGCAAATGCTTCAGTTGCTTTGACTTTCCCTACCTTTTTTATTTCCTTGTTTTCTGTCAGTGTTATTAGGTAATCAAGATGAAAGAGTTACTTTACACTGATTAAAAAAAAAAAATTAAAATTAGATTTTGCGCACACTAAAAGCCAAAAGGAGGCTGCTGCTGAATCAAAACCAAAAGAATTTTAAACTACTGTATTTTGTCTCTGTGAAACAAAACAATTTAAGACGTTATCAGCCAAAGCTGTTAATCAAATTAACTGGAAACTACAAAGGTGAATAAAAAAAATAAAGGAATATTAGATATTTTACATTTAAAGCACTGAATAATAATAAGCTTCTACCTGTTAACATATTAATAATGCTGTTGAGAATATGATGTGCTTGACACGGTGCCACAGATTTCACAAGCCTATGCAATTTCTTATCTGTCAAGAAGCACTTTTTAGCTACTGCAAGAAATGTAAGAAGGAAGAAGGGGAAGAAGATAGATGAAAAAATATACTGCATTACGGCTGGAATGAGATTGTGAAAATCCAGTCACTTGACTCCTTTACCATCAGGCTACATATATTGGAAAATATATAAAAGCCCAACATTGCATCAGGAAATGGATTGTACTGAGTGACCTCAGAGAACTTTTCCATCTGTGCCATTATTAATATGATGCAGACACCGTAAAACAGAGCTGGCAAAGCAATATGTGTTCTCAGAGATGATGGATATGAAGGGAGAAGATAATGCTGATAGAAACAATTACTTGGTATAACAAGCAGGGGATTTTGTAAAAGTGCTATGATGTAATGAGGAAGATAAGTTGATATTCCTAAAAGTCAAATTATTAGATTTGTAGGGCTGAAAAAGTAACATGATGGAAGGTTTTCAAGCTGAGCAAATAAATCAGAATGAATAATTTACCTGATGCTTTGCTCAGAAGAGTTTCTCTAAACTAGTGACACTTTCTCCACATATCCTGCTTTAAATTCTGGATTTCCATGATCTTCCAGGAGACTTGGACTATGTGTATTGATTGAAGTGTTTTACTGTACTAGATATGTGAAATTCACATTCATTTTGAGTTATATATGCTAGAATTTTTTTTTTTTCTTATGGCTCATGAGTCAAGTGATATTTACAGAAAAGCGAACTTCAAGTCCTCAAGACAGCAATCAGAGCAAAGTTTATGCAGAACTTTAAAGGTAATACATTTACTGTAGTGGGTCCCTGGAGGACAAGCTTGCTTGTTTATTCAGCAAGCCTGTTCAACAACATGTAGTATTAAAAAAAAAAAAAAATCTTGCAGAACTTTGTACCCAAGCATAGTAAAAGATGACCTGCACTAGAGTAGGTGCCTAGGGGGAAACTTAAAGAGGAATGGATGTTTAATACATGCTGTTGATCAAAAATTTTAGTCTAATTAGAAGATGTGTCAGAGGACAAGACTTTTTTTGGTTAAAAGTAATTTAGGGTAACTTAGGATCCAATAGTTACAGTGACACCGTGTGCTACACAATACTGAGTAAAGATTGTGCATGCTGTACAGCAGCTCTGTGGAGACCATAGGACAACAAGTGGAGAAAAATGTAATCATATTCAGCACAACTCCATCTTAAGGAAACCACAGGTCGAGCAAGGTCAACCAAGTGACACCGCTGACAGCCTTAGGTCCCGTTCACTGCCTCTGTCAGGGAAATGCCACCGTGCCTCTCACACTGTGAGTCCCACCCTCCTCCATCATTTTTCTGACACTGTGGCCTCAATCATTTGCCCTGTCAACTGTTCAAGGCACCTCAGCTGGGAGCCTCGGGGAGAAGAGCCAGAAGTTCACCTCTGCTATCAGCATTGTGAGCAAGGTTGGCCCAGGGAGAAAGCAAATTACTGCAGAACTTTTATTTTCAATGCCTTAATCCTACCATTGGTCTGCACTGTCAACCCCTGGGGCTTCTGAGAAGAAATAGGCAAAGTACAGACTACCTTAAAAAAAAGTTATCCTTTGCTGAAGTGCCAGCTTTACTTGCCACAGTTCCACATTATTCCAGGCTGCAGACACATTTTCCCTCTCAGCCTGTATTTTTGGTTAATTTTTAGCATCAATATCTCTAATTAGTAATTTCCAATAGCTGTGAAATGCTACGGCTGACAAAGACAGCTTTGAAATACCAGTATTTTAAACATTAGTTGTAAAAGATTCAAATCAATGTTCCAGTAATTGTTCTAGGTTTCCAAAGATTAATTCTTCAACAAACTTGTTTTGGTAATGTCTTGCCTCTTCTGCTTTTGTTGAAAGAAGTATTTTAACAGCCATGAATGTTCGTAGAAATTTAACACCAAAAGATATGAGAAAAAACTGGTGGGCAATTAATTTTACATTCATAATGAAATTTGTTGAGAGCAGAAGTGTTTTAAGTGTTCATTCACCCTGAAATCAGGAGCAATAACACCTAACCAATAATGTAGCTAAAACTACAGCCTTGACCGTGTCTATACAAATGAAATGTTTGCATAATCAATTTGCCATTAATACATGAAATTAAAAATACATTCTAAGACATAGGCATACAAAATTAAATGTTTCTGAGTAACTGGTGTGGTTTAGCAAAACAATGATCTACATGTAGACATTGTACAGCACCACAAAAAGAGTGAAAGCAGGGGATATGTTCAGGTTGTTGCAAACAATTATTTACCCAGAGTCACAGAACTCTGAAATAAACTTTTTCTTTTTCTTTTTTTTTTTTTTCTTTTTGCAAAAACAAGGGAAATCATGATGCAATGTGACAGATTTTTCAGGTGAAAAAAAAATCTTTCAGTTTAGATGCTTGTTCTTAATCCTTAAGCATCAAGTTTCAGTAACAGCTATTGCTGCTACCTTCCATAACACCAGAGCACTTCTGTGCTGAGTTTCTGTGCAAATGGAAATGCATTTTGCTAAATATCAAAGGAAGTGCAGATGCATCTCTAACTGTTTCAGCACAGAAGGGAATTTTTTAATACAGTTGTAATCAGCTTAGACGTGAGTTAATGGATATTTAAAGTGTACTGAATAACAAAGCTCATGGAGCTTGCATGTCATAGCCATGGATATCCATCAAAGATCATCCCAAATTTTCTTTCAGTTGCTGAAAGAACAGAAATTCGAATTCATAAGAAATGGCCCCCTAAAGTCTTACATAGCTATTAAAATGAGATTTTTAGCCCTTACCAACTTTCACTAGCATTTCATTTTATTCCTTTCACTCATTCCTTAAGCAGTAGGTTCCTACTTAGGACCATGGAGTGCATTGTAAACTCTGTAACAATGGCACAGAATCACAGAATGGTTTGGGCTGACATGAACCTTAAAGCTCATCTAATTCCAACCCCCCACCACAGGCAGGGACACCTTCCACTGTCCCAGGTTGTTCCAAGCCCCATCCAACCTGGCCTTGGACACTTCCAGGGATAGGGCAGCCACAGCTTCTCTGGGCACCCTGTGCCAGGGCCTCCCACCCTCACAGGGAACAAATTCTTACTAATGTTCCATCTAACACTGCCCTCTGTGAGTGTGCAGCCATCCCCCTCTTGTCACCCTTGTCCAAGGTCCCTCTCCAGCTCTCCTGGAGCCTCTTTAAGCACTGGAAGGGGCTGTAAAGGTCTCCCAGAGCCTCCTCTTTATCCAGGCTGAACAGCCCCAGCTCTCTCAGCCTGGCCCCAGAGCAAAAGTGCTCCAGACCCTAAACATCTCCCTGGCCCTCCTGCAGACACTCTCCCAGGGGTCTGTGTCCTTATGTTGGGAGTCCCAGAGCTGGACACAGTTCTCCAGAACCCTGAACATCCAGATCCTGACCAGAAGTAGCCAAATGTCTTTGGACGAAAGAACTTGGAGAAAACCTTTCTTCAGTAAATAGACTAGTCTTACACAGTTCAGTGCTTCCCAAAGGCAAAGAGGGACAGTATCAATGCCCCTTCTGACAGGAAACCTGTGACAGACCATGTCCATAAAGGCTTTCCAGTCTTCATATACAAAACTTCCATGGAAATTTCAGTTGTTTGGATGGGACTTTTGCAGTTCAGACAGGTGAAAGCTTCCTTAACAAGGGATATGTTTTGTGACACTACGTGCCAAATTTACCTAGCCTTAATAAAGCTGCAGAATCCCAGAGGGTGGAGCTGTAACCATTTCCAGTGTGAAAACCTCACTGCCCTAAGATTCCTTTGCATTTCCACTGCCTTGCCACACACCTTGTCAAATTTTGTTAGGTCTTTCAAATTTCAACCATTAGCCACAAGAGCAGGCAGAGGAGGGAGGGCAGGAAATCTTCTGACACTTTTAAACAGTGTTTGAGCCACATTTGTCAGCTGTGTTTCCTTTGTATGCTGGAGAGGCACAATCTCAGCAGCTCCACTGCAGGAACTGAGGTGTCACCCTTTTACTCTGCCAGTCTCTCCTGCCATGTTCATTGTCCACTCAAAGCCTGAATCAGCACCTCCATGGCTAAGAACGAAGTCAGGTTACACAAATATGTGCTGCATATAGTATTTTCTGAGGTTTATATTTTCTGGGGTTTTGGCATTGGACACAACATACTAATGATTTCACAGTTCCTGTAGAGCCTCTCAAAAGTGTCTGCATCTTCAGATTCAGTACATGCCACATGCTTTTAGCTGGAGATTTAAAGGTTATTAGGTCGTCTACAGAATGGATAAGGAGCAATAATTTGATATTGCTCATCTTTAAAAAGGAGTCTTTAATGAAACACAACCATACACGTGTAAATGAAAAGTCTAAAATTGTATTTATACTAAAGTTTGCTGTGATCTACCAAATTTCTAATAGTTTTATGAAGTGCATGCTATGATAACTATTCTTGGCATCCTGTTCTAAAAAAAAAATGTATTAAGCAATTTTTTCTCACATCTCCGTCTAATTTAAAACTGTATTTAAATTCTACTGAAATGAAATTTTTGCATATGTAACAAATTTTGTCTCCCAGATTTTAAACATTAAACTATCTTGAAATTTACTGTTTTCTGACAAATGAAGGTTTTTTGAGCTGATACATTTTCCTCCTGCCTGTAGCATTTTAAAATGCAGTAACAAGTCAACCACTCAGCACAATATCTTTGTCAGAACTTATGACCACAAAGCTGCACAACACCGGAGATTACTTCAATCTAATCCAATAATTAAGACATGATCTCTATTATTTAAAATGCTAGACATGCAGTATTTCTTACACACCCGGTATTGGCATTTAAAGAGGAGCTTCACAGATGCACACAGGTTTTATATACTGGATTTTATATACTTCTTTTTCCTGCAGTATTTTACACTGCTGGGTTTGACCAGGAGGAGCTGACCCTCCACATGATGGTCCTGGACAGGCTCAGATTCCCAGCTGAGATCAGGCAGAATTTGGCCAATGAAAGGGAAACCATCACACACTGCTCCCCTAACCTGCAATTAGCAGCTCATTAAGACATTTGCATAGCCCTGTTAAGAGCAGTGATCCCATCACGTTTTCCCGGACCTCACACTTTCAGGCAGGCTCTATTGACACGTTTGGCTCCGTGACCTTTCAGGATTTGATTTTGAAGGCAAATTTCCCCACCCTCAAGAGAATTGCATTCTGGAAGTTGCCAACTGTAGCTGAAAACTTCTGTCAGTGTGACTGTGCTAGAAACCACAAAGTGAAATATAATTCCAGCTGGGTTCGAACACTTTAGAGAATGTTCCAATCTAGCATTTCATTCCTTTGCCCAAACAGGATACCCACAGTATGTCTAACAGCTTGGACTCAGTTTTCTTGGCCTGAAATAATTTTGCATACTGGCAGGGTACTTCATTCCCTCTGCAAATCTCTGTCTTTCACTTAATGTTTCCAGAACACATAATTTTTCACACCACATTTTGGTCATTATTTAGGGGATCCTACATTTCCATCAGGGAGAGCAAAATAATTTGAAATAGTATTGCATTAAAATGTATCTGTGATTTTAAAAATCCACATAAAGTTGCTTTTGGGAGAGTTTCAGACTTCAGCTTCTACTAAGCTTTTGATTCATTGTGAAATCTGCTTCCAGCATGAAGATTAAAAGTTGTTCTTTTAAGAGAAGAAGTAACAGATATTGCAGGGTTGATATGGGGCACAGCTAAGTTCTAAAACATTATATCAAATACTAGACCTTTAATTTCTCTAGTTTCATTCCAATCTGAAATGAATCAAAATGCATTTGGATTCCCCACTGCAGAACATCCCTATAAGTAAGATAAACTCATTTTCTTCTTTTATTCAGTGGTGAAAAAGGTCAACTCTTATTAATCAAAACTTCTGACCTACACTGGTTCATACTGCAATTTTGAGCAGAGAAAGCATCCTTAAGAATAAGGGGAGAAAAATTATTCCCATTTTAAGTAGTTCAAAGGTAGTTAAAAATGTTAAACTTGGCATACTTTCAACCCAATAAAATGAAAAACATGAATTAGTGCAGGAAAAAATATAGCATGATAAATAAATAAATAAATACTCCTATACACACTAATGACAGAGTAATTTCAAAATCTAATGTACTTTCCTAACCAAACTGTGCAAGCACTGCCCGGTTATTTTTGGCTAAATATGTTCCCGAGGATTTTTCCTGCTTCTTGAGTTGAGCAATCATTTTCCATTAACATTTTTACCAGTCCAAATTACTCACTTAACTTTGTTGAAGGATAATGCAAGAAGCTCAAAATCATGACTGACATAAATGTATTCCAGTCATTGAGGGGTGAGAGCTTCTTTCTGGTGATTTCCATGAGACAGAGATTGGTTCCAAAAAGACTTATTACCCATACCATATCCTTATGCATAAAGTTACAAAAATCACAGAATATGGAAAAAAAAGGAGGTGGAAAGGATGTTAAACAATTTAATCCATTCATTGTAGCTTATGATTCAAAAAGGAATTTACATAACCTGCTCTAGAAGACTTTCTATGTAATGATGCTTCCTCAGTTTCCCAAAGCAATATTTCAATGCTTCAGCTCTCTTACTGTTAGAAAAGGATTTTTTAAAAACCAAATTTTTCTTCAGCATACATTCTTCACTTTTTCCAAATAAATATCAAGATACATCTTCATTTCTCTTTGCACTGGCTGACCACATATTTAAAGAGTTTTTATGAGTCTACTCAGTGTCCACTATTCTAACCCCAAAAATGCCAGTTCCTTTCCTCTTAGGAAATACTGAGTTTCTGTGTATGATTATTCTTTATTGTCTCCCAGTTCGTCTCCAAATGCTCAGTCTGTTTTTTTTTTTTTTTCAGGTACAGTGCCCAAAACAGAAACAAGTGCTCTTTACAAAAGGGCTGTGTTTTATGTCTTAGCTTTATGCTAAAACATATTCCTGAGTGTTGCTTATTTAAACAGAAGGTAAAAAGTGAGATCTCAGGTTCAGGCTCCAGGTGTACATACAGTGTATCTGTACTCACTGCAAGCACAGCATGACTAATTGTGCAAATCTGCTGAGCTTTTTGCCAGATATACACCTATACACTCACATTCAATCTGGGACATCATGAAAGAGAGCTCTTCCTGCTCAACTGTTTTAGGGTTCATCCTTTTGTTTAATTTATGTGAGGAGATAGGATTTGTCAAATATTTTAGGTAAATTCTTTCCTAGACTTTTCTAAAATATTGCTGTTATGTAGGCAGATTAATAAAATTATTTTCCCTCCTGATTTATAAACTCCTATGAGAAAAAAAAAAAAAAAAAACCAAAAAAAAAAACCAAACCAGAAAATCTAATGACCTTCAAGTGGTCAATTTTTTTCCAACTGCACATTTGAAAAGTATTGTGTGAACACCTTTTCTTACTTTTAACAGCAGGAATGCACTCTGTACTGCAAAAGTCAGAACAAGTTATTATGACTTGCTGGGGAAATAGAGGGATATTACAAAACAATCAACTTCCTTTATTGATTTTACACTTTGCTCATACTCTATATATGTAGTTCAACTAGCACTGTGAAAAGGGAAAGTGCTTCTTTGACACTGCCACATGTTTATTTGTTGAAAGAACATTTCTAAATTAAAAATTTGAAAGCAAACATTCAAGAAAACCTTGATGCAGTTTGACACTATCATAAACCCCATTTTAATTTATATTTAATTTATATGCTTAAGCTCTCTTATCCAGCACTGTTTCAATAAATCAGTAGTTATTAACACATTTGAGCAAGTAAGACTTCATTCAGACTTACAGTTACAATGGAATTGTATGGCTCTAGGTGACACATTTTTAAAGATGGAATAATCCAGAAGCATTCAAGCTAATTCCCTGAATGCTAAGAGAAGGGATAGTGCTTCATCATGCATTTAGCAGTGGTGTTACACAACCTTCACCAGTCTATGGCATGCATGCAATTCAACACCTAAAGCATTACAAATGCTTAATGAAATCAATTCCCTAAAAGTTCACATCCATGTCTTATATGCAAGCAATACTTATTTTTAATCCTCTGTTTACTCACATCCCTCTCACATATAAAGAAATTGTTTACAACTTCTTAAACAAATTAAAATCAATCGTGCGTGTCAAACAGTTCAAAATAGCAGCAGTTGTGCTGGTAACTGGCTGTATTTTGAGCATGGATTTTGTTTGGGAGCAGAGGAAGCCTTAAAGTCAACAAAATTACCCCAGTTCTCCTGGTTCAACTGCACAGGAGTCAGCTGACTGCCACAGCAGAAGAGAATTTGCTCCAAATCATTTCAGTGCTATAGAGGCACACTCAGTAATGTTATCTTGGGCAGAAAGGGTACCATGAAGTCTCTCTGAAAGCATCAAATAGCATCTGCACCTAATGTGAAAAATCTAAACCTACCCTTTTTTCATGTTCAAAGTCCAGCCTCTTAAAGGAAATGTATTTTTAGCTTTATCTCAAGAAGGGCAACTGAGAAGTTTCCTACTGCAGCACAAAGTTTACATAAAGATGATTCCATGTCTGAGTGCTAATCAAATGTCATTTGTAAATGATCAGAGGACATTATGAAGGCTTGCCTCTATGGAAACAGAGATCAGCTTATTATCTTTTATGAATATATATATATATTATCCTGTGTGCATTTAACAGTGACTGATGCACTGATTAATATGTCTCTTTTTATGCCATAAAAAGCCAGGACTAAAAATACCCTGGGAAGGCCTCTTTCTCCATACAGTCCAGCAAACTCATTTCAGCTCTCATTCACACAGATCTGCAGTCACTGTACAGATCAACAGCATCCACAGAGCTTTTATGCTGAAAAACAAAAGTATTTCTTAGTTCCTAAATATGGACCCAAATCCTGCATTTGTCTCACACACTGTGAGAATCAAGGCACTCTCTTGAGAAAGATCTGGAAAGGATCTACAGCAATTCCTATGAATTCTCTTGGAAGGACTGGGACTTGGGTAAGGGCACAGAAACTGTTTCAGAGCAATTCTTTGTTATATGAATAATAGGGAAACAGTAAATTGTAGCAAAGTCAGCAATTCTGATCAAGTTTATATTTTTGAAAATACTTCTCAAATTCATTACTGCTCAAATCCAAATTTAAAAAATCCAGTCTTAAAATACTTATTTTTCCATGAATTCTGCTTTATCTGAATGAAGGGTATAAACAAGGAGTTTAAAGTTAGTTGCTTTTCCTAATGCAAAGGTACCTATCTCTTCCTGTGGAGGCAAGAAATGCTGGCACAGGAACAGAGGATTTAAGTAATGGACACTACTAACTTGAGTGGGCAAGAACTAAGGATTTTATCATTATGCAATTGCACTTTGTTGGATCTCAGTGTCCTGACATGACTTTTACAGAACATTACAGCATGAACTCTGTGAAGTATCCTTTGCTGGTTGTTTATGCTCTCAATATGTATTTACACAACACTGCTTCTGTCATTGACTTTCTCATATCTGCTACAGAATGTCAGATGACTTAACAAGCTGTAGAGTCAGATACTACTTATTTCAGATAGAGCATAAAAAGAGGAGTAGCACTTTCGGTCTGTCTTGCTCTCCTGCCCCCAAATTTCACATTCAGAGAACTACAGCTCAACCCAGTAACCTTAAGCTTAATTCATGGAATACCATAAATATTTAAAAAAAAAATTGGTATGCTCCAATTTACTGGAGCTCCAATTTATTTTATTACTAATTGAGACTTATGACCTTCATTCCAAGTAAAAACATTAAAAAAACATTCTGACCTTAAAGAGATACTAAATAAATCAGTTAATATATTTTTTATCTTAGAACTGTCACAAGGACTTCACCTTCTAAAGTTAGATCTTTGTGGAAGAGATTCTGATCACATTTATACTAGTTTTATACTGATATTGTTGTGTTATGCTCAGAAGGGCTCATCCTGTCTTACCATACCATGAGATCAGAATCTGCACCTCTGCAGTCTTCTGCAAATGTGAGGAAAAGCCAAAAGAGAATGTGCCTTGATTTTTCCTTACGTTTGCAAAGGAATATCAGCCTGTATCCAAAGTACCATTACTGTCTGCACTTCATCCTGAGCAGAGGTGTCCATGGACAGCAGGGCCTTGCACACAAGAGTCAGGATCAGAATCCCAGGGCAGGGCTGACTTCCCTCAGCAGCATTTGGTGTTTGACAAAGCAAGAAGGTTTAACTGAGGTCAACTGGAGGCAGCCTGCTCTGGACTGGAGGGTTGGGCAGATAACTACTTGGGATGGACTGCATGCAGACTCAGAGATCAGCATCAGTAGAGATCAATCAATACAGCAAAAGCTAAACCTCAAGAGTTAAGAAATCATACAGCAGCAGCTTAAAAAAAAAAAAATCAATTTTTTTTTTCCCTATCCAGAAAGCTACTAGCAAGATTATATTTGGGTCAATGCCACTCAGACTTTTCAAATCACTATACCCTCTTGGACCTTATATCATACCTCTTGCTCCTATAGTCTCATCTCCTCCCTTTTTCTCTCAAAAATGAGGAAAGCTAACAAACCAGAACCAAGTGTAACTCAGATTTCTTCTTTGGTACTGCAGCTTTCCCTAACCTTCCCACAGGACTCTGACCATGAAAGTCAGTGTTTTGATGTGGAGGTCTGCCATCCTACAGCCAGGACTGCAGAGTAAAAGGTTTTACAGTATTATTTGTTCCTCCTTTGATTCTGTAATTCTGGTTGCTATTGAAATAGATTGGTTATTTTCATATTATTGAATTAGGTAGATGTAATACAAACTGGAAATGTTTGCAGTGTGTCTTAAAAGAGAGCTTCCTTAGATGAGGAGCCTTCTGTTTTCAGAATTAGAAATATAATGTAGAACCCATTTAAAAAATCATTTTCTGCTTTATAGTTTCCCCATTGGTGTTTCATTCACAAGATTTAGTGAAGCCAAAAAAAGTAACTTAAAATTTATTAGAAGAAGTAGGTAAAAGACACCATAGAAAATGAGGAGTCAAACAAGTTGGGAAAAAAATATTTCTTGCTGTAGTATTTTCTACACTCTCCACCTTTACAGCTCTATAAAAAGAAGAAAACATATGATCTCTGAAAAAACCCTTTTTTCCCTTATAAATAAAAAGCTTAAAAGAAAGTTTACAGACATCAATTTGTGGTCAAAAATACAGAAAAACCCCTGCATCATATGCTGCGTATAAATAAAATTTTCTCTTTACCAGACTATTCATCTGTCTCCTGTCTTCTTCCTATCCACCATCCAGGGCTCCTGACACATGATTTGTGGAATCCCAATTATTCATCTGATAGCCCACAACTGCATGCTCTCAGCTATTACATGATATAAATTGTGCCTTTGTGTAAATTACACATCACCAAAATTCCTGTCTCGTGCATTCAGACAGGCATCTCTTGAGTCACTGTTTCTTTGATTTGAGCGCTTGTACGATACCATGTTCTCTTTCATAACTAGAATTTTCTTTTTTTTATCCTTCAAACTTATCCTGATTACAGTTTTATTTCTCTTTTCATATTATTTGAAATTTCCAGAGCAAGAAAGACTGTGGGTTGGATGATTGAACAGTATAATGAGGAAAACGGGAAGAGCAAAAAGCAGACATGGTTTAGATGAGCTGAATTTTAAAGGCTGGAACTGCTATGCTGTTGTGGTGGTGGTATAAGCAGAAACTTGCAACATTTCCTGGCAACATTTATTTCATCTTCACTGCTTTTTATGACCTAAAGTTGCAGCATCCCCAGTCTTAAACAGCCTTAAGTATGTCAGCAGAGAAGCCGTGCTGCTGTTGGTTCCTCCTCACTAGCCCTGATGGGCCCAGCCCAGCCCACAAAAGGCCCTGGAACAGGTGTGGATTGTGGCCACCTGTCGGGGTTTTTATGTTTTACTTTTCTTTTTCTTTCTGAATCCCGACAAAGATGTGGGAATCCAACCCCCCGGGCCCTTTGGAGGTGGTTCCCACCGGTGAGTTCTTTTCCTCTTTCAAGGGGTGAAGAACGAGCCGGACACTTTTTTCTCTCCTGGTCTTCAAGGTCTTGTTTATTCTTTTCTTATCTTATCTTAAGTTCAGCACGCTGTCTGCACACCAGACAGCATGTGAGAAGCAAGTCACGAGATGGACCAAAGTGGACAAAATGTCTCTAAACCAAGGTCTTTTAAAGCTATTCTACCCAATTACATTCTAACACATACTTTGTTTTTACTTTTCTACCAATAACTACTACTTATCTACACACGTAACTTCCACATTACTACTCACACTAACCAATAGTTTTCTACCACAAATAGGAAAATTCTTTCATTCTTTCTACTAAAGAAAATGGAGCTGAAAAGGGACAAGAAGGAAGAAGGGACAACACTCAAAATCCTCCATCTTGTGTCCTATTCACTCTCATATTAAAATCCTAAAATCTTAATTCCTACACTCTGTGACACACTACTACTACCACCACACACCACCACCTGTGTGCTCTAACTCAAAGTTTCGGCAATTTTTTCCCAGGGACAAAGGTTAAAAGCAGTGTTCTGCTGAGGGTCAGAATCTCCCAAAACAGGCATAGAAACACCCTCTGTGCCCTAGACTCCAACAGCCACCAGCCAGCCTACCCTGTCTTCTCTGGGTTTCCAGTCTGCAGAAGCAGCTCTGCTGCAAAGATGTTCAATGGCAGAAAGGGCTGAACCAGCTTCACTGGCTGAGCTTGTTCTTCAGTGAATGCACCCAGTGAGATGGTTAGTGCTAGTAATAAGCCTAAGAGAAAACAGTTCAAGGATTTTTTGGTTTTTTTTTTCCCCTAAAAAACAGCACTTTACCCCATTAGTTTTGTCTACAAGGTGATCTCCTCCTGCCCAGTATAACAAGCTGCTATCCAGAGGGGGCAGAGCTTAAAATACCATGTATATATAGATTGTTAATCATTGTGGGATGGTAGAGGTAAAATAAGGTAATGTCATCAGCTTCTCAATGTCTTCACTCCAACAAGAGCTTTTTATAAGACTAAAGATTTCTACAATTTCCATAAAAGCTGTACAACATGTAGAAGAACTATCCGTTGAACTTAGCACTAATTACACCAATTATTTCTCCCTATGTGACAAAAGTGTTGATAAATATGTCATTACAAAGTGTCTTTACAGTGCTATTCCCCTAAAAAAGAAAATGGTAGCTTTATTTCCAGCTGAACAGTACTATAGATTCTTTTCCCTGACACTTAAAACAGACCTTCTATAATCACAGCTATTCAAATGTCTCTTAGCTACATCTCTGACAGATGATTTATGGTACCTGGAGAGCTACTGCAGGTGACTCTCCTCCTCTGTATGATATTTACTTATTAAAATAAGGTTGTGGTTTTTTCAACAAGTGCAGAGGAACGGAACGAGCAATTTCTCATTTACTTACTCACTTTGAGGGGAATATCTCCTTCCCAGGAGGGGCCATTATTTATAGGGGTCTGAAACATCCATATTTCCACCAGTAAAGGACAGAACTTAGAGTCATTGCTTAGCTGATAATATTAATAGCATTTGAGATTGAAGCTGAGAAAGGTGAAAATAGCTTATCCTTCTGATGAAACAGTGGTTGGAAGAAGAAAAATACTGTAGGAATTTGTGCTGAAAAGGAGCAAGGGATGCTTTACATAGGTGTGCAGAACATGTATTAAAAGGGCACTATTTTACATGCTATTTCCATATTCATGTTTTTCAAACAGTTGGCACTGAATCCTGCACAGAGAAAATACATCAATTTTAAAGTTTAAAGTTGACTTTTTTCCCCCCCAGTACTCATAAATCTTTCTTATCATCTTTTTCATTACAAAGTCTGTGATTAACCACCACAGGCTGAATATTGTTGAGAACATAAGCTGGTTTAAATCAGCACCAGCCTTGTGAAGTTGTTCAATAATGTCAGTTTTAAGAGACAACCCCCCTGTCATTAGGTGTGTAAAGCTGCATTATTCTTTTGGCATTGTATCACTAGAAATAATAATGTATAGGGCTGGCCAGCTAGGAAAATCCTTGCCTGCTTTTAATATAGGCCATATATTCTGGGAAGAAAAAAGGCATCAAAAAAACTGCAACAGAGCTTGCTGCATTAACAGAAGGCAGAATAGAACAAGATTTCTTTCCATGGAATAAAGCAGGACCACATCTCTGGCCACCACTGTTGACTTTGCTTTTCCATGGAAAACTTGAGTGCCAGCTCTTGGACTGTGCCACTGCCTGGGGCAGGCAGAGGACAGGGTGACACAAACAGGAGAGCTGTGCCTCTCCCTGTGAGTGGGACTGCAGCCTGTGGGATTTCACACTGGCATTGGACACCTGTGAAACCCTTCCCTCGACAAATGGAGCTACATCGAATTTACCCTGAGACATATCTTGACAGCAAAGTGAAACATAAGTTAAATCCTTCACAAAAATGCTATTGAGGTGGCATATTGATAGCTGGTTTGGGTGGGTTTTCATCACTGTAAAAGTGTCACAGATACACAAACACAGAAATTGATGCAGGGTAAATCATCCTTTTTTCCCATAAAATACACTTCCTTCTGAGAGCTAATTTTTCATAAAAATTGAAGCAGGCAATTTTTTTTCTTTTTTGTATAAGCAAAATAAACATAAGCAATTTTTCCAATAATACACCTTTTCATCTCTGGAAATAGAGCATTGAGAAATTATTTATTTTTTGACACTAGCTAACCCAATGAAAAGTTGTGATTATTTATCAAGTAATTTTGTTATTTTTAAGTGAACAAAAGCTTGGAAAGTATGCTTCTAATGAATGATAGAAATAATTCCCTCCTTGAAACCATTTTCTTCTAAATATATAAAAATGATAAAAATGCACAGAAGAGGCCAATATGTCCACTTTTGTACCTGAAAATATTTCTATCAGCTATTAACCACTCCCTTTCAAAAAATACAAGCTTAGACCCCAAACTCAGCTCTGCTTTTCCCAACATTATTTAATTTAATTGCTTGAATTAATTGGGGAAAGGAGAGATCAGGGTTATTTTTAAGAAATAGCATGGCTTGGAAAAGCTATACCTGTATAGCTGGTCATACACACCACCAGCACCTGACACAATTAGCCCACTACAAAAATAAAAAAGACATAACACGTTAATTGAAATGTTGCTGTAAGGGCCACCATTTATCAAGCACACAAGCTACTGCTCTGGGCTGCCAGGAGTCACTTCAAAATAAGGCAAGAGGACATTCCAGAGGGCTGCAAGGGTCAGGAGGTGCCCGGTGCTTCTGCCAGGGGAAGCAGGGACTGGACTTGAGGGTAGAAACTAAAAATGTGATCAAGGCTTAAACACAAGGTGATCAAGGCTTAAACACAAGGTACCAATTAAAGAGCATGTCAGAGGAGAGGATAAAAACTTTTCACCCTCCTTTGGGGTCAGGAATCCCTTAGCTCCATTAGCCAGGCTGTTAGTTAGGACACCTTTTTTCCTTTGTGAGTGAGTGACAACTTGTGTTTGCACCCCTGCCCAAGTGACAAAATGAACACCACTGCAGCAGGCACTGCCCCTGGTTGTACCCAGCTGTAAGAGGAAGGATTTTCCTTCGGTATCATTGATAACAAGGGAAAGATCATCTACACAACTGACTGCCAGGCTGGGAGGAAATGGCCTTGGCATGAGCTGGGGGAGCAGGGGAGCTCCCCTCCTCTAGAGCAGGGACATTAATTATATCCTCTCCTGCAGCTCCAAATGGAGATAAGCAGAGACAATCTGATCATCTGACTTAAACTTGTCCTCTGAGAGGTAGAGTTTCGTGTTAGTAGACAGGAAATAAATATTGAAAATATCCTTTTACACTTTCAGGCAAAGACAAGAGTTGCACAGTTCTTAAAGTGAAGCACCTAGTGTCAATATCAGTGGAAATTAATGAGCTGTGCAGCCATCCCTGACCTCACAAGCCAAAGAAAAGTTTCTGACTTTGAGACTGTTTCTTCTGGCTGCCCTGTAACACCTGAATGGAGACTGAAACATGAAGAAATCCAGACAAATCTTGACTCATAAAATGAAAGATGTCAGATTTTAAGACCTGATCGGATGACATTATCGTTTGCAGAAATTGTAAGCATTTAATAACTTATCTATCTTCAAATTTGATTAAATCCATGACTATCCCACTACAATGACCTTGTGGACAAATAAATTGAATGGTAATCACATTGCACAGATGGAATATGGTAATCACAAGGGCAGGGTATGTCACCTTTTGCAGAGGATTCTCCAGTACATGATGGAAAGGAATAGTTCATTGCTGTGTGGTGTTATGTTCTGGGGGGTTTTTTGGTTTTGTTTTGGTTTTGTTTTTAAACTAGAAGTAAAATATTGTTCTTACTGAAAATACCTAAGGAGCAAGACATTTTGAAAAAAACTCCTCACTACAAGGACAGGTTTCTTTGAGCATTTCAGATCATCTGAGCTGCCACAGGCTACCAGCTCTCATGTTCATTCCAAATCTAATTTTTTTTATAATACAGTTCTGGAAGTGTTTGCTATAGCAATCCTGAGAACAAAAGAGGATGAAAGATTTCTATTTATTTCTTTGGAATTGTAGCAAAAGTCAGGAAAACAAAGCATCCCTAATGCATCCCTGTAATCTCAAGGAACAAAGTGAAGAGGATGCCACAGACAAGAGGTGCAAGCAATGTCAGAATGCCTGAGGTTAACAACATTGTAAAATAAACATTGGCATAAACAAGTCAAGGGAAGTGCTTCACATTTAAATTCCTTAAAGCACATGGCTTTTCCCCATTATATATGTGCACACGTGCCTGTAAAACCAGTTTTCCAAGGACGGGTGCTTCCAGAAAACATTTTAATTCTAGAAACCTTTGGTCTTACTCTACCTTTTAACTCTTCTGAATCTGTGGCTAAACAAGTACATTAAATCAACTTTGAGGAAAAAAAAAATAAAACAACAAACCAAACCAGTCTATTTTCAAGGAGATTGATATCTTTTCCAACGCTGATTTAGTAATGCAAAAAGACAATTAACCCTTATAGAAAACTGTGATCAAGACAAAACTTGACTCCAAGCTAGACACTGAAGTTCTGTTCAGACACAGAAAAAAAGATGCAGATATAATTTTACAAGCAATGTCTCAAAGGTTGGGAAGATTTCATCATCTATTTTCGCAGCATTCTATTTTCTCAAACAGCATGCTGGTTTTTTGGTGTGAGTGTTTTTTTGTTGGTTTTTTTTTTTTTTTAAATAAACATAAATAATGAATGGCGAGAACTTTCTAGAGAAGTTTCAGAGAAACATGATTTTGCAGTCAGAGAAAACTACCACACCTAAATAAAACATGACAAAAAGACTGCCTAAGCTTTAAGAAACATGGCCTGCAGTTACCAGAGATCTGATGCTGTAGTCAATACTTGAAAAACAAGTCTTATAATGAAGCAAAATAAAAATAAAAAAGTCCTTAAATAAAATTGCAAATGCTATTGATCATTAATTTGGAAAAAAAAAAAAGGCAGATTCATTGTCCTAAGTCCAAAATAAGGGAACCCAAACAAAACCAGAAATTTCTCCATTATCTTTTCTGCAGTTGCACCTCAAATAGGCATTGGAAAGAAGCAGCAGCCCCAGAGCAGCCCTACCCCAAACCAGAGCCCTGACCTTGGGTCCCTCTCCTTACCCAGTTTGGTTCTGGTAAGACACAAAAGCCACCATGATAAGAAAGAGAGAGAGCACATTTACGAATTTCTCTAATCTCTTTAAAGTTTTTCAACAGTCCTAAATTAAATCCCCTTCACCCTTATCACTTTATCCGTCAGAAAATCCGGAGGATATTTGGATTCAGACGTCCATAGCACCAAAGATCTTTCATTACAACACACAAACAAGCACTTTTATTGAACAAGAACCCAATTACTTAACCCAGTTTCAGATTTCATTCTACCCTGCTGCTTCCACCTCGACATGGACCTGCTAATCTCTTCTGACGGGCACTGCTACATATCAGTTCTGATACTCAGAGATGATTCCTAACCTCCCTCGCAGAGAGCTATTGATTAAATAAACTGAGATGCCCATCTCAGCTTCTTTGGACCAATGAATAACAATGAGGAAATAAAGTTGGGAGATAGAGACCTTTTTCCCTTTAATATGAACAGCATTCAGAAATAGACAGAAAATGAGGGAAAATAATTCAGTAAAAGAACCAGGAATGGAAACAGCTAAGTTTTTGTTGTGCCCTGTATAAATGATTCATTTATTGTATCAGCTACAGGTTATGCTTCCTTCTTTTGTTTCTCTACTGCAAATTAGTAAACTGTTTCTTTGCTACTGTACTGGATAAACGATGGTATAACTAAATTTACCAAGCTGAGGGTTATGAATATTGGAACAGAAAGACTTCAGCCTGCTCTGCAGAGCTCCACTATGATACATGACTGCCTGGTTTTCTTTCTGGTCCCAAATGGTGACAGAATCATCATGTGTTACAAGCATCTATTACCCAGAACACAAGCATGGAGATGAAAGTTTGTTGCTAATGAACTCAGGAAACTAAGTACATGTAGAGAGAAAGAGGAGATCAATTATATGAACAAACAACCTCTCTCCAAATCAAATCAATTATTAGAAAAAGGCTGTTAGAGCCAGACTTCTATTAACTTCAATAACCCCTGGTCTCCAACTCCAATGTGTTAGATACAGCACTCCTGATAAAGGAATGTGCAGCTCACCTGCTTATATAAACAGCCTGCTTTCCAATTCTGTGGCCAGCAGGCAGAAACACAAGAATCTGAGCAACAACAAAGAGCCATTGTAAAATCTTACAGATAAGGACATGGATATAAACATGGAAAATAAAAAACACTGGATAAGAACAGAATGAGAGAGGAGAAATCAAAGCAAAGCAAGCCAGAGAACTAAATATGATCAGTGATAATGTAATTATACTGAAGTAGGAGAGCTCTAATACCACTTATGTCAATCTAGGGGGAGTTACCAAACACCAGTGAGCAGGAGCACAGAGCTTCTATGATCAATTCTCTTCAATTACTTGAAGATTCCTATTGCTATACCATTTCTTTTGAGACAAAAAAAAAAAAGATTCTACAATTTGACCATGTGTTTCTGAAAGAAACTTTAAAACAAGGTTTAGAATCAGAAAAAACATAAAGTGAACAGAGCCTAAACAATTTTATCTATGGAGGAACTTCTTTTGCTTCTATCAAAATATCTACTTATTTCTGCTACTGAGATGCTTCTTTCATACAAATGCGCATTCCCAATAAAAGAATTATAAAGGGTATGTAAAAAATTTGTGTGTTGCTACATTTGTTGTGTTGACAAAAACCATGTATCCTGGCTTTTCCTGCCTCTGATGGCCATGGCTATGGTTGATGGCACAACCACTCTTTTATTTGCAGAGCTGTTACATTCTGCATATTCTCCACATAGTAACAGGGAAAAAATTACAGTGGTGGATAGAAAGGAGATGTCATGGGTATAACATTTTTGCTATCACTAAATTGTTAAAAATATGCCTTCCCACCCAAGAAAGAAAAGAATTTGTTTCCAATTTGACAAGTTTCAACCAGCATTTACCACCTTCCCAATGAAAATCTGTAACCTGCCCCAATGAAAGCAGATTGCTGGCTTTGAATGTGCTGTGTTCTGCCTGCCATTTAAGGTAAAAAGAAGCACATCCAAATGTAAAACAGTGGCTATTTTGTCCAGACTCTCTGTTTTGGACCTCCACATAGTGTAGGCAAAGTTTCTGTTATAACATTCACATTGTGTTTCTTCCTTTTGTCATTGGACATAGAGTTCTACGTCTTTCATCATATTTGGAAACAAATTACAGCACTTGATTATATTAGTTAAATAGAGGTTGATTGATGTCATCAATGCAAATTAATTATGTCTAGTTAATGTTTCTGTGCCAGATTCCCTCGGCTAATAAAGTGATAGGAAAATGAAGTGTCAGAAAGGACCATTTTCTTTTCTTTTCAAGGTCAAGTTGTCAATAAAGCTTTGACATGAGCTCACTGGGCAGGGACAAGACTCATTGAAGGAGGCCTTTTAATTGTGTTTATTATTTTTGCCAGCATGAATGTATTACCTAAACCTGTGGTAATAATCTTCACAAGCAAACATTAAACCAAAAACATCTGTTTGTTATCAATGCAGGTCAAGGTGAGAAGCTGCAGATCTATTTGTACATTTGCTTCAGAGTTCTAACCCACTTCTGTTTGCCAGTGTCAAACATGAGTCTGTAGAGGTGACCAAAAGTGTCACTCCTCTTCCATCTTTTTATGTGACTGAAATACCCTTCTTATCTACATCAAGTGCAGCCAATCTGCATGCAGGACAAACACTTCCAGTGTTTGCAGACACTTTGTTATCTCCCATTCAGAGGTTTTCCTTTCCAGAACTTTTCCTTTCCAAGATGTAGAGTAGGCATAAATTTACTCAGAAGTCGTGAAAATAATGTGAGTAAACAGTGCTCATTCCAAGTGGTTTTCCCACATTTCTGTGTTGAAGGACATGCATGGCATCCCTTACAAACATATGGCCATACATTAAAAGGGTAGAGTCATGCATCTCAAAAAAGACCTTTGGTTTCTCTCTACCAAAGCCACATGGACATCTTTGAATTTGTTTGATGTCTCTCTACCGGGGGTCTATGTTCACAGATTACACTAAGAGATCAAATGAGACATTTTATTATAAAACTTCCCCTTAGCAATAAACCAAAAGCCTTGAAACAATTCTAGCTAATAAAGACATAAGATGTTCAAAGCATACACCCTTCAGAAGGATCTCACTGGGCTGTACAGATGGGATGGAAACAACCCAGAGGAAGTCACAGATGAATTTTTCACCTGACTGCAGTCAGTGCATTAAACACAACATGGAATAAAACCTCATAAATCTGAAGCTACGGTCAGATGTTCACTTCAGAAAGAGCCTTGCCAGTTAAAGATGTAAATTAATCTCTCCAGCTTAATGTCAGTGCAGCTCCTTCCCGAGAGCTGGAGCACTGCCTCCTGTGAGTCCATCCCGTCCATTTCAGGAGTGGAAAACTATGGAAATCTCAATGCTGCTTGAGAGCATGGCCAGCCCCAGACAGGGAATGCCAGCGCCAAATTCTCTAGCCCACCTCAGCAGCAGAGCAAGTTCAATGGCACATCCCTTTCTCGAGAGCCACTTTAAAAAACACTGTGGGTCTTTTCTAGAAGGCAGCAGCCTCCCTGCTTCTCATGACTGGATAGAATAGACACTCTATGCAATCATGGAGGGTTTCATAACAATATTTTAATTTTTTCATAATAAAAATGTTGTTACTCAGGATAATATTAGGCCCCAAGTACTACCAAGAAAGTCACTATCCTCCTCTCTTTGACTTTGCTATTACTTTTTGATTGGAATTCAGTTGACAATACAGACTGAAATAGAAAGTACACTCAGATCCTGCAACACAGAGAAGTTAAAAGAGCAAAAAAGGAAAGAAAGAAAAAAGTAGAAAACCCCAAGCCTTTTGGGGCAGAACATGCACACATGCTACTCCTAAAAAAAGCAAAATAGCACAATACAATATAGTCTTTATGCCAACTAAGAGTTTTTCTCCCATTTAACCAGTCACTTTTCTGCCCAGTGCTGCACTTTCGTTTTGAACCATCCCATTGAAAATATTCTCTGATCTGACCCTTTTAGGAATTAATAATTCATGGAGGTTTCACTGCGTGGTACAGTTCTAAGATTAGATAGCACTGAGAGAATCTATTACAGCATAACGTAATAGCCAGTAAAATACATTTCAAAAATTACGCTATCTTGCTTATAAATGTATTATCTTCATAAATATTTTTATACATATACTGTTTGAAGAAGGTGTCAAGAAATAAAAAAAGAGACTAGGAAGAAGGGCTTGCCCTACTTGAGCACATTGTCCTATGTACAGGTTCCCAAACAAAAGCATTTGTGTAGATGTACGTGCCATGTCCTCATACATGTGTATATACACACAAAACAAATTAACATGTCATCCACATCCCAGCCCTCTGGCTTGTTCAAACAGAGCCCTGAAAGGAATGCAAAATTTAGGTGTGAAAAAAAAGGGGGGGGAAAAAAAAGAAGAATACTCAAGTATTTTCCCTTTTGCATTTCTGCTAACACTTTAGTAACACTACCTAGAGGCTGCAACAACAGAAGGCAGTTTTGCCCAGAGGCTGACAAGCTGAATATATTTTTTAATTTTATTTATTTATGACTTGGAAGTGCTCAGCTGTTAATCAGAACAACTCCAAGATCTTACTGATATGTCTCCCTGCCTAGTTTAATTTTATGGTGTATTTTTGTTCTTAATAGGAAAACAATAGGAAGAGAATATCAGATTTATTTCACTGTACATAGTTGGAAATCCGTGGATACCATGTTCAGTGTAATGTTATCACTATGCAACTATGAAATATACTAGCATGTTTTTCAATTCTCTTGATTATAATTAACTGCCTGCTAGAATAAACTTGTTAAAAGTAAACTGAAATGTCCCTGCATAACAGCACAGGAACCCACATTACTCTCTCAGTGTTTCCAGCAAAGCAAGAATAAAACCCAGCCATATTTTTGCACAAAGGTTGAAAGAAACAAATACAAAACAAGATCCTGTGCACCTATGTCAGCCTCACTGTGTTTACAGTTTTGCAAAACAGGTACATCAATGTCAGTGATGAATTACTACATGGCATAAATCACATCCTTCTCCCTAATTTTTCAGCTGCTGACATCACTAATAGCACTGCCCTCAATTTAATAAAATTGAAAATCCCTTTTTCCTTCTTTGGAGACACTAATGCAAACCAAACCTTGAGAGAACAGTCAGTATTTCTCAGAGTCCACTTGCCAGAAGCCACAGTACCCAAACCAGCCCTATGCTATGTACCCGTGGGCACTGCACACCCCCTCCCAAACTGCAGGGTCTGTCTAAGCTCCTGCCTCTCCCTCCCAGGCATTTCAGAGCAGGGATTTCCTCTGCTCTGCAGATCCACCCACCCCAGTGAGCATCAGGCAGGAGCACAAACTGCTGCTGTTTCTCTAAGCAGGGTGGGTGGGCACTCTGGAAGATTTCTTTTGTCTGTTTTCTCTGTTGAAACACGTGTTCACTACATATGGGTTGTGTTTTTTTCTTTGAGATTAATTCTGACATTACAGACTCTCCTTTCCTAGATTCCAGTATCAAAGATGTGGTTCACCTACAGCTTTGTTTACTGGCAAAGCTGCCAGTCTGAAAGCACCCGTGTGGCTGTGGCTGTTTCCTCTGAAGGAGCCACCATATGAATGCAAAATATCATCCAATTTGATTCATCTACACCTATTTTTTCTTCTGGCTTTGTACAGCTTCTGTCCACTGACAACCAAGCTAGGTTAAAGAGTAAGTAGTCAGAAGCTTGAGAGAAACCAAAAGACCTTGAACAAAAATCTTAGACATTTAGCTTTTCTCTCTTTTGAAGTGCAAACACTGAAGTACAGCAATCTATCTTCTTTCATTAACTAGTTTGGGAAAAAAAAAATGGACCACAAGCTGCCATCAAATATCAATTTTACTTAACTAGAAACAGACACAAGAGATTATAAATTCCTAGTTGCTCTGCTGCCTGTTAATACTTGCTTCACCCTAGAGAAGGAGGTGCAGCAGCTTTTCCAGTTCTTGGACATCATAAAATTTGAGGGACCAAGGCCCTGAACCAGCTGCTGCCACGTCCAGGTTGGTCCCAGCTGCAGGCAGGGGCTCATCAAGCTGGAGGTTCCTTCCTGGAGCAGGGGCCAGTCCCAGCCTGAGGGGAAACCAGGAGGAAACCAGCACCAGTCAGAGATTCTACAGCAGTCAGGGGAAGGGGAAGAGCTGGTTAATCTCCATCTGCAGGTGGACTAATAACTCCTTAATTTGGAAAATTTCTGGCCACTGAGGATAGCAAAGCAAGCAAAACCAAACAAGCAAGCAAACCTTACAAGCCTGCTTCTTTATTCTGTGCTGCCTGTGAGCCCTTGAAAGAAAATGAATGATCTGACCATTTGAAAAGTATTTTAGAGTCAGGGTGTTTAAAATTGGATGCTTGGGTTACAGTATTTTAACTTGAAAGATTAATTAATATTTGGAGAGGAGAAGCTTTTTTTCTTTTAAGGTTCAGTGCTCAGCTGCTCATTAAGCACAAAATTGCATCTTCAGTAATTGCTTGCAAAAGCTGAGAAAAATGGTAAACATTTCTGTAGAACAAGCAGGAGTACATTGCAAAGCACAGCACGAGACTCCCTCATTTGGGAAAGGAAACAACAAAACAATAAAGGGAGCCAGCCACTATTTTTAGAACTCTTCCACAACTGAGTATCATCTTTATCTGCTGAGGGATAAAGCACTGTGCACACAAAGTCCAACAGCTCCTGCAGGATTGAGCTTAGGAGAAGAGGGACCCCAATTTCTCCCCACCCCGTGTTTAAACTTTAAAACCAGCACAGGATCTCTCCTGCCATGCAGGTACCACCAGCCCTTGGGCAGCCCCAGGGAGCCCTGGCACCTGCCAACAGGAGAGGATGGAAGGGCATTCCCGGGAGTGGGAGCTCCTCCAGGACGTGGAAAGGTGCAGCAGCTGCCCAGGGTCACGGGTGGAAAGCCCATTTCCACATTTCTAACAAAGCTCCAGCTGCAGAGAGTTGGGAAGTATTTCTAAGACAGCAGAGAGATGGAATTTAAATAAAATATAGTTTGGATACAGCCTGCCAACATATTTCTCATGCAAATAGTGTGAATGAGAGCTGATGCTCATACATATAAAATAATTTACATTTTTCTATAAGACATTCTGAAAAAAACCTAATTCCTGCTTAACTATGAAGTATTCTGCTCCAGAAGGATTTTTTGGCTATGAAAACCAAGTGACCTTTCATATTAACATTGATTCAAAATGATATTTTTATTTAATTTTGAAATGTCAATTTGGTTTTTTTAGCCACCAAATCAAAACGAAGTGACATTTTAACTTTAAATTCATTGAAAAAGAACTATTTGCATTCAAATGCCAAACTGAAATAATAATTTAAAAAAAAACCACTTCTCATTAAATTCTTTTTTCCAGAAGATTAGAAGTTTTTGTTTCTTACATCAACTGAAAAATATTGTCCTGGACTTTTTGTTTCAAAATTTATGTAAAAAAAAAAAAAAAAGCTTTGTCCAAGCACCAATTTTTTGCAGCAAATTCAATTTATGGATCAAAAAGACAAGAACATTATTACCATTATTTGCTTCAATGTTCAATCCCCAAACAACCAAGCCTATTCTTTTTCACCAGCTCTGCAATTCACTAAAACCCAAATTCCAAATGAAGTCCCCCATTACCACCCTGCCCCACCTTTAATTTCAAGAGAAAGGGAAAATGCTAATAATTCCTTTTGCATTTTGAGAAGGTAAATTTTATTACCTTTGCTATTAAACTCATAATGCTATTAGGGTTTATCTCTCACATGAAATATTTCTCTCACTTATGACTTTTTTTCTTACGTTCAGTAGACAATTAACAGATAATTCAAAGTTTAACAGTGAAGCAACATCTGTAATGGTATTTCTTTTAATAACTCATCTTTCCTTTTCTTTTTCTTTCATTTTACAGGGGTACTTTTATTTCATTTCTCAACTAATTGCTTATATATGAGAGATAATCCTGTGCATATGTGGATATGGAATGTAATTGATGCAGAAGTCAAAAAAGAAGTTCTAAGATTTAAAAAGTAATCTCCTAATGGAGCAATCCCCAATAATGGGAGATCATCACAACATTCCACTATTAAGCTTGGACCAATATCAAAATTCTTGGACAATCTGAGCCCCTGTGCTTTGTAGGACCCAGCAAGCATTTTCTTTTTGGAGGTGCATCTGAAGTCCTGACCTTAATCTTCAGGCATTGGATTTGTAAGATCATGGAGCCAAACAATGGAATTCCTCAATGCCACAACATTTTATTCTGAGATCAATGGCCTTGCTTCCTGTGGCTTTTGGCAACTGCTGAGGTATGACAAGTTTAACGCAAACTGGGGGCTTTTCTCTTGTTTGTTTGGGGGTTTTTTTTTTCAATTTTTTTTTATAAATATCTGCACCACACACAAACTGAACGACTGCTTCAGTTTAGTCCACATTGCTTTCCCCTAAGGAGGAGCCACAAGCCATGTGAATGCTCTTGGAGAAATAAAAAGCTCAGCAAGATGGGCTGCTCTGTGTGTGTGCATGATGCTGTTATTTGGTGCTGCTGCAAACAGAGGGTTGTTAATTTAATCTCGTGGAGAAAACAAGAGAGAAAATGGATTATAAGAGTATCTGGGAAGGAAAGAATGGGGACAAAAACCCAAACCAAACCAACCAAACCGCTCCTATGGAACAAGCTTTCTTCTAAGGAAATGCTGAGTTTCATTAAGTCAAAGTAAAAGCTGGAGGGAAAGGGAGGGTGGAGAAAAAACAGAGGTATTATCATAAAAGCATCCTAATTTCTGCATAAGAACAGCTATGGAAACAGGTCAGTTCTCAGGGCAAATGCCAGCAAAGGTGTTGTCTGTTTGGGCTGTAGTTCTTGTAGCTCAGTAATAATGCAGTTAATTGAAGTGAAAACAAACAGCACCTGACTGATAATTACTCATGTTTGGCAGCGAGGGTGTGATCCAACCCATCCTGAGCCATTATCACATCTTTCTCAGGCCTCTTTTGTTTGGCTCTGACAGGACTGTGATGGTAAGTGGTGTTAGCTCATTTCCTTTTTATTTCTCAAGGATTAAAGCAAATGGTCCCTACTCAATGGAACTTCTTCCCACAATTTTAATTGTTCCTTCAAAGTTATTAGTATCTTTTATTAGGAAGCACTTCCATGAAAGTTAGTCATTAGTAGAAATCTTGCATTTTACTTAAAAACATGAAATTGCGTCAGTCTTTTTAGGATGGGGTTTTCAAGCGATTGAATTCTAGAAATTCAAACCCTATTCCGTTACACCATTCTTCATGGTTTATAAACCTTGCCATCTGCTTGGCACAGTAAGATTCTTCTTAAAAATGCTCAAAATGTAAATCTGAACAGTATAAACGCAAAATTATTTTCATGACTATGATCTGCATCTCTTGCTCTCCTCCTGGTTAAAGCACAGGACCCAAAATTGAGGGCAGTTGGGAAATTTTTGGCTTACAAAAAGTACTAGACAAATATTGCAGCTGTGTTTTACTTCTGGCCTTATCCTAGTAAAACTGGGCTGCTGCCAGCTTTTCTGAAAGGAAGGAATCAAGTTTTTCTCTGTGTGATTAAAGTAATGGAAAAAGTACTAAACAACACCTGAGCATCACATCCAGTAGTTTAAGATCACCTACACCTTTACATAAATCATACTTAGAATTTACGTGCTTGTAAACACCTGCAAATTCCCTCATGACAGGGTTCTTCCCCTCTTCCTACTTTTAAAATGCAAATTGCTTACAAAGAATGAGGAAAGGACTTCCCAATCAGACCAGTGGGCAGAACTGATGGTGGCACTGACACGGGAGAATTGGTGCAAGCCCTTCCTTCATCCTCCAGAGGGATGTGAGATGCAGACACAGGAGATAGCTCAGCCTTGGTATCCTGCAGGGAGCAGTTCTCCCTGCACAGATAAAGAAAGGCTTACCAGAGGAGGGACACAATTCTGGTTTGTAAGGACATCTCCCAGCCCCCAGGAGCTGCTCTCACTCGTGTTCACAGCAGAGTCACAAGGCAGGGGCTGGGACCAAGGACATTCCCTGTCAGACATCCTGCCCTAGGACACAGCACTGCTGCCCCCAGGAGCTGCAGACCTGGCAGAACACCAACATCCACTGCTGGAACACATTTATTACCCTGGACAAGTTATTCAGGGACAACAAACCCACAGGGATTGTATTTGTCAGGACCAGTTTAACTTTCCTTGAAGTTAACAGCAAAATTAGTAGCTTGTCCCTACAAAACCAAGGAATTTCTAGAAAATGGACTTAACTGGAAATGTTATTTCATGAACAGATTTCAGCTGAATGGAGTTACACCAATCCTGATGCTTTAATATAGTATTTTTTTTAATAAAATGATTAGCTACTATTAAAATTATCTTTTTTCCTAATTCTGCCCTTGGAATCTTTAAAGTTGATGTATTTCAAATTTGGGAAATACTCATTTTAAGACTGTAAACACAATCATTAATTGTTTTCTGCAGTGAAAGGGTAAACATATCTATTTAAACAAACATCTGGACAAACAGGTGCTTCCTCATTCACTATCCTATTAATAATTCCACTTACTTCTCTTTCCTGCTGATGCCAAACAATTTGTGAGGGATTTAAATCACAGTGGTATGAAGTGTCACCTGCTGATATCAACTTAACGTATTTGAGATATCCAAGGCATCCAAGCTTGTCGTGTGTCTTGAGCTCAAGTTCTGTCAAATGCTGTGACCTAATTTCAGTCAATGTTGGAGAGACCTCAAATCAATACCCGGGCAATGCAGAGCTGTATCCATCCCTTAGCAGGGGACACTTTGTCATTCCAGTCACAATCCAGGCTCCAAGTTTCATACAGTTTGCTTTGGATTGTTTGAAAGGGTGGATTTGCTGTTTTGAATTTTGTTTTGCTTAGTGATACTTTTTTTTCAAGTCAGAAAATCACAACATTCGGGAATGACAAAAATTTCCCCACTTTGTTTTTTTGGGAGTATTGTTTGACTAAGCATACTGGCCAAATGTCAATTAAAACTAAATTAATTATTAAAACAATTACATTCTCAGCTCCCTGAATCCTGAATGAAGCTTCACCTGCATATCCTGACCCTCTGAAAGCACACAGATCAAGTGTCAATTTCTTATTCCAGAGGTGACTGCACATTAGTGCAGTGGGAGATGACCATTTTATATTTCTTACATATTTAAGTAAGAAATTTTTACATATTTAAGTATTGTTATATCTCACAGCTTAATCAATTAATTGTTTGTAATAGGAGATCATACGATGAATGATGGTGTGACTAACAACAAGGATAAAAACCTTTTTGCTGGATTAAATTTATAAATGTGAATACCAATCCTATTACTCAAGGCAGCAGAAAACACAAGTTTTCCTGGACTACTGACTTTACACAAGAAGAAAGGTGACAAAGAGTTTTGTTGCAATAAATCACAAGAAAAGATATTTTGGAACAGCAAAAAAAAGTCAGTTTAAGTTCAATCAAACTGAATTTTCAACCATATTCATTAATTCTAGATTACTCAGTTCCTCTGCAGATTATTGAAAAAAGAAATATATTAATACTTCTTTTAAAAGCACTTCTCCTTCTGCTATGAGAAAAGATGGTCCTATTTGGTATACAGTAGAAGTCAAAAAAAGAAAAAAGAAGAAAGAAAAAAACACAGTAGAACAAGACAAATAAGACCAAACAGCAATGAGTGTCTACGTATTCATCTGAATCTCCAGCTTGCTATCCCTGGGATTAACGTATTTTAGACCTTACAGACAGACCTGTGAACAGTGACCACAGGCAGTTATGTTCAATACCATAACTATATATGTTATCCTAACATATGTATATTACCCTAACTATAAACCCAACTCTTCTCTGCTATTCTGTGGGGCTGACAATTCTGTGCTTCTGAAATTTCCCAGCTGCAGGCCTACTAAGGTTTTTCTTCCCAAGGGAAAACTTCTCAGTTTCCCAAGAGAGATTCTATAAACAACCCCTGTAAACTATATTCTGTCTCAAAACAACAGGTGGTATTTTTCTACCCTGTTTTCATAACACAGCAAATACTGTTTCTCTCACTAAACCAATGGTAACAGAGAGGTGTCGTTGTTGGTAACCAATCACTTTTAGCATTAGCGAAACACATTATTAAAAGGTGTTCCATTTGTGACAATAAAGCCTTCTGATATTTTAAACTTCTACATTGGAGTCTTTGTGTTTCTGTTCGTGGGCAACAGTGACACTTATTACGATTGCTTCTTGAGTGGGGTGATGAATCAGGACTCTTTGACTCCATTATCAGAAGGCTTATATTATTTATTAAAATTACTCCATTGTTCAGAAGGCTTTTGGGCTATAGGTGCCCATGTTCAGAGCTAACATGCTTTTTTCTTCATGGTTAGTACAAGAGTCCTGGAATGCTTAGAATTCCAAGATAAGAATTGTTCACCCCACAGGTTAAGAAAGAGAGACAGTTCTCATCTCCTCTGTGGGAGACAGAATAGCTATGTCCTTGAAATCACACACAGAGAGATTTGTTTTTACAGAAATCTGCTCAGAAGTGAGCTTTTCCCAAGGAAGGAAAAGACTCAGCAAGTTTGCATATAAGAAACTTATAAAATGTTATAAAATGGCAGACGCTATTCTTCATAGAATGGAGCACAGATCCTAAGGTTTAGTGGTTTTCCACATGCATAAACAATGCCCCAAATCCTTAAGTCAGGCTCAGAGGATAACTTTAGCCAGGAGATGTTAACACCAGAGTTGAATGTTGTGGAGAGGCCGGGCAGAGTCACATTTTTTCACATTTTCCATTTGCAGTGCAGCCTCCCCCTGGGCTGGGCTGAGCCCTGTCTGGACTGCAGACAGCACAGCTCAGAGCAGAAAGGCTGATGGCAAACCAACCATGGCAAATCAGGCTCACAGGACTTTGATATCAGGTAATATCAGGGAATAATTGAGATGTATAGACCTTCAGGAGGTCATGCCCACAGACAACAGGACACAGCTCTCACCACAGATTGCAGCACCATTTATAACACGTTGGAATTGGGTTTTCTGAATAAATTGTCTGATTCTAATGGGAAGTGGGTGTAAAAATAGCATCCAGCAACCCAAGTCATCACACACATTCCTTGAAAATGGAAAAAATTAAAAGAAAAATCCTTTCTCCTAGACTGCCAAATTAAATAGAAATAGAACTTTTGTTATCACCAGCAAACAAAAGATTAAAAAGCTGGACCCTCCCACTTACACAGCTGAAGTGACTGAGTCTCTTTAGGGTCAGAATTCAATTTTTCTGTTTCTCAACAGAGGAAAAGTGTTTCTATGGATCCAACAAACTTTAAAAAAATGCATTTTGACATCAAGCATTTTATCTATTAATCTTCTTCATATATTTCTCTTGCAGCACTTTCAATTCAGTAGTAACAAGCTATCTCTTACAAACATTTGCTTTATAACAGAATCACTGTCAAATTCCAAACTCTTCTATAGTACAGAGTCAGAGTCAGTTTGAAAGGCTGACAGTTTTCAGAAGCTTGTATTAATTTGGTTTTATTATTCGTTTGGGGTTTCTTTAAAGTGCTGTGAAACGAGTTTACCCAGTATGCACAAATATTTTACACTGAAATATGAAGGCATGCATTTAGGAGGGGACAGTTCACCTTTGCAAGCACAATTCTCTAAAGGAATGGATTTAAGGATTGCTTCCTTCCTGCAGAACTGCACATATACAATTCCTATGTCTGGGCCTTCAAATCCCCTGGAGCTGTCACAAGTTCAGCACTCCATTTATAAACACTGAATAGTCAAAAGCAAGAGAAGATCTACAATATATTCCTTTATACTGTTTTAAACAATTTGAAGCAGTTTCTTCCTCCCCTCCTCAGTTCATTGGCAGGAAAAAAAAAATTTCTGCAGCATCAGGACTAGGTACAATAACAGTATTATACACCATGATATGAAGGTTGTTATACAAAACACAGAAGGCAAAATAAGACAGAACTATATGGACAGTGCTCTCAAAACCATCTCAAATATAGCATAAAAAAGAGCATAATTTTTACTTAAAAAGAACCAGTAAAAAGTAGTAAAGTTGGATGCAAAAAACCAGCGAAGTAGAAACAAACCATGGTGCTCCCAAAGAGAAAGGATGGGACATTGATGAAAAATCCCTGTGGTGTGTTCATTAAATGGCAAGACACAGTGAAGTCAGTTGGGTGTCTCCTGAACATTCTCCTTTTCCATAGAAAAATTATTATTATATTTGTCTTTCTAGGGCAACATGCTAAAGTCTGACATCACTAATGATACCAAAAACTTCACAAATGAATAGAAACACAAGAGCATAAATAAAAGTAGATCCTGGAATGCCTGGATTTCACATACCACATGCTGCTTGTGACTGTCTGAAATACTGACTGCAGGAAGATTTACAGCATTGTTCGTGAAGTTGCAGAATAAATTCGGAAAGCAGAGGAGACAGGAACAAAGGAATAAAAAGAATTAAAGTGCTGCTGAAAGGAAGATGGAACTGATAAATGCAGTTACTGAAAATGAAAAACAGCTGAACATGTCAGATTCCAGAGAGCTACATTTTATAATACAACTTAAATAATCAGATATTCTTACCAGAAGGAGTGTTGTATTTGATGTACTATGATGAGAACCAGCTAAGTTTTCTCCTGAAAGAATATAAAATGAAAATTGTGTCAGGAAAAGGCAGCTTGAAAATTCCCTGTCAAAACAGAAATGTTTTAGATAGTTTATGTAGCATTAATATGGATTCATTCAGGAATAAGTATTCTTAGTTATAACAATATAACATAATATTCTTTTTAATAACAGTCCTATTCTGGAAAAGGTTTTTTTTTCACCAAGCTCATGTTAAGACAGACATTTTCACAAGTGCAGAGCAGCTATTAGACCTGCTTATTTACTATTTCTACTACAGAGTGTCTAGGATTCCAGCTGTGGGCAGAGAGGATTTTGTGATACTACTAGAGAGACATAAGAAGGTATAAAAACGTTCTTTATGTTGAAGATTTTAGGTGAGAAGAACTAAGGGGGGAAGTGGAAATCACTGGGCCTAAATAAGCCTGACAAGAATTTTTATTTCTGTTCTAAACCCAGATGGTTATTTTAAAACACTTAATTCCATGTCAATGCAGGTAAGAGTTTGTGACCCTGGTTCTAGCACTTTGAGTGACTATGCAATAAAACCCCCCTCATTTACCACTTTTTCTGTCAACCTGCAATAGGAAATCCTATGGAACAATCAAGTGATTGGCAAGGTGTGTTGGTGGGTTTGAGCACATCCTTATGACTAACCTAGCATATTTTGCCCAGTAGTTGCTCTGGGAGGAGGCTGAGGCACGGGGCTATTTTACACTCATCAGAAATTGCCCTTTTGTCACCGTGTCCATCAGCAGGTAGCAGCTTTCCCCGTGGGATGGCACATTTGTTTTGTCATGCCAGCGTGTTTAATGAAGCAGTCACATGCATTAATGGAGCATTACAGCAGGGTTCAACGCTGCCCTCGCTGATGCTGGGGCTGTTCTCTGCTCCCTCAGGTAAGGCACGAACCAGCCCTTTGTGTCCATATTTCCCTTCTGCAGCAGCAGCCAGTTCTTCTCATGCCAGAGCCTTTTCTGGTCTGAATGACTGCACTAACTCGATCAGGACACGTGGCTCCTGTCATTTTGTGACAAGCCACACGTGAAAGCTTCTGCTTAATGGCAAGTACTCACTTTCTTCCACATAATAACAGCAGAGCAATTCTCTACCTTTTTTTATAGAGGAACGAGTAACAGATGTCGGTTACGTTTTTCTCAGCCAGTAACTGGGGATTCCTAAAGTCCATTTTCTATGACTAATTTGCCCCTTTTCACACCTTTGTGCAAGCCACTTGGACATGTGCCAGGACTCACAGACTCTCACCCCCACCACCTGTTAGGCTTTCACATTGTATTTCTACTAATTCTCTTTCCTGATTCAAGCCATCATTACTGATTAAACAAAAGAAACACAGTCACTGCTCTGACTCTCATGAGTGCCTTTCTCCTGTATACAAAAAGATGAAATTTAAGATCAAGATAGATGGGGCTATTATAGTTGTTGACATTGCTTCTGCCGTGGAGCCCTTCCATGTCCCAGTGCTACATTACATTGCACTGAGCAGAAACAGTGACACATTTACCACTTCACAATCACCTTATTTTCATATACAATGGTATTAAGCAACCAGTGGTGCTATCCATTAAATTGCATGATTACACAACAGGGAAGGTGTATGCACTGAAGGAAATGAAGTATCCTTTCAGCTTGTGAGAGCAGCTGGCGTTTGTTATCGCTGTAGAAATCAAGACACCAGAGTACAGGAACTTACAGCACAAACCCTTCGCTGAAATTCAGTCAAAAAGTTTCCTGTGCTGGAAGCAGTGTTTCTGAGCCCATGAAAGAAACATCAAAGGAAATATTTTTTAGGTTCCCACTACTGACACAGGCTCAACTCACGCTCCTAAATGCAAACTGAAGAACCTCCAGCTCTACCTGTCCCATGTAGCATCCGTAGAATTCAGAACCAGTCTACATTTTATTAGCTGGTACCAGCAGGAGTGGTTTTTTAGCCAGTTCTGGGAAAAGGGCAAAGCTGTGAAAGCTTGTACTTGATTGTAAGGTAAATGTGTATTCTATTTGCCATCTGTTAAAGGTGGGGCAATTATCTTGTGTTACTTGGGCAGTTTTCTTTCTCTCTTCATCAACCAATCCTCCCTCCAGGGAGATATCGTCCGTTAATGTTAATTAATTATGAATTATCTTCTGCTAATGGGCCATTAGGTCATCACTGCATGACAGATAAAATTCCATCATACCACTGGGAGATGCTTGGCCCAGGGGGAGGAGCCAAGCATTCCTGCCTGGACAGAATCTGAGTGTTGGAACAGCACAGGCAGCCTTTTCCCCCTGCATTCCCAGAGGAGCAGCTTTCTTCTCCTCTGCAGTCCCATGGGAACACCAGGCCCATCTACACCACCACCAGATCTTCAGAGGAAAACTCCCCCCTTGAACAGGATCAGAGCTGCAGCAGAACCACACCTGTCACTGCAGGAGGAGTGACACCATGGAATGGCACTGCCACCAACACCCTGAGACACAGGGTGTCAGGTCATATTCTCACTCTGTCAGTGTTTTTTTTTTCCCTTTTGTATATACTATTGCATTTTTATTTTTAATTTTCCTAGTAAAGAACTGTTTTTTCCTATTGCCATATCCTTGCCTGAGAGCCTCTTAATTTCAAAAATATAATAACGCGGAGGGAGGGGGGGTTACATTTTCAATTTCAAGGGAGGCTCCTGCCTTCCTTAGCAGACACCTGTCTTTTCAAACCAAGACAAAGCTTTATGTTATTCTATGTATTTGCAAATACTTGTTGTAAAAAAGTTTTTGTAGCCTTTACAAGTATTCACAAATTAAGATATATAAAGCCCTAGTTGAATCAGTTACCAAAATGCAGCTTAGTGCACTGAGAGTACAATAATTACAAAGGAGCTGTTACCTGATGTATCATTCACATCTCAATTTTCAGATAAAAACTCTCCAGAAAAGATGAGAATGTCAATACTTCCCTAATTTACTGTTCAAAATTGTAAATTCAAAATTGTTTTCATGGTCCCAGTATAAAGGCATTAAATAATTTGAATTCTTTAAGGAGAAGATATCAAATCCTCCAGAAACCAATACAATCATAAGCCTCCTACATTACCATCATGACTTAAGCAATTTTAAGATAAGGATGGTAGTTCAAAAGATTAGGTTAAGTGTGGTATGTCTTTCCTTAAATGAGTACTCTACCTTTGAAAAAGAAATTCAGTCTCTAAAAAGCATTTTTGTTCTTTAAGATTCTTTTGGACACATGTCAGACATTTGGGTAGATCTGGATAACACAAAAGATCAGTACTTCTTTTGACAGACTAGTTAAAAGAAATAGATTATTTTATTCAATTGCAGTATAATTATTTTTTAAATCTGTTGAAGCAGAGAAATTACTATTGTTTGTATTCAAGTTGAAAATGACAGGGAAGCTTCTGTGCAACTTCAGTGGGGTGGAATGTACTCAAAGAACTGAGAAAATCTGAAACACTTGGTAACTTCAGATTTCTACTATCTGCATGTATACTGCAATTAGAATCTAAACTAAAAGTGATATACACATGAAAATAAAGCACGGCACACACCAAAAATGAAAATTCTGATATGATGACCTTTACAGTCATTAATTTTTTTCTAACAAATTAGTACTAAAAGCCACACCATCTCTTCTGAAGGTGAAGCTAGCTAGCTGGCTTACCTAAATAATTCCAAAATATCAACACACTTTAAGCAGTGAGACCCCTTTGCAAATCCTGCTCTGCTGAGCCCTCCAGACCATCCACTTTTCCAGACAACAGGAAGCTGGAATTCTGCAAGGCATTGGAGATTGCTATGGGCACTCTCAGTGCACCAGGTGGTACAACAAGAGCCAAGATAATCCCACTCTCCAAGACAGTAGAATCTGACTTGATTTAGATTCCAAAGGATTTCTAGACACCATTTCAAGTTTAATGCAAGGCAAGACTACATTACTGTGTATCCAGCAGAGTTGTGAACATGTCTGTGGATGGAGATCACCCAACCTTTTTTCTTACCTCCAGTGGCTGACTCATAATTTTGGGATCTGCCCCTCTCCCCTCACATTCAAGTGCAATTTCTCTTGTTCTAGCTTATATCTGGTCTCCTCTGCCCTTTCACTACACCCCTCCAGGAGTCTTCATTGTCTCTATAAAATCCTTTTGAGTAATTGAAAACAGCAATGTGATCCTTCCCAAAGTCTTTCCTTAGAAGAGACCCAGCCCTTCCTGTGTCTCCCCATATATTGTGCTCCAAACCCCTAACAATTTTAATATCATGAGTAATACTAATGCAGCAGTGTCACCATGCCACCCTTACTACCTGCTGCCTTTCTGCTGCCACTGAGTCACTCATTTCTAGGACACTTTTTCAATTCATTACACAAATAGTTATTGCATGGCTACAGGACACTTCCAGTGAAAATCGTGAGGAATTCTAAATTAGGCTTGGATTTGAGCCCTGTTTCTCTACCAGCATCTCATTTATTAGTCTTATCTTCCCAATAACTAAAAGAATAAGTACAGCTGACAGTAGCATGGGACCAGGAAAAACATGTGGAAATATGACTCTACAGGAAGTACCAAAAGCTCATTCATTCTCATGACTGTACCACAAAATGCAATTATGAAGGATGACAGCAAAACTCCTGGTATCTCTCCATCTGAGTTCAAACCTGCTCTGTAAGTAGCAGCATGCATTTCTTTCCCCCTCATTAAAAACAAAATGCCTATTACAGACACAAATACAAAACCTAGTAAAGTTAACCATCCAGTGATACTAGAAAATGAAATTTCAGCCAGCTAAACATGAGAAATCATGGCACTGGCCCAAGGTTCAGCAGTTTTACTGACACAGCATTACTCAATATCCTCCAGTGCCTGCTGGGTTTGAGGTAAGCAGTAGGAAATGGAAGGAAAATATAAAAAAAAAAGGTCAAGTTTGAGATCAGTCATCAGCCTATATCTAAATGAGCTCTATTCTGAGTGGAAAGAATGTGGTACATGGGAATGTATCACTCACTGCAGATGCCACTTAGCATTTCTTCCAGCTGCTCATCACAGAGTGCCTCACCATTCAGGGCTGCACATGTTCATTTCTCCTGATTCCTCACTAAGAGCACAGCAATATTTTGCCTTCTTCCTTACTTTTTGTAGCTTTTGCCTTCTCCTATCTGCTTCTGGCTGAAATTTGCACACATTGATGGGTTGTAGATGGCTTCGACATCAGACTAACTTTCTTCAAAGATAAAAAGTGACAGTGCTCTTTGTTTTCTCTGAAGCCACCTTCTCTGACCCTCTCAGTTAATTCAAATTCATCAGCTCTTGTTCCCAATTTGTTCCATGTCTGGATACAGCCAGTTCCAGCAGCCTTCTCCCAGAAGCTCCAAGTCCCATCAATCTTCTGTACTCTCTTTTTGAAGTGGGGTGAGCTATTATGGACAACGAGGCAATGGAAGCAATGGCAGGGGAGGATCAGATGGGACAGATGTCACATAATACAGCTCTGCTTTGGGATGGCCATCCCTGAAAAAAGGGAATGGTTCTTTTGACAGAGGAGAGGGACCTGACTGTGTCTAAAGGAAATGACCTCATGAACTACACATTAGAACTCATCATACACTCACCTCTGGAATACAAATAACAGGATGTTTTGTTTCAGGATTTGTTTTGGATTTTTTTTAACCATGAAAACTCATCTTTCTTCCTAATTCTAAATAAGTTTAGGAGTAAGGAAAACTCACTATTGACCACAGGCAGACAGGTTTAAATGAATCATAGTCTCAGTGAAGTCAGCTCCCCAAAGTAAGGCAAGGTACTCTGTATTTTCATCAAGGCCAGGTAAGACAACTTTCCCTGATTTCAACATCCATTTGTGAATGCAGTAGGCATGAGCACTCCAAGCACAAGGCAACAATAAAAGTCAACTTAAGAGCAGATTTGGTTGCCTTTTGGAAAACACTGGTAGACTGGTAGGAGAAGGGAGAGTAACTGCTGCCAGGACTGGAACAGGAATGCAGGTTCATTAATGGATCATCTGGATCATGACAATCCTTCCAAAAATTCCACCCAATTCCTGGGCCCTACATGCCCAGAGCTTCACAGGAAAGAATGTGAAAGTGATTTTACAAAAGTGGCAGTTGAGTTCTAGCAAAGCTAAGAAGATCCTAGTGTGAGCATTCAGCAGATGATTTACAAATAAATGAAACCTGAACAATGCAAATTTTCAAAGGCACATTTTTACAGAATATGGATTTCAGCATGTTCTCCAGAGTCCTGCTTTCACTTCTAGCACTACAGAGGTATGCATAATATTTCCATAGAAGTGGTTTATTCTATACTCACCTTTACAAGAGATTTCTGGCATGAGAGTAAAGGTAGGCAATGTGGAGAGCTACTTTTCAGTGTCAGACTGTCAGCACATCCAAGCAAAGACAGAGACACTAATGCTGTACTGAATGCAATTTAAAGGATTCATTCACAAGTATTTACCCATTCCTTGCTCTAGAAAAAAAATCATCAAGGAGTTTCTTTTACTCCTCAAAAATAGAAGATAGAGATACAATACCTTAAGAATTAATAAAATAGTACCAAACATATTAATATATTACTGGATCTAAGGAAAATCCTTCAAAGTTACTGGGTTTGCCTCTGTACTATAAATGTTGGATATTTTTTAACTTAATAAAGCTATAAAAGCTATTTCTGGTCACGTCTTGAGAAGTCTCAATAAATTCTCCAGAAAGAATTTCAATATTGTGAAGACTCAATGCTTCAATTATTAACTAGGTTATATACTGGGTTTTTTAGCCTGATTTGAGAAAATCCTTTCAGAAAATCAAAATATTTTGGTGTCTCAGAGCCTTGATATATAAAAAGATTGGGCATTATTTTGTTAAAAATTAGCCCTTTAAATAATAGATGAAGTCAGCAACATCAGGAAAAATATTTTAGATTCTTTTTATGAAGACTAATAATGATAAAAATCAAAATTAAAATGTCAACACTTCAGTCTACACCAAAACCCAACAGTCCTAACTGCACTGGTGTCACTGAGGCAGACTAATAAGATGAGTATATGTGCATTTAGTGTGCACTGTTGTATGTTTGTTGGGGACTCATCATAGTAAAATAAATCCAATACAGCAATGGAAAGGTTATGTTATGACTCAAATATTTATTAACCAGGAAAACAGTAAAGTTGGGTTTGATGTTCAGGAAAGAAAAGATTTATTTTTCATGAATCCAATTCTTTAAGAGCTTCAGTGTGAAACATTTTTAATCCTTATATAAATGACCTTGATAAAATGAATAAATTGAGCAAGGCTATCACCTAGTGGTCAATGGGAACAATATTTTATTTTTTCTTGTGAGCGCTTTCATTTGTTGGGGAGGTGTTTTAGGGGCCTTTTTTCCTCTGTAGAGGTCTGTCAAATACTGAATCTGTGCAGCAATATTACATAACTAGCAAATGAATACATTAAGAAACCCTGTTGTGCCAATGTTTTAATATTTGTAATTTATTTTTTATGTCCAGTAGCTCTTTTAAATCATCACAAAAAGTCCTACTAAATCCTTAATTTCACTTAGTGGTTTGTTTTTTTCTTTTTTTTTTTTTCCTGAAGCAAACCTAAATGTCTACCTTAAAAGCCTATTCAGACATTTTCAAGAGTATGAGGCATAGAGCTCCAGCAATGCTCTTTTGAGCATGATAAAGGGATGAAAATACTAAGAAGGTATTTCTAGCAGGCAGAAAGCCTAAACTGAAGGGAAAAACGAAATAGAGTCATTCCTAAAATAAATAAATACAGAAGGAAATAATCAGCATTAATTCACAGTGAAAATAGGTCTGGGTATTTTGGGGAGGGCTGGGCTATAATTTTGGGGTATAAAAGCGAAGGAAACAAACCCCACAGCCCCACAGGGAGCTGTGCAGTGCTGCAGTTTCAGCCCTGCAGATCCCAGAGTTGGTCACAGCCGCGGCTCCGGAGCGATCCCGGCGCAGAACAAAAGCCAGAGCGTGCCCTAAGCAGCTTAGTCCCACACCTCCACACTGGTATCAGCCCAGGGCATTATATACAGCCTGTGGGATTACCTTATCAAGGGCCAGGGGCCAGGGCTTCAGGGGTTTAGCTGGACAATCAGCACACTGTAATTATTTGTCACACTGGAAGAGGAAATAGTTTTATGTCTTGGAGGTTTCATCCTTGGTTTTCGGCAGTTTTCTGTCTCAGCTGAGACCAAAAAGTCAGAGGGTGCAATTTTATCAGGAGGTGTCGGTGCTATTTATCTTCAAGCCATTTGGAAAAGTTCTTCTAAACAGACTTCACATTGCTTTTAAGCAAACAAGCCCCCCCCAAACCAAACCAACAAACAAAATCCAACCCCAAACCAAAACTTGAGCTGTAACAAAAAAAAGTTTTGGCTTAGAAAAGAAAAAGTTGTTAGTCTCCTGGACTAACAGGGATGATGTTCATGATGTTCCTACAGGGAACATCATGAAAAGACTGGGCACATTAGTGCATCCAAGTTTTTCAGCCCACGGATGGTGATAAATCTCTTTTCTCCATGACACCCCACAATACATAGCAAGGACTCACATTAAAATTACTTCCAGAAATAATACAGGAGAAATTGACCCAAAATAGAGGAGAGTCCTATCTATTTGAGAGACAAAATTAAAACATTTCCCCCTCAATTTGACCCATGACATTTTGTCCTCAAGCCCCATCATTTTGTTTGTCTTGACTCCTTCAAACAGGACTTCAGTATTTCACCTGGAACCACAAGGTGACTGCACAGGTGACAAATCCTGTCTGCACAGTGGCTGATTGCAACCCCAACCACATCAAAGTACAACCCTGATAAGGAACAGCATGTCAGGGATCCCAGTGAAATATGAAATATCCACATAGGAAGAGTGACAGAACTCAAAGGCAAGTCTCAAATACTGATCTCAGCTTTCCACCATGCTTTTTTCTACATGGAGGTGGTAAGTGATACATGTGCTATCAGTTTCTCAGTTGTCTAAAAGCAATTACCCGTTAGCTGCCAAAAATTACCACCAACATTGGAAGCTTGCATGTAGTGAATCTGTATCCAGGCAGTTACCACTGCTGGGTCTTCCCTTGTTCATCACTGTGTTACATTACCCACATTTTGTTGCTGGAATACTCAGAATGGACACACAAGGAATTTCCTCAGGAACATATGAAGTGTTCATATGTGAATGTCACTTCAGATGTAAGACAATATTTCCTAGAATTTTTCACAGCCATGACTCATTCATGGTCTTCTTTTTCCAAGGTCACAGCTGCTTTCTGCAGTGTTGTTGCTGCTAAACCTCCCAAATACAGGATTTGAGAGCAGATCTGCCTGGATCACCCTGTCCCAGGGAGTCTCCTCCCCTTACACTGAGTGCATGTTTACTCCACTCAGTTGTATTGTAAGCATTATTTAGGGTAATTGCAGTTTTATCATAAGTTACATTTAGAAATAGAACACCACAACTATGGTGTGTACCCAGTTTTTGTTTCAGAAATAAAAGTCTAAGCTGAAATTCAGTGTGAAATTTAATTCCTCCTCTCTGATAGTATCTCTGATCATATCTGCAGGTGTTAATTGCTCTTTTAATAATACCAAAACTAACTACATTAATGCTAACAGTAGGAACATGGACTACTGCAACTTATTACCAAGGTCCCAGTGTAAAAAGACATATCTTGTCCCCTTTTACTTCTCCAAATAAGACTGGGTAAAAGCAGCACATTGTCCAATTCCCTGAAGACTTTATTAACTCAGGCCTGCAGTGTTAAAAAGCCAGGTACCAGATCAGACAGAATTAGATTAGACAAATTAATCAGTGGAGGATGCATTGTACAATTCAACCTGCTTGGAATTACATTAAATTTAGAATATAGGGACAAGTTTCAGCCTTTAATGACAAATTCACTTTTTTCTTCACATGCCAGAAGTTGGCTGGCAATGTACTGACTATGGAAACACTAAAATAGGAAAAAACAATTGCTGCACAGTATTAGCATATTAGGCTCCTTGGTAGTTTGGGATTCCCAAGGCATAAAATACATCGAAACACACTTGCAAATTTGATCTGTTTAGAACCCTGCTGCTTTATCTGCAGTTCAGTTTATTTAAATTGCATCTTCACTTCTGCTACCACATTTTTGAAAAGAAGTAGTCCAACAGTATCTTCTAGGAAAGTTTTGCCTCTAAGTACTGATTTCTCACCTTTTGTCCTGATCACTGCATGGTCTAATGAATCTGGGACTTTTCCAGATCTTTAATAATCTTTTCATTCACCCACATCCTTTAGTCTAGGCACTCAAAAGATTATTTTTGTAACACTTTCAATAAAGATCACCAGCACAACTAACCCTGATACTTCTTTAACAGCATGAAAATGAGAAAAGGAACAAGATCCACTACAAGCCAAGCCCAAACCCAAAAACAAAATGCAGCAGCATCCTCCCTCTTTCAACTCTTCTCCCACTGTCAAATGTTATACATTTTAGAGACAAACTCAGAAGAATTGACCACATTCTCAAACATATTTGAGGCTGGACATGGCACCTGGAGTTCCACCCCTGTCTTTGAGCAGGGATGGAATGCTCAGGGGTGGGTTCTGCTGATTATGAACATTCCCAAGAACTCTCCCAGCTGTCTCTGCCAGTGGTCCCAGAACCTTACAGCAGAAGAGATCTTCCCTATGCAATGCATGTAATGAATTTGAGCCAGAAATCATAACTGTCACTGAGGATAATGGGTCTTTTTAAATGAAAACTCCTATTTTTTTGGTAGGTAGTAACAAGTTTTCATTCTAAAAGAACAGCTCTGCCAAAGAAATCTAGGTCATGAAGATTCTATTATTTTCTATGAAAGAAAATGTCAAAGGAATTTTTCCCTCAGTGTAAGTGAACTTTTAGCATTTAAAAATTTCAATATGATAAATCAATGGCACAATTTAAAGCTTTCACTCTCCAGAAGAACAAAAAAAATGTTTACTGTTTCTCCTCACAGAAATATTTCCCTCTTTCTAAAATAAAATTTGATTAGAATTGACAGAATTTTATCAAGCACTGAAACTTTGTCAGAACTTAAACTTTAACCACATGTGTTGAAAAATCAGTATTTATCAAGCACCCTCCAACCAAGAGCAAACAACATGGTAAGAATCTGGGCATCACCCACCTCCCACTCAGGAGCAGGAGATGACAGCACATCCAAAATTAACTTAGCTTGCACTCGGTGTCCAAACAAAAGATCCTTCACGTACTGCATGCACTGACTCAAATCAATGAATCAAAGTCTCCCTCAGAGTCAAAACAACTGTTCCTCTTGGATAAATTCTGCAACAATTCTCACTGAAAATTTATTTTAGCTATGTGGTTTCAAACCTAAGAGGCAAAATACATGAACATGCATTGCTATTGCCAAAGCATTCCAGAAAGGGAACAAAGAACCCAAATTTGGCTTTGGCTCCATCTCTAAAAGCCAGGGGATTTGGATAGAAGATCATAATGCAAGGTTAAAGTTAACAAATATTGATGAGAGAAGCTGTATAATGTGATGTCTGCTAGGGGCAGAATTACAGAAGAGTACAATTTCATCATTTTTGGGGGGAAGAAAAGACCTACAGGTGTTGAAATTCATAAATAATCTAGCTCTATAGTTTTATTATTCTCCCTGTCTTGCTTCTAGCTTCAGAAATCAGTGCCTCAATTTTTATTAAAGATGATAAAACAGTGCAGGGTTTGCATAGTCTCAAGGAGGCAATGACACGAGAAGCAGGATCTGTATTGCACACATTTGTATGGATGGATTGGACCCAACAAATGAATTAGCTCAATCCAGCTCTTCACAGCTAGCACAGAATCTTGTTTTGGATTAATTTTCAGGCAGGAGAACTGTTTCACTCAGAAGATGAAGTGTTTTGGAATGAGTTTGAATGAGATAGTTAGAAACATCACATCTAATCTTTTTTTAAATCACACACATTTAAACTGCCACAGCCAAAGAGCTTGTTCACATTCTGCTTTCAACCACACTAGTAAAAAATCCAAGGGAAAAATATCATAAAAACCTTATCTGCTCTGTGATCTTTTGGGAACTGAATAATAATAATACTTAACAGTGATATAGCACTTTAGTTCTCTAAAGCACTGCATAATCATTAACTGAAAAAATAATCTGACAACAATAACTCATCTACCTCCCATCTGCCATCAGCACTGCACTCCAAATGAGAGCACTGCAAAGAGAACATTACTCAGCACAGCCAACACCAACTTTCTTATTTTGTTTCTCAGAGGTAACTGGGGCACAAGGGGCCATAGGGAACCCCAGTGACAAGAGCCCTGGGCAGGCCACAGCTGGAAACTGCTGCTGCAGCTCAGGGGGATGCTCAGGGTCAGCTCTCCCCACAGTGGCTGTGGGCCATGACCACTGTAGGACTCAAGTTTGCTTATTCCAGACAGAAAAAAATAGTCAGTGTTGGTATTTGAATTAAACCAAAACTCACAGAATTCCTCAATTGCCAGCTAAGCACAGAATTACTGAATAACTAGGAAACTCCTCTGGTTTTTGGCAGGGATGTGGAAGGCGTGGAATAGCCTAGGAACAGAAAACTACTGAGATTTCATGATTCTCCTTCTTCAAAATGTGCAATTTACAATTGTAAATGCAAGATTTCCACACAGATTAACTCGATTACTACAAATATATCAGGTGACATTAAGTGTTTCTGCATTCAGTTTGAGACAAATAGGGTGAAGCAGTAATTTATTGCTAACTGGCTACTTCTAAGTCATCTTATCCATTTTTCACATATACATCCTAAAAAATTACTGTATAGAAATGAAAACCATGACAAGTAATCCAGAGCATTCGAGAGGTCACTTTCCCAAAAATGCTCCCTGAAATAGGAAATACACAGAAAAAGGATCCCTGATAATATCTGCTTGGGAAAGCAGCTGCAGCAAAGCAGATACACAAAAGAGAGAATTTTCAGATTTAATCTCTCCCCCACGTATTTATTCCTTCATTTATATCTTCTATATAAACACTTGCAATTGTGCTGTGTATTCTAGGTATTATGAAAATAAATCCTTTATTTGCATTTCACCTTAATCTGGCTTGAATCAAGGGGAACTTCAAGGTAACTTTCCAAAAAGGACATATCTCCTAAAGGCAGAGCAAGTCAAAAAAACAGAATACAGGGATTCCTTTATAAGTGCTTTGGCTTCTCAGCACATCCTCCAGAAGAGTAAAACCATTTGTCCAAGACAGTCAGGCTGGTTTGACAATGATCATTGCAGGACCAAAAGAAAATCACCTTTTAGTTAGTTAGGTACAATCTGTGGAACACTCCATCTTTCTGCTGGGATGCAGCAGAGCTCACCTCACTGATCTAAGTAGCAAACACCATCAGAGGCGTCATATGCACAGTAAAACCTGTGGTAAAGACCTGATGGTAAAGACCAATCAAAATCACAAGTTTTCAAAGCCCATTCACTCCAGAAATGTTTTTATTCACAACTTATTTGCATGGCCCAACTGAATTTGGGCTTCATGTACTGTAAATACTAGAAAAATGATAAATTTTAAGCTTTAGTTATCTAGAAAAAAAACCCCTTTAGATATGCCTCAGACCATCTAGTGAAGGCACAGAAAACACCATTGCTTCAGGGAGTACTCACAAGGCAGCTCATCTGAGCTCACTAAATCATAGGGCCAGAACCTTTGGGAGGCACAAGTTATCACACAGAGCCACAGACAGACACACAGGCCTTTCTTCTTTCCATGAACCTACATTTTGTGGTGTACATCATGGTTTCTATATCAACTTATATTCTGCTGAAGAAGCCACCTGGCTGTGCATAAAATCTGACTGTAGCACCACCTTATAGAAATGAAGTTATCAACATTAGAAGCCCCCTTACCATCTTTTGAGATAAGGGCACAAACTTTGCCATTCTCTTTGCCATAATTAATTTACAAAGCATTAAAGAAATTAACACCATGTGAATCAAAAGTTATAACTGTAAGGGAAAAGCAAATATGACAATTTCTTTGTTCACAAGTGAATGACTTTTTTGGCCTCTCTTAATGGCCTAATGCAATAAAAACTTGTTAGAAAGCTGCTCTTTCCTCTTTCTTCTCTTCAAGTCTGTCTGTAATTATTTCTCTCTGTTGTTGGTAGTTCCTCCAGGCTGCAGAACCACCAAGTAACCCAACACCACATTTCCACAGTCATAAACCCTGACTAGATGACAGTTAACCCCAGTGGCCAGTTTGCTAAGGAAGGGTCACAAAAAGACATTTATAATTCATGACTAGTGTGTTTGAATGCATTTCAAACGTTGTTTATGCCCTCTGGCAGTTTTACAGCTCTTCACAGCAAGGCTTTACTTCTGTAAATACCCAGGCTTGGCTGAGAACAGCTCCTCTCCAAGGTGCCTGCAGTCTGCAGGTGCCCACAAACACTGAGCTCATTTACTGTAGCAAGCCTATGCCTTTTGTCAGTAATGAACCCTGCTACTCATCTCTTCTGGAACTATAAATGGGTGATTTTGTCATTGTGGCTGGACAGCCTTGTCCTTGTGTGCAGTCACCATAATATAAACTTCCTCTATTCCATACATCAGTTTCTTCATGATCTTCTCCACTTAGCTCATTAACCCACAAATGCAGTTCTCCATTTTTGTTCTTTAAGGCTGCTATGCCAGCTTGAGCACTTTTTTCACAGGAAAACAAACAAACAAACAAAAAAACCCTCTAAACCACTTCAGTAAGAAATTAGATTGTTCTTTCTTGCATAGTACCTAACAATAAGCAGCCTATATAACAGTGCAGCAGTGACTGGAGAAGAGAAACTAAATTCAGATTGAGATTCAGCAGCAAGGTTTGTTTTCCTCACCCCCCTTCCACTACTTCTCTAATTTGCACTCTAAAATATTTGGAATTAGGACAATCCCAAAACTAGCAGTAAACAAGGCAAAGTTATTTATTGAAGAAAACAATTCCATAATGTTGTTTTTTCTTATTATTTCCTTTAAAATACTACCTTTAGAAACATTCTCAGAGATGTGACCTATCTATGAATAAAAGAAGAGATCAAAGGACAGAGTTTTGCTGAGATGCACAGAGCATGGCTGTAGAAGAAGAGAGCTGGAACCTCTGCTGGGCAGCAGCAACTTCACTGATGCTGGAGTGCACCCAGAGCAATCTGAAGTGGAAGTGGCTGCAGATTGGGGAAAGAACAGCTACACTGTCAAACTCATCAAAATCCAGTTTATGATGAGATAGTCTCACTGTCATCCTCTAATCTCTTGCCATTAACTTATCTCCTCTCTGCTCCTGGTAAAATCTAGCCCTATATATGCTTTGCTATCCCAGCCCAAAATCAGATTAAGCGATCCGCGTTGTCCTGTGGAATGTGCATTAATAATTCTTACAAAGAACATGTGTCTTTTCTGTACACCACATTTTTCCAGGTAAGAAACACCTTTGGGTCACAACTCAAAACAGCTGAATTATTTCTGCTCTTGCCCATTACCAACTGAATCAGAGCTGCATTTACCTGTCCCTTAGAACACTTACTGTTGCCTACCTTCTTCCTTGTGAGTTGAAAGTCTAATAACAACCTCACACATAACAGAAAAACATATCTAAAGCATACAAACCCTCTAGGTAGGGCTCTACATAGAACAAAACATTAAATTAAACCTCCTTATGGTTTTTTTAGACATTTGTATTCCTCATATTTAGTTAAATACAATACCTACCAGCTACTTTTTGGGTACAAAGTCCTTGCCAGCAACCTTTCAGATTTAAGTGCCATGGTCTGCAGAGCTATTCCCAACAAGCACACACACAGAGAAGCTCCCTGGAGAAGCACTAAAGTATTGGTGCAACACAGTGTTGCTTATCTTCCCTTCAATTTTATCCTCTTAAGTTGTGCTGTTTGAAGCAAAATCAATTCAAGTTGCTTTGGTTACTCTCACTTTCAAAGTCTGAACCATTACCTGGAGCACTGCAGCACTGACTTAGCTGCAGTCAGATCTATTTCAGGCCTTAGTGAATAATTCTGTGCCCTTCATATTGCATTATGCTCAGCAGTGTTGTATTTTCCAGTTAGCTGTTTAGGCACTGGCAGGTTTATGTTGTCCAAGACAAAACTGGAAAAAATTAACTGTATTGCTCTCTACCAAAGGGCTTAGGTAAAGAGTCCATTGTATTCCTTTCAGCATTTAAATTCTAGAGAAACTGAGTAAATAATTTCATTCCTCTGTTGGTAAAGACGAAAGACATCTGCTAATGAAGGATCAGCTGAAGTTTTCCACAAGAATGCACTTCCCATACAGAAACCTGGCGTTTCTCCTTCAAAAGTCTTTTTATTAATAAACAATAGACAAAATATAGTTTGGTTGAAAACTGGACTAAAATTTTGATAAGAAATCAGTACTGGAAATGTAGATATTGAAAAGCCATGCTGCAGCATATCCATGGATAGAATGGTTCTCATGTCAGCCAATTTGAATTTGTGTGCTTTAGTACTTTGTGCAGGTTTGGACACAATGGAAATATCACATTTGGGGAAGTTTTGTTTCTCAGTAACCATGGTCTATGTGAGAAGAAAAATTTTCATTACAAAAAACCCCAAAAATCATGATGGGGAAGAAGGCAGTCTGTTAAAACCAGTCCCAGTCACTTTTACTCTGCTAGGACAGCATCAGCTCGAGCCAGCACCAGGTGCTCTCACCTGCACAGCAGTGCCTGGGGAGCTCTGTCCTCACCTGGCCTGAGCAGCCCCATCCCTCCCCAACACATTGCTTGTAGCAGTTTTGTTAATGCTGGCTGGAGGAACTCAGTGTAGAACAGCCATCCTTAGCATTCAGCCTTTTTAAGCAAAGCAGTGCCCTTCATGTAACAGCTTTCCCCTGGGAATACCTCTAAGGAAAATCCAGGTAAGGAAGCTGACAAGTGAAATCCTTGTTAAAAAATTTAAATTCCCTAACAAATGTTCATATTTCTATGCCTATTTTCTTGGGCTTTAAAAATATAAGCTGCATTTAGAAGCAGCTTAGATATAAACCAGCTGGAGTAAAATGGTATTATTGAAGGAATAATTATTAAACTTTTACAACTATCTGAGATCCAGGTTTTTGGGTAACTATCCTGTATCCTCAGGACCAGACAGAAGTCCCCTCTAAGACAGGGGTCCTGTGGCTGAAGGTCAAAAGTAAAGCACTACAGCAATGTGCCAGCTACTTGTACTGCAGAGGGGACTAAATAGCTACATGAAATCTTATTTTTGCATATTTTCACCCCTTGTCAACAAAAGAAGCAAATTTCATATGCAGCTCCTGGTCTTTTCCAATAGCTTTCAGGAACTCTAAAGTTCTTTTTGAATGTCAGTATTGTTTTTGGCTAAGTGACCCAACACAGGAAAGGATAAGGATATGGCAGATGATATTCACTGGGGCAGAAGGCACAATTTGGCCACTGTGATATTTAGACCATGCAGGTGCTTTAAAGCCACATCAAACATTCCATGTGCTTTAGCAGCACACAAGAAGCTCCAGCAGAGTGGTCAACAAGACAGGAACCCATAAATCAGCCTGTGGCCACAATATGGGCACTGGGGGTTACAAGCACATTTAGGGAATACAGAGATGAGATGGTGAGAAGCCAACTCATTATGGTGACAAACAGCACCCAGCTGCAGGAACATCTGCTCGCAGAGCCAGACACCTGCCCCTGCAGCACTCACTGCTCTCAGCCCACAGGCTCAGAGGACAGCTGTGCTGGCACCTTGGGACAGGGACAGATGATGGCCCAGCCAGCCAGAGCATGAGCCCAGCTCAGCCTGGTGGCACCTGCACCCCCCAGTGCAGGGCAGACTGGTCCCGTGTCCTACAGTAAAAAAGGTGACAATTAGCTTATATGAAGACAAAAAAAAAAAAAA
>VWZP01006385.1:193705-224282 GCA_013396995.1 Dicaeum eximium
AAAAAAAAAAAAAAAAAGGCAACAAAACTGAACTCCCCTTCTTAATTTCTTAATTTCTGCAATCAGTTGATCAGCTATTGATTTAATGGGGCCCCAACTTTAACTAGGTTACAGCAGAGGAAGACTCCTTACTGATAAAAAATAAGGAATTCAGGAACATGGAAGCAGGGGAATGTGCAAGCAGCAAAGCTGAAAAGTAGTCTTTGGATGGGCTCAAGCAGGGAGCCAGATAAAATACAGTGTCCAAGAATGTTAAAGAAAGATACAGTCCAGAGACCCTGCCCTGGAGCTCTTTCAGGGGGCTTGGGAATTGCTGACAGGGACTGTTGTCAGGGAAGATACTGCTTTACAGACAAATGGTGAGGTGTGGAGGCTCAGCAGAAGATGTCCATTTAAAGATAGATGAAAAAAACTTTAAGGGAGTGCATGATTTTAGTAGATGTGCAAGTTCTCATTTTAGGATCCACTGAAGCCTAGAAATAACACATGGGTAATCATAACATTAAATTAATGGAGTGTTTTCTTCAGACTCCTTTGACTATTCATAAAGCTGAGGCTTATTGCCCTCCTGTCCAAACTAGATGTCCTAAATGAGGCGAATACCTCCACTAATACATTATTTTTTGTTCCAGCTAGATGTTTTAGCAAGTAATTTTGAAGAAATTTTCTTAAAAACTGTGGTATTACAAGCAAAACACTGCAGGAGAATATGAAACCAGCTGCAATTACTTAAGTAGCATGACAACTACTTGAGTAATTCACAAGAATTCATTCAAAACTGGAAGGAAGTTTTTAGCCCAAGTATTTTCAAAAATTTAGCTCAGACCTCAAAGGGCAGAAGTTCATTTAGGAATGGGACATTACAGTAACAGGCATGAATAAGAGGCCTCTTTAGATTACAAGGGCAAGTCTTAATGACAAACCGAGAGCCTCCAAGCTGACTGTCAAAGCACATAATCAATTTAAGGACCCAAACAGCAATTATTGTAAAGCTTGTTTCAGTAATGGCATGACCCAGCTGGGGCAGTTACCCTAAACAGAGTAAGTCAAAGGTATTATTTATCAGATTATGTATGCAAATATCATCAAAGAACACACTGATGTGGAGGCACTCTGGTCCCTGCCGGGGTGAGGCAGGCGGCAGCACTGAAGGGACCCTGAGTGAGCACTGCCTCTGCTTGTCCCCCCACAATTCACTTCCACAGCTTCATTCTGGCAATCAACCTGCATTAAGGGACAGCTTTCAGTGCAGAGTTGAGCTTTAAGTTCCCAAATCTATTCAAAACCAATACTTAAAACGGAATTGCCATTTTTTTAATGGAATCAAGCTGTGCTTTCTCCCACCCCTCCTTTCATAAATGTCAAAACAAACCCAGTTGGTTTAGTCACATACAATAGAGAACCTTCCACCATGGAAAAACATTGCATAGCCATGGTTCAAGGGTAGGTCATCATCTATGTAGTTGTGAGATCCAGAGGCAAAAGGCTTCATAAGGCTCTTGTTACCATAGCAAAAAATCTGCATATGCAAGAAATTAAACTCTCTCTGATTGCATTTCCCTGAAATTAGCAATGACAGCTGCCCATGTATCAGAGAAAGCAGGAAAACACAAAGCTAATCTGCAAATACAATTATAACATTTTTGATATTTAAATGTGAAGCTTAAGCTATAATGAACTAATGAACCAAATTAATTTCAGATTGCCAGGTATAACAGAGCCACTCAATTTATTTCTAATTGCTCTATCAAAGTTTTTTACTCTGAAATGAACATCAAGGTATGTCATCCAGGCCTGAGCACTTTGTATGTCTGCATTTCTCAGGCACCCCAAAAAACATTCCTCATAAACACTTCTCTATCAGTCATAGTGCTTCATATAAACACAGTCACAGAGGATTAAGTCACACATCAATTACTGTAGTTCTTCAAAATGCTAGTTTGATGATGGACTAATAAACTTAATAATTTCTAAAACCTGATTACTTTGAAAACATAGTATCAAGTATTCATGCAACAGCAAAAACCTTTGTCGCTGTAGCAAACTCTCAAAAGATTCCCATTCAACCTATAGTCTCCTTTTCCAGAGTAAATCTGCCCATTGGGCTCATGGTAAAGACTAAGCCTAAAATAATATTGCAAATGACTCCACCGAGCTTGCAGCAAATTATGAGTTTTATAGGTGTAAGGGGAAAGGAGGTTTTATGGTAGCACTAAAATGACTGGTGCAAAACACTATAAAGCTTCCTGCTGCTTGATAAAGAAGTGCTCCATATTTAAGAGGCAAAAAAGGTGTGTGAAAATCTGTATAAAACAATGGAAATGGTTTCTCTAAGTAGTTGGACATACTTAGATGTGCATTTCTCAAATCTGTTACAGGCCAATAAACAACAAAAAGCCTCCAAATTCTCTCCTAGCTTTGCTCTTACACACAACATGAGCAGTATGAGAAATTCAGCACCTCTTGTACAGTTTGAAGGCTCTAACAGAGCTCCAGCTTCAAATTTAGAAGGAAAGTGTTCAGGTCTGCCCAAAAACCTCTGACATCAGCAAAACTGAACATGCTTTCACAGCCAAATGGTGACTATTCCTTAAATACCTTTTAAACCATACCTGAGCACTACCTAGAGGATGGTTGATTGAAGTCTTTGGGAATGCAAATCATTAAACCGTGCTTAAGCCCTCTCCTTACAACCACACATTTTTAAAACCAGACTCCACAGAGCATTCTAGTTCTGCAGCAGTTTACTAACAACCTAAGCAAGCTGGGCCCAAACATACAATTTTGAAGGCAGCTATTTGGTATTTCTATTCTTTAAATTGTTTTCTAACATGTCAACAATTTTGCAGAAATCTGATCAGCAGACCTGCAAAAGAAATATCCTCCTTCTCTAACAAAGATTTATGATGTTGAGTTCTCATAATTCAATACATGATGAAAAATAATCTTATTAAACAAAGATTTTAATATTTTTTCTTATTGTGATGAATTATCAATCTCATGCTTTATCAATCATACAATAGAGTTGATGAGAGCTTTTGTGCTGTATCCAAGTTTTAGCCTTAATAAATAACTATTAATATCTCCTATAAAAAATGACCGTAGGAAGGGATGACCTTCCAATTTTGCATCCTGATGAAGAATAAATGCCTTGCAACTAAGAGCTGCTCAGTGCTAATTCAACCATTGCTAGTTCCATTTGCAATAATCTCATCCTTCAAACACTGGCAGTGATTACTGCCTGACAAATGTTATTCTTACTAGTGGGTTTGTATGGGGATGTCATGCATCTTTTTGCAAATCACCATTTAAACAAGAACAAAAAAGGAAAACAGAAAATTAACTCACTTTTGGACAAAAGTATAATATTTCAGGCCACTTCAAAGATTCGTCTTATCTACATTGTACAACCATCCACACTGTGCATGCAGAAACCAGCATGTGGCAGACTCTGTCCACCTGAACCAGCAGGTTATGACTTTATAGAAATATTTTTAAGCCAATAAAAAAAATTTTATAAATATTTTAAAGCCTATAAATGTTTCAGTTTCACATTTTACATTTATAGTTCATTGCTGCTCTTCTACTAGATTTTGTACAGTTTCTTCATTTGTAAAACAATTAGACTAGAATTGACAAATTTATTCAAACAATATCCATTTTGTTTAATAACTAACCAATTGACTGAAATGATAGGTTCCTATTTCTCATAAATCAAAAGTTAGAGGTAAGACAGGCTTAAGGAATACAGCTGCAGAGCAGCAAACATTAAACCTTGTGGAGAGTAATGAATTAACAAAATGTGCTTTGATGTTACTTATCACAGAGCTACAGCACATTGACTCAAAAGTGGGAAAATATCCTGGCACTTAAGCAAGTATAGTCAAACCCATTCATTTCCAATCTTAATATTACAAGTGACAGAATAAAGGCAGAGTATGACACAAAAATAAGAAGAAGTTCACATTTTCAGAATGAAGCTGTACCACAACTCTGTGTTCTTAGCAACATACATCCACAGCGTTAAGACTGTGGTAGAAGATGGTAAAAGAAAAAAGTGACTGGATGGTCAAAGGGTATTTGCAATCAGCTCTTGCAATATTCAGAGCTGAAAAACTGCACAAAATTGGCTTCTGTCTAACTGCAAGATAGTGTCATATAGAGTACTGCCTAGAGATTTCATCACTGTCTGCTTCTGGCTCTTTGCTACAGATGCTATTGTTTTTAACTAAGAATAAAAATGACAACAACAGTTTTTGGTTTGTGGGGTTTTTTTTTTCTTTTTATTCTATTTTATTTTTAAAAAACTGTTTCCTTTTAATTGGACAAACATTAACACAGAGCTACTTGCACCTATGGCTTTTTGAAGACCAGCTTGGCAGACCATGCCTCTTAAAATAAGCAAACTAAAACTTGACTCACACAGCTGTCTACAGCACAGTCAAATTTATCCTAATAAAGTTCCAGATCTCATAGGGCTGTAGTAACAAGAAATTCCTACCAAAAGTAGGTGTGTTTTCATCAAGGCAGGAATCCATGGCAGGGAAATGTGGCCTTTGTGCTTGCTTTGATTTCTGAGTGACTGTTAATTATAAGACAGACAATTGTATCAGCCTAACATCCCACTGGTTTGGATGCTTCAAGTTGCAGCAGTGCAACTGCTAACTCTTGTTGCCTGGGGGAGTTATTATACATCATAAAACAAATCAGGAAAAGTAAAGATTAATTCCTTACTACTACGTGTTTCTGTCAACATCATGTTTCTTGGAAGGGAGCCTTCTGCTCTTTAGGATGCATCTCACATGCAATTTTGTCAGTGTAACTCCTGGAGATTAAAAAATGCTTATATCAGGACAGAAGTAGTGGACATAGCTAATCTTATAATAACTGAATTCATTAGGCAAAAAGTGGCTTTTCCTCAGAAATCACCTACAAAAGTGAAAATAAAATTAGGTGTCTCTGTAAAGAGAGAAGGATAAATTTGTATTAAGTGTAATTAGCATCACAGTCCCTCCCAAGCATTTAAGTGATCACAAGCCAAGCACAAAAGCAATGAACAAACCACCAAGTTGAGCTATTTGTTCAACTTTCCACAAGAGTTCTGATCTCAGGCACTAAAGGCATTTTGCTTACAAAGACTCTTACTATCAAACCTTCCAGTATTTACATGCACTAAATGGATAAGAAATCATACACCAATTTAATGCTTAAAAAAAAAAAAAAAAAAAGCCAAAACAACAAACACAACAGTTAAGATTCAAAGAAAGGATTCCTTGAAAAATGTATTTTACCATCTCTTTGTTTGAGGCTCTGCATTCATACCTCAGCTAACACCCAAAGCAAGAAAATGATACTTGCTCAGTCACAAAGAAACCTGTTGCCATGGGAAACCCAAAGATATCAACTCAGGGACTGATAGCAGGAGTAAATGAAAACCCACTTTTCAGACATACAGGGAAAGTACAAATCAACACAGGGCTATGCAGCAATTGTGATTTAATCCTAATTTAGGCAAGGGTATGTGACTTTTGATGATGGAAGCTGTATCTGCTGTTGACACTTTTTGTTTTAACTTAATATCCTACGGAGACTCCCCTGTTCTGCCAGTCTAGAGTGACATAAACAGACCTGCATGTTCACCCACTGCACATTTTTCCATGAAATGCTTCTCCCACAGGTCCCAGTGGGCTCAGCAAAACAGACAGGAAAATAATCACTGAGAACAAACACATCCTTGTATAAAATATTATATTAAACTCCTTTTAAGATCTAACAGTTACAAGTTACCTTCCAGAAAACCTAGAGTTTCCCCTCAGACAAAATTCAAGTATGAACTCCTAAGCACTCACAAATTGATAACAGCTCATTTCAAGTGATTCATAACTCACTTCAAAAATTTGTTGTAGGTGTTAACTTGAGCAAATCTAATTTCAACAAAATTTTGCTGACAAAGCACCAAAGTTAAATAACTTTTAACTTGCTAATGACAAATGAGATGGAATCCACTCATATCAGTGTAATAGCTTCATAATATACTCAGTATTCAGAGGATTAAAACTTTGTTATTAATCAATAATCCATCAGCCATGGTACTGTATTGGTATTTAAATTTCTACTAAAATTTCTGAGTGGAACAAAAGCTTAGGATGTTCTGTTCAGCTTTGAAAAAAATTACTGCATTGATTAATTAAAAAAAAAAAGCAGCAGCAAAGTGCTTTGCTTCAGTCTGAACGTTCAAACTTTAAGGTATCCCAGAAAACACTTACAATCTCAATAGCTAAATGCATCAGGAATGTTGCTGGTGAGAACAAGATCGTTATTCAGCGCTGCAATTCAGACGAGTTAAATACTCTTAGCTCGTTCCAGATCAGTATGTATTTTTCTAGCACTATAATTCATCTTCCTCATAGAAATTGTGCCTCAGGCTCTCATACAGTCTTTGCCAAATTAAAAAAATATTATGATACCTTCTGAAATTAAATTCTAATTTTGCGCTATGCTTTTCCGTGTTCTTGACTTACTGTCACTGGCACCTAAAGGTAGAGGCTCGCGAGCATTATCTTGTCATTGGCTGCTGCTCAGACCAGCAAGTGGCACACAAAACTCTCAGCTGAGATTTGGTTTGTTTAGTTCACACTTTCAAGGGTCCATACCCTGTAGATAAAATACTTTGGTGTGTCACTCTGTAGAGGTTGCTCATGAGGGATTTAACTTCAGACACTAAATATTTATCTTAACACCGTCAGTAATTAGACAGTAATTCAGACTCATGATTGTGACAGTCCTCCAATATTATTCTTGGGCTCAAGGAGAAAACACGAGCACTGCTGTGACACCCACCCACTCCTATTTAATGGCCAGAGAAATCTGTAGGTTCCTTATCCACCTACAGGCTCCATGGCATGCTTAGACCAACAGCCCCTGCTGTTAGTAAGATGGCAAAAAATGTTAAGAGTAGGTAGAACTTTTTCAAGAAAACTGTACCCTGCAAGACAGATTTTCACAGGAACAAATTTACAGTCTGGATCACTTTGATTTCCACTTGTTTGCAGAAGTCACCGAGTGTTACACTCTCCCTAAACAGAATCACTCCCCTGGGAGGAGCTGAGTCACTGTAGTACAAGCACTGAAGTTGCCTCATCTTGGAATAAATAAAGAACATGCATTGAGGGGTTGCCCCGAGCAAAAGTGACAGCAAGCATGCAAAAACTGAAATCTTTGAGCATCCTGTCTAATGAACACATTTTCAGGTCTGCCCTGCAATGGCATACTGGCTGGAAACTGAAAAGTTTTGCTTGCAGCTTGCATTTCAAAACATGTCCAAATAATCTACTTGACAGATAATGAAACCTCTTGCAATTACCTTTAGCTTGAAGCAGAGCTCTTCAGCTATCATTTTCATATTGATTTGTGATGAAGTTAATTATGTTTTCCTGCAAGCTGGAACCCACAGCCAAAACCAAAGTCTAATCAAACCAACTGGGACTAAGGTAGTGGTGAAAGAACCCTTAAAATACAGAACAGAATAAAATACCTCCTGGTATTTCGACAGAGTGACTCGGTTCCCTGTGGGGGATGAGGGTTAAATCTCATCACAAACAGTCAGAAGCCCTTGCAGTCCACTAACAAGGGTGGGGGATTACCAGGAGCTCCACATCTGTTATTGACAATGCTGATGAGCCTAATTGGCAGCACACAGCTGATCCCCCTGAAGCAGCAGGAGAGAGAAACAAATAAAGAGTGCAAAGGTGGATAAGACAGTTCGAGCAAGGCACTACCCAGAGTGGCTCTGGATAAGCTGCTCTTGCACTCTGGAGCTCAGCAGCCCCTCCAGCAGAAAGGTGTCCAAGGCTGGGGGGCTGCTGCAGGTTCAGCACCAGTGCAATAATGCAGTTCTGGCAAAGAGCAGATGTGCACAAACAATAAGCATGACAGCAAGACTTGTCCAGGAAGGCACTTTCTGGTAAAACAAACATGCCTTGCCTGCCCCCCACAAAATAATCTGCTAAAGAATTACAGTTTTGAGTTCTCAGTAAAATGCTGGAGTCTGTGACACCACTTTTTGTATTAAGCTTATTATTACAGTATTTGCTTAAACAAAAATTTAAAAAATTACCTGATTTTACATTTAATTTTGGATCTATTTTGGGTATATTCTAAGAGTTAAACTATGCTCAAAGCAGAATATTCTTGTTCATTACCAAAATACAACCCTGTTCCAGCACAAATTGGCTTTGACCAGGGCTCTGCAGTTCAATGGCCAAGTTGTTACAGCATTGTAGAAGCCATTTCAAGAGTCAAGAGCAAATAAAAATTGTGTCATCAGGCCTAATATCATAAAATTACATACAACCCAAGTTCCCAAACTGACCTTTGCTTTTTTATTATCACTTACAAAATACAGGTTGCTGTCCAAGGAACTTTATTAAAAAGGTGTCCCCTTGCAAACACTACTCTACAAAACTGGATTCCCTTCTTTCAAGCCTCTTTCCTCAGTGAGATTCCAGCTGCCAAGGCATGCTGTTGATGTCCATGAACTACTCTTAATTAAAATACAATTAGAATGCTGATGTCACCACATGCCAGAAATATGCCAAAAGGAGAGCCAAAGTGTGCAATTAGTGAGCAACTGCAGCCACAGAGAGCTTTCAGAGAAAGCAAAGCCAGGTGGAAGGTGGGAGCCCATCCTGAGCACAGCTCCCTCCTGCACTCTCAGACTGGCTCTGGCCACCAGTGACACCCATGGTGACCTCAGTTTCCTAATTGGTTGTAATGTGTTTGAAAGCCATTGGAAGGACTTTCTGAAGACTTTTTTAGGCTTTTCATTAACTTGTGAGATCAATACATTCTCTCTGTACTAAGAGAATAAAAGGAACAAATTAGGACAAACTAAACCAGCTTTGAAACATCCTTGGGATTTTCCCAGCCTTGATATGTACCAAGTTATATCTGTTCTGGAACAGTCTGTCATTAAATTTACTCCCCTTTTGACTAAAGGTAGCCATTAGAAAGAAGAGTCAGGATTTTCATATCATAACCCACCTTAATACTGACAACTATAAAAATCTATACAAACACTATTACAGACAGTTTGCCCAGACATCTGCCTCAGCTGAAGTCACAAAGTGTGCAGCAGGAGTACAATGATTCATCTTTCTTCAGCAATCAATAAAATTTTCAAGCAATGATACCATTTTCTGTTACCATGAAATTTCAAGATGACTGCCTGGTTAGAAATGATAAAAATATCCACATAAGGAAAGGTAGGTGTATTAAACATGCCTTTCTCCAAGGGTTATCAAGAGCTAACTAGGAAATTATTCAAAAAAGGCTCTGTGATTGAACATGCACTCTGGCAGATCCTTCCATTCTTTCCAGTCTTCTTTTTATACACGCTTCTCTCATTCAAAAGTTTATTCACAAATTTTGTGAGTTCATAACTAATATTCTTCCAGGTGGCATTTGTCAGCACATCTCAGAGTGCTGAACTGCTACATGATCTGTTTTACCATTTGTGGTTAGGAATGCCTTATCCCAAACACCTCAAAAATCCCCATATCAAACTTAGAAATGTATTTAGTATGCAGCTGTTGTTTCTTCACTTTATATTGAAATGAGTTACTTTTTCAAAACAAACACAATTTTTTTCCCTCAATGTTCAGCTGGTAGCCAGAATTAAAAGAGCACTTGGAGTGTTTGCAGAAACGTGTCTGCAAGCTTTGGTCCATACCATGAGCCTGGTGTCCAGCTGCAAGTGTTCCTCAGATATCACCTGGAGCTTTGCATGCCTCTGAAGCCCACAAGCCCTGTCCAGTTACATGAATAAGATTTCCAAACAGGACACAGCAATACAGCAATCAAACCTTCAGTTTAGACAGACTTCTCTGGATACAGAAGTCAGCCCTCTCATTCTGTTTATTCTCCCATGCCTTTAACTGAATTCCTTGACATTTCATAGGCATTACTGTAGATTTGTTTTACATGGTCAGGAAGCAAATTTTTAAATATGTGTTGTGCATTAAATATCACATATATTCAGCAGGGAAGGAAAAACATTTCTGGAGTACAGTAATTTTACAGACTCTGGTTTCTAATAAATTTTCACAGCTCCCCTAAACCGCATTAGCAAGTTCCAGTTTATTGTCAAGCTTGTGCACAATATCCCTCAGTGACATGTCAAATCTTTACCAGGGCAGCTGAACTCCTAAAGCTGTCCTCATTGGCAGAAACTTGTCAGATTAAATTGCCACCTTTTGTCAGGTAAAGATGTATGATCTGATATCCCCCTGTTACTGATGACACAAACAGTCCTTTCACTTTTGAAGTATTATCAATCTCCAGTGTTTCTTACTTTGAGCAGAGATGTTTCTCGTGGTGAGAGGAAATATTCCTTGCTGACCACTTTCAGCATGGTTTATTATAAATATAGACACAGGAACACAAAACTCCTAATTTTTTTTAAATTGTTTTGCTCGGTTTTAACTTTTTTCCAGGGTATTTGTTTATCTGTCTAGAGAATCAAAAATAAAACTATTTTCATTGTCTCTTGTGTCTTAAGTACTGTTTCCATAGAGTTTTCCAGATGCATATTTACTATTTCCAGAAGCTTGAGCAGGGAAGTTGGGCCCTTCCAGCCTTACCCATTCTGTGATTCCTGTGCATTCCTGCTCTCTCTACTACACCCTAGAAGCAGTATTTTGCTAGAAAGAATTACCTGTTACTTTTGTGGGTCCTTGATTACACCTAAGATCTGAAGAATAGACTAGAGAAGAGCCAAGCACCCTAAGATTTTTGATATTTACATTGAAGTATTACTTTCATCGGCATTTTTCAAATAATTACAATTCCAAATCCTGCTGCTGACTTTTTCAAAATATAATAACAGAATGCTGGCAGATGGGGTATTCTAAACAACTTCTCTAAACTTGGAGGAAAAATAAAACCAACTAAACCCAAACAAAGTATTTCTGACATACCTACAAAACAAAGTTTTGCTAGACTCCTTTATAAACTGCATTTAAGCTTAAACAAGTTTAGCATTTTGTCTTCTCACCCCCCAAGCTCCCTGTTCTTTAGAAATGCAAAATAAGTTTCAGGATTTTTTTTTTTCCTTGAAAGAAGAAAGCAATAGCTCTACTGGGGAGAGAAATAATTCTTTTCGTCAATTACAGTTTTCCAGTTATGAACTGGAAGTTCCAGGCAATGGAACTTAGGGCTTTTTAGGCCAGAGACACAGAACTTAACTTTCCAAATTATAATGGTGCAGCTCAGAAGGTGGCACAAAAGTTTGATTCAACACTTTGAACCAGAAATTCCTAATAGCAGGCAGAAACTTTTCCAAAGTCCTCTGAAGCACTAGTGCTGATTAGGACTGTATTTCCTCACCTGCTTGCAGGAACACAGATTGCTTACTCTGTTCTCATCACAAGCTGAAATGGCTCCAAGCAGTGCCTGGGAGCATAATTAAAAAAAGTTGTGCCCCAGAGAAAGCTGCCGAGAAGGCTGAGCTAGCTGAGAAATGCACTCACAGCTTTTCCAGCTGACAGCCAGAGAGGAGCTGCACAGCAAGTTCAATAGACATCAGGTGTAAGGTAATGCTGGAAATGTTATGGCATTCCACAGAATTTTGCAAGTTTCCCAAAGACAGCTGAATGGAAGTTCAAATTACCAAAAAATCAACACAAAATAGGTAAGAATCTAAAAATGGTAAGATGAGGTATCGAGCAGCTTTTAAAAATGGCAGAATTGGTCAATAAAATAATTCAAACTTCTTCACTGAAAGCTTAAATGATGACAAAATGTTCAAAAAGGAATCCTTTTGTCTTACATAAAATGGACTCTTTCCACTGACCTTTCCTGTGAACCTAGACCCCATATCAGATAATTCCATTATTATCTTCAAATAAGAAAGATATATTAGAAAAATGAAGCTATAGACTAATGGTACCTTATTAAAATCCTATTTACATAGAATTAACATAAATACAAGTTGGTAAACCATATGCTATCACATCTGCTCCTCTGTGTATTAATAACAAGACTGTCCCCTATAGGGCTCTCAAATTAATATGCATTAGAATATATTACAAAGTATTTTGATTCTCTTGACAATATAATTTGCAGCTAGATTATTTGTACGCTTCTAGGTTGGAATTATTGCTGTTGCACTATACATCAGCTGTTTCTTCTAGTGTGATTAAAGTACAACACCTGTATCTTCTGGTATTTATGGAATTGTGTCAATTTTCAAATGCTCAGCTCTTTACAAGTCAAGTATTTTCAGTTTGAATGTGTCAGAAGATTTCAGTCCTTTACCAACTACACCATAACTCAGGAATTTTGTTTTCCAGCCTCCAGGATGCTTAATATATGTCAAACACCAGCAGTGTTTACTAATTAGGTTAGGAAAGAACACTCACATAAAAGAAAGAAAAAACCTTTAGCTACACACCTTAATAGATAAAAATTCCATTTCAGCCACCAAACATTCTATAAATATATGTTTGCATTTCCAATGAAACTAACAGATGCCTCCCTGCACTGAATAAAGCAAGTGCTTGTATTTGCTCTTGGAGACTATGAAGAATATTTTGGGAAATCAGCAAAGTCTTTTATGCCCTACTGTTTTTATAATTTTATTTATTCCTTACGTTGTAAGACTAAAAAAACACCTAAAAAATCTGTCTTTTCTTCATGTTAGCTACAAGGTTTAGTAACTAAAAAGGTTTAAGAGCTAAATGCCAAAATAAAAAATTACAGAGAGGTATTTAGAACTCTTATGGCCTCTCCTTCACAGGGGAGAGACGGCCACCAAGAGCTGCCTGCCAAAGCCTGCTCCCAGATGCCACCCTAAAATTCCTCCCCTGAAAGAAGGCTGCAGCTCCTCCCATGCTGTCCAACCTCAGTCTTGCTCCTGGAACACATCACTAAATAAACCAGGGGCTACCAAAAGCATGACTGAAAGTCCCCAGGCTGGGCAGCCCTGCAGCAGGAGGAGGCTGAGTGTCCCTCGTGTCCCTGGGCTGTCACCCAGGCTGGGAGGGGCTGACCATCCTCCCATGGCTCAAGTGTGCACACACACAGCTCCCTCACAGACCAAGAAATAGGGTATTCAAAACCAAACCAGCACAGGAAAATGCCCACTTGCCTCCTGAGAGCACCTTTTAAACCAAACCAAATACAAACAAATCAACTAAAAGCATCAGGTTTTATCTTTTTTTGCTTTATGTGAGCCAGGGAAAGCTCAGAAAGCCCTGATGCAGCTCCAGCATTCCCACGCTGTTCCAGAACATTCCTCACCAAGTGCCTCCCAAGGGGCAGCATGTTCTGACTGACCCAGGCCATGGGCTCAAGAGCCACTGCTGGTGGCCAGTCCCACAGAGAGGAATTTTGTGGGGCAGAAGGAGTGACCAGAACAGGCCCACAAAGCCAAGCCTGTCCTCCACCCCTCACCCTCTGAGGAGAGCTGGCAAACAGCCCCTGCAGCCAGGATTATAGTTGGGGTTTAGCTTTGGCCTGCAACTACTGAATTTTTCTGCTTTACATTGTGGATTATGGATCAGATTGCTGCATAAGGTATTACAGAAATATGTGAGCTTTAGACTTCCCACCATGCAATATCATCATGCCTGCAAAATTTCCTTCTCTTCTGCATATTCATTAATTGCTTGAGTTGTCATGGTCTTAAGTTGTGAAGTGTTTCATTAATTTCCAGCCTAGACACAAATATAATGATTTTTCCAGCCAGAGACAAATAGATTGGATCAAGAGTAATCCTATTGAGCTTTGAGTTCCTAAGCAGTGATCACAAAGGGTCTCTCAGTTATAGAACAGTGACCCTTTTGAATAGTATTCACATATAATTAATATAAGCATGTCTTAATAAACCATATGCTCACTCAGCTGTTCTTTGCTGTATTAATAACAAGGCTGTCCCCTAAGGGACTCCAAAATGAATGTATATTAGACATATGTATCCTAATAACCAGGAGGTATCACAGTTGTACTTGTCTTACTTTAGATAAGTATTTAATACAGCATTATTTTAATGACTTTAAGAAAACATATGTCCCTGTCAGCTCGAAAATGGAGTTTATGTGACTGAAGATAAGCTGAATATTGGGATAGAAAACCTCACAAATGCCATTCCTTCCCATTTTACATTAATAACTAATGGGATTGATAATAATGTGTATCTAATAATATAATACTCTTTAAAAGAAAAGGGAAAGTGACTATAAGGCAAAATGCAACTTAAAAAAAAATCTCTGAATATATCATATAATTTCAGGTCTCATTTGCTGTTGCTCATTACCTTATGACACAGACTATAACAGACTATTGCTTTTCACAGTATTAAAGTAGGCAAACCTATTTAAATAAAATAATCACCATTATCTCACACAAGAGTTCAGCTTGGAGTGATCTGAAATTTCCAACCATGTTTGTTTTCTTATCTGATTTATTGCATGCAATTTATTTTACGATATCCTAGCTCCCCCACACTTTTGAAAGTAAAAGTGGCAAAATGAAATTCTAATCAAAATCCTAAGGAGAAGACATCTCTGAGTAAAAAAACAGACAAATACTAACTGGGATAAGAATTCCTGCCTATGTCTCTCACTTCCCAAAGGAAAGCCTGACCACTGATTTTTTTTGTCTTTTCTAGGATGGTTCTCGTTTGACAGAGAGCAGGCTGATCCTGCTGTGGTTTATTAAAATGTGAATGTGTCTTTGTGTGGTGGGAAAGAGCACAGTGCCACAGGAGGGCCAGGAAGTTGCTCAGAGGGCTGGAGCACCTCTCCAATGAAGACATGCTGAGAGAGTTGGGGCTGCTCAGCCTGGAGAACAGAAGGTTTTGGGGAGACCTCAGAGCCCCTTCCAGTGCCTGAAGAGGCTCCAAGAGAGCTGGGGAGGGACTTGGGAAAAGGGCCTGGAGTGACAGGACAAGGGGGATGGCTCCCCACTGCCAGAGGGCAGGGTTAGACAGGATATTAGGAAAAAACTCTTTATACTGGGTGGTTAGTGAGACTGGCACAGGCTGCCCAGAGAAGTTGTGGATTCCCTATCCCTGGAAGTGTTCAAGGCCAGGATGGGGCTCTGTGAGTTTTGTTATGGTTGGATGAATAATTAATGAATAACTTTTTCTTGCACTGTTTCCCATGAATGCTTTTTCTCACCTCCTATGTGCACTTTCATCCTGTGCCACTTTTAAGTACAGATAGAGGTATTTTTTTTCTTTTCTTTTCTTTTTTTTCTGCTGTGTTTAATGACCATAGGTACTCTGAGCAATGGGGAGACCACAAGAGTGTTGGAGGCACCCCAAATAATACACTCATGCTGGATGTAATTTGCAGTTATCATTCTACCACTTCTACAGCTCTGCATAATAGATACAGCTCACAGAAGAGCTCAAAGTTACAGCTCCAGTTTTCTGAGCAGATGTGATCCCCACCTCACAAGATCCTCAGGTAGTTAACAATACACTTGTCATTTTCAATTGGATAAAAAGCAGCTGTTCTTTAAGCTTTCATTTCAAAGAAAATACATACTGTTCTGCAACAAATGCCAATTAGCTGTCAAAAGGGGAATGTTGAGAGCAGTTCTCCAGATAAAATGCTTTTGTTTATCATTAATTTATAACAATGCCTCACAAACTTGAGGAGTAGATGCAAAAGTCGTAGAATAATGAAGCCTGAATATTTTGATCAAAACAACTACAGCAGGTTCAACATCTCCACTGGGCTGAGTTAGCTGAATTGAAATGTCTGGTCTCAATTGCTTGTTGCCGTGTTGTGCTTTCACCAGCTGACATGAGGAAACTTCTTTTCCCGACAAAAGACAAAACATTTCTGCCAGCTGAGGTGACATTGTGTTCATTCAATAATGATACAAGGCCCTGAGGTTCTTCAGCAAGAAAGATAACAAAGAGAATCCTCATTAACTAACTGCAGAAGAATGAAGGTCAACCCACAGAGACAATTTCCTGCTTACATGTCACTTAGAACATTTGTTCTTCATTAATTCTTTAAACCCAAGCTGGGATATCATCTAGCAGCATTTTAATGTCCTGCACTCCATCAGAAATAACTCTTAGGATGTGGGTTTCTTTGCACTGTGCTTAAGAGGCTTTTTTTAGAAGCCTTTAACTTCACATCATTGGACACTAATAATGTTTTAGGATTATTACACTGGATGTAATACAGGAAATAACAGTTTGGGTATTTCAAGATGAAATAAATGAGGGTTGACATCATATATTCCAAGAAACTCACTATATGTACATATAAAAATACTGTCACTATTTTTTATGTTTGTGCACTGCTTTGCTACTGTATTTTTAAGTGTTTTCTGGTGAATCAAAATATCTTATTTTCTGTCAAGAATATACTCCCCATAGAGTAGTAGAATTATAAGCAAGATACTGTACTTTCAAATATGCAGATGCAATTATAAATATTTAGGCCTATTTACATCTGGGGACTTTTGGACATATGCTGTGTAATTAACAACTAAAAAGATGATAGCCTTAACTTTGTTTTTTTAGACTTTACAAAAAAAAAAAAAATCCATGTGTCATGTTGTGAAACAGTGTTCCACATTTTTTGTCACTCTGATGGCCACAAAAAAGTCTCCCAAGCCAGTAGCCTTCTGGTTCTGCATGTTTATTGTTCTTAAGTACAGATCTGTTCTCATAGAAGTAAGGAAACATAAAGCACGTTTTATATGTGTATATGTGTGTGTGTACATCTCTATATGTACGTATCTATCATCTATATCTATCTATATCATCTATATCTATATCATCTATATCTATATCTATATCTATATCTATCTATATCTAATCCATATCTATATAATGTTTAATGGATATCCTTTTGAAGATTCAGTTCTTTTTCTTATGATTAGAGTTTGAGGGCATTCTGCATAAAATAGAATGGTAAATGTGGAAGATTTCCTGCAGAGCATGAGCACAAGCAGGGACGTTCATCTGGTCCTGCACAAAGTGCCAGAAGATTCCACAGACACAGCAGCACTGCCAAGCCATTGTGTCAGTCCATGACTGAAGGGGAGCAGCTGAGGAATTCACAGACTTTCCATGCCATCAGTCCGGTAACCTCCATGTACAAGACAGCAGCATCCTAAATATTTGCAGTTCTTTGTAATTTTTACCTCTCTCTGTGCCATATGACTATTGCACGTTCAGGTTTATTTTAACTGACATGTTGCAATTAGAAATATCAGAGACATCAGAGAGAATTTGGGAGAGGAAATGGCCAGACATCTATTGCTTCAAATGGAGAGGCTTATCCTTGATGTATCAAGTTTGTTCTAAAGCAGTTTATTGCAACCCCAAATGGTTTGTCCTCAGTGTCTCATATTATTCATTTTATTGGTCATCTCTGGATTCTTGTCGGAAAAAGAAAAAAGATAATGGAGAGGTGACTGACAAGCAAGAATATTTTAACTGAGTGTCCTTTTACCATTTCTTCCAAGCCTCAGTGAGTTATCCTAAGTCTCCCTTTTAGCCAATGCCAACCTGATATCCATATATTATTTTATGAACACTGTGCAAATAGAGAGTTATATTTATATAACAAATATTTTATAACTCTGTGTATTATTTTATGAACACTGTGCACTCTTGTCCTTTAGCAGAATTTTGTTGATTTTTTTCGTATTTAATCTGCAGTTGCCATTAGATTCCCAGATCAGCATAGAACCTCAGTGCTCTCTGAAGGCAGGCTGTGTCAGGGAAATCTGGCAGATCAGCACACTGTCTGATCTAACACTAAGACAAAAACATACAATTCTTTGCCCACGTTTTCAAATTAGAACCTGGCGATAGCAAAAGTTGTAATAGAAAAGCAGAGAAATAAAATTCTAAAATACCAAAACACTAAGGCACCTGAAACAAAACAGCCTCCAATTTAATTCACCTGTGTAGCTGTAATCCAAAGGAACAGTGAAGCAAAATGTCTATTTGTGTCCTGGATCACGAAGCAGGCTGTAGCCCTGAGTGGGCTTATCTAGCTGGCTTTTAAACTGTTTCCATCCAACCTTGTCCACTACAAAATCCTCGCTTCAACACCCTTGTTTCTGCTGTCAGGCAGAGCTGCAAACATGACTTTTTCTACCCTCCCCTGAACCTGCAGAGCTCTGATGTCTGTTCCTCAGTCAGACAGCCCAGCAGACAACTGCTCTTCTCTTTCACATCTCCCTTTTATTAGGAAGGCAGCAAATTATAAGATATTCTCTCTCTCCAAACTCGTCCTGATTGGCTTGAAAGGCGACCCCAGAGCCAGCCTGCCTCATCCACTGCAAAACAAGGCACCTGACACGCTTGGAAAGAACAGCAGTAGTGTTCTGTGTGCTCCATTTCCTGAACACCAACTGCTCCATCAGCTCTGCCTCAGCCTGCTCCTCTGCTGAGGAATCCCTCATGGCATGGCCAGCCTTGCTCCTGGCAGGTGCCATTTCAGCTTTAATGGCCACAGGACCCCTTACAGACCATGACAGAGGGACACTTGCCATTCCATCCTACTCTACTGGGGCATGCCAAGCAAATCAAGAAGCAGAAGTGGTAGAATAAAATTACTGCTACACTTAGGTAGTATGTCCATCTTAGCTGGATTTACACATTCTTCGAATCTCTGTCATAATAAAATTGACATATTCAAAAACCCGTCACATCTGTACTAATTTACAAAAAGAGAACTGTAACAGTGTTCATAATTTAGAAAAATGGCCCATTCAGCTTCAGCTTTTTTTTTTTTAATTCCAGTCTGAAGTTGATCAACCAAATGGCTTTACAAAGGGGAAGTTCCTTACCTAGTAGGTAGATGAAACACAGGCAGTTGTCTGCAACACAGATCCAGAAGCTTCTTTAATTTCTTCTCTTGTGCTTGCACACCTTAGAGCACAGGATTTGGTTTCCCCTCTTCTCTGCTGAACAATTATGAAGTAACATTTGGTCTGCTTAGCAAATGGTGCAATTTCCCCTTTCATTTTTATTCATTTATTTATTTTATAATGAAGAGAGAGCTCTCAGAGTGAACGAGCAATTACCCAGCACCTTCCTCTGGGATCTGTCTGATAGTAAGGAACAGAGGCACTCAAACATGATTCCAATCCACCTTTGCCATCATCCAGGGGCAGAGTGGATTTGAAGAGCTGCTGACAGACCCAGAGGTCCTGCAGGCACTCACATGAGTTAAGTGTGTTAATGGTTTCCTAATCAAAGCAAAAGCCACAAAGTTCCTATCAAACATACCCAGTAATTACTGACAGACTATAAATGTGTGTGGGAAGTTCATAGTCCATACCCTAAAGTTTATCCAAAAATAACATTTTCAAAAAATTACCTGAATATCCTGAAATTTTTATAACAAAGCCTCTGAACTGAACTGTGAAAATGCCAAATTTTAAGGTGTCTTGGACTGGTTTTCCACCAATATCAGGTGAAATTAATGGGTTTAGATAACTTGATCAGAATTTAAATAAAAGCAAGAAAAGTGAGAGATTTTTCCATCTTTATTATTTTGGGGAACATGGAATTGTTACATTACAAAAGCAAGTTCAAAGATGTAAAGTAATACAAATTCAGTTTTAGGAAGGTATATAGGTTAACTCTGAACCAATAATTTTCTGAATTCTATCCTACTATTTTACATTCTCTGTAAAATACAAACCTTTCAGTAGTGGAAAATTATTCCTTTTCTTCTCCAGTAAAAGTGTTAGTCAAAATAACATTCTTTTATTATTTTTTTAGATAACATTTTATATCAACTAGGTAAAACATGATCCAAAAAGTCTTCTTAAAATATCACAGCATTTAATGTTTCATTGCTGGATGGGGCTGTGCACTTCATGGAGGTTACACACCACATTAAGAAAAATGAATATTTATTCCACATACCAAATCAAGTTCTTGGTTATTTTGCCCTTTTGAGAAAACTGTACAAAGGAGATTTGAAATCCTGTCATCCAAATCTGCCCCAGTTTACAGCTTTCTGTTAGTGGCTGAAGAAGATATAAGATATGGGTATCAGTTCTACTTCACATACATTTAAATAGACTGGAGGAATACATTTTAAACTTTGGAAAATTCTAATCAACATAAGACTCTTTATACAAGTACTGCTATCATGTTATTGGGTAAACAGATTTTTTCTCTTCCATCAATCTAAGTCTATTTATTTAGAAATTACTGGGTTATTAGAACTGCTATCTTGTCTCTTGCATTTAATTTTCCATCTGCATTACATTTAGATATCCAAGTGACAGAGAAAGAGGCGGATGGTTCCATTTCTGTAGCTTCCAGTTCTGTAAAATGAATCTCAGTGTGAAAAATTAAGATTAATGGGCTTCATAATCATTTTGTTCTGCTGAAGCCAATTTGAATAAAAGGGAAAACGAGTTTATATATGAAAATATCTTTGATATCTTTGGATAAAAATAAGCATTGTACATGAATTTGAGCTCATGCACAAATTGCCGATTTATTTTCTCCCTTACCTGTATGAAGCCCCATTAGCATATGCACAATGGATTTCAGGATGTTCTCTTTCAAAGTAAAGATTTTCTAAAGGATGTGCAGGAAATGGTCTGGGAGAACATGAAGTGTGGAGTAGCTGACTGCCACTCTGGTATGTGACTTTAGGATTCCACGTACATGCTGTACAGATAATTCAGATCATTTCAACAGATAATTTACCTTCCTTCTTTAATTGAAGGGAAGAATGGTTCAGCTTGAGATAGATGTAGCAATTCTGACCCGCAGCTGCCCAGCTGGTCCCTCTCTGAGGCACCTCATGTGGCTGTTTTGGAGTTATTTAAGGGTATCACGTGTCAAGAGTTCTGCCTCTGGATCAGTTTAAGATCCTAAAGATGCCATGTAGCCAGTGCAGGGGCAGCTGGGAGTTGTCTGCACTGGAGAAGGAACCTCTGAGAGAGGGGTGGTGAGACCATGCCCAAGAAATAAACCATCCCCACCATCTGCCAGAGGCATGGAACTGCTGGCAAAGATAATGGGCACAAACTTGGGTCTTTTTTTCTTCTGAGATTAAAAACCTACTTCATTGTGTAACACAGAAGTGACATTTGATCAAATCTAATCCAAATTAAAACTGTTCCAATATTGGTTGTATAACACTTAATGTATAATCCTTTCTGATTTTAAATGGCTAAAACCAGAACTAAATGGCTAAAACCAGAATAAAAAGTATTTCATTCCTCACTGGATGAAAATTACTGCAATAGCATTTTGGTTTTCTACCCCTTAACTGTGGACTTTCTTTAAGCCCAGTCTTGCTTCATAGGAGAGCAGGCACATTATAAATTCTACAGTACGGGAGAAAGAAGAAAGCAGGTGACACACAATAAAGATTTCATACCTATTCAGCTTCTTGTAGCATCTCCAGACCAATGATCTTAAATCAACAGAGTGATTGCTTGAGAAAAGCCCTATGCCACAAGTCTAAGCCCAGCATTGATCCACTTTCTCACTGTTAGAAAGTCAATATATTTCATCCACCACCTTTGGCTTTATGTTTAGCTTTGCCACTGTATCTATTGCCATGCTGTTCTGGTACGTTGAACACTACCCTGGGCAATCAACCAGGGAACACAGCACATTACAAATGGATGTGGGATGATAGTACATTAGCTAGGAAATACTGTAGCCTCACCTCTTCCCTGAAATCTCACAAATTCCTCTTTGCCTTCTAGCAAAATACTACTGAGCCCATAATGGGGAATAAGTAGAATTTAGATTTTTGTAACTGCTGGCTGAGCACCAGCCCATGAGAATGATAAACATTTTACTATTTCCAGCATCTGGCACTTGTAAAACTCCTGGTTTTAATTTCTGTTGTGTGATTTGACATCACCTTAGAAAGCCTGCTCTAATCAGATGTTTCATTTTATGGCAGAAGCAGAGTGAATACACAGGGTTTTGGATGTAGCAGAGGTGCTGTGATGTCCTGACTTGGAGGTGGCCTCTTGCCAACCTCAGCTCTGGCTGCATTACCTGTGAAATCATTTAGTACCAGTCCTTCATGTCAGCAGGGTGATAGCATGAAATGAGTACTTCCTAAGGCAGAAATACTCATCAACAGCAGCAGAAAGAACTGACCTAAGGCACAGCACTTTGCAGATAAGGAGTCGCATTGGCTGCCTCTATGTTGATTATATAATTTGAACAAATAACCCATTTCTTTACATATCAGTTCTGTCTCTGTATGGCAGAGGAAGTAACTTCTTTTTATTTTCTTTGCCCATTTGGCTTTTAATTCCTTTTTAAAGTGAGGGTCCCTCACTATGAATGTGCAGAGATGCTTTTTGGAAACTACTATAACACAAATGAAACAACAGCATTGACCAGACCGTCCTAAAATAATTCCAGTAAAGGCTGGGCAGATGCATGAGGAAGCCCTCAAGTCCATTTTTCCATGAAAGAAAAGTTCAGATAGCTCTTATGTGTTTCTTCTTTGGAAAAGTGCAAAGCTTTGCCCATTAATCAGGAATTATTTGTTCACTGTGTCTGTGTAAGCCTCAGTGCAATAAACTGCATGTCAAAAAAATAATATTTACCTATTACACACATGCAGACACAGTAAGTACATATATGTACCTCCTAACTACATGCAAATAATTAAATAAAATTTAAAATAAAACCTCCCCCAAAATTTATTTGGAGATGGTACAAGGCCTTACAAAATCAAGAAGTTGAGCAGTGGCCCCTTAACAGCAGAGATAAACTATGGAAGCCTTTGGCCTCACAAACCATGACTATGATATCTGATAGAATTCCACCCAATGGATTATGAACTCCTCAGGAAAAAAAAAAAAAACCAACAAACTCACATAAATTTAAAGAAATATCAATAATAATGAAAAATGATCAAAGCAAACTAAGACACCATCCAGAGTAACTCAGATGCAGAATTATATTCTCATGGAGATATTTTTTAAGTTTTCCGGGAGGCATCAGTGAATCAATAAAGAGGAGAATTAATCCCTAAAACACTGGGAAATGTGGAGCTCAGGCTTTCATTTATCTTGCACTCATGGTGCTGCACAGGTATATCAGGGATCTGACAGCCCTGCGTGGTGTTGCTGCTGCACCATCTGTGCAGCAAATGCACATCTGAGCTCCAGGGAAAAGCTGGAGGAGTGCAGTAGAATTTCTAACTCTGTGTTTCTTTTAAAATATTTTATGGAAACTCACTGTTGACCCAACATTAAAGTATTGCTAATTATTGAACAATAAGAGTGAAGTAGTCTCTCTGTAAATAAGACTGGCTTTCTGAATACATATGATGTGAAACCCTTCCTTGGAGAGGATGATGAGGGCTTTGGCACTCACATAATGAGAGCCAAAATTAATCTGTCATGTTCTTATATAGATGGTGAATTGAATTTATTTATTTTCACAGTAGTCTCATCTTGGAGAGAAAATACACTTCAAAGTGGAAAAATAGCCTTGTAATACTCAGCAAGAGATTTTTTTAATATCAGACACAGATGAGGAAGATATTCAGACTAGCAGGAAAAACCAAAGCACTGAACATACAAGCTGATAGAGTGTCCTTCACAGAACATAATATTTAAACAAAATATCAAAGCATGTAGTCTTTTGACAAACATACTCTGTGTTGTGTAAATCAAAAATAAAAGCTGGTCTTACTGAAGCATTGGCCAATTAAGTATAATTTACTTAATTAGTATAAGGAGATTGCCTCAACATCTGTATTCTATGTGTTTTTCTTTGAAATCTTCTGTATCTATATCCTTGCTAAATTCCTTACGAGTTTAAAGCTGAAGATTCTGTTTGCTGCTTCCATAGGTAGCAATTAGAATTCAGTTGTTTGCTCATTTTTAAATTCAAATAAATTTCTTACATGCTTATTTCATAAATAAAAGCCACCTGTTTCTAACCACCCTTCCAGTACCACAAAGACAGATTTGTATCCCATTCACATCATAATTGAATCATTATTATAGGAACTCACATTTTGTTCTCTTATGCACAGTGCTCGACCCCCTGTGAAGCTCAAGATTAAGAAAAGAGGATAAACATGACTTTCTTTTGGCCTTCTCATGATCAAATACACGTGATTGGCAGCTAGAACTTCATAGGAAGAACAAATAAAAGCAACAGCAAGAAGGACCCTGGAGAAGTGCTGAGGGTTTCCAGCTGCAATTCCTCAGGGGATGGCCACACCTGCCTGCCTGGCTGTAACAGCACAGGGGGAGGAAAGAAGAGATTGGAATTATCAGCTTGTTGTGATGGCAGTGCTTAGTTTCAGGAGGTAGTTCTAGCCAGATTGCAAAGCTGACATGCATTGGAGTTTTCAGACTCAATTAGTATTGGAAGAAAAATGGTTCTACCATGAAAATAGGCTGCCTGATACACGCTCAATTTAAACAATAGATGGAAAAAAAATAGTCAGAAAAATAATAATGGGGTCCCCTGATAGGTCTCAGTCAATATGTAGCCATTTAAAAAAAGCTGTAACACAATTATTCTTGTGCATGACTCCAAAATATGCTCTAAGTTAATTGGGAACTCACAGATTTTCCTTTCTTCTTTCCTGAGAATACTCCTTCAAATGGTTTCCACTCTGAGGATTTAATTCTTTTTTTTTTTTTCCATTACCATCAGAGTTTACATTAACTCAATCTACCTCCTACCTACAAAAAGCTAATTACTGATCTCAGTTAGGTCCATAAACAGTGCTTTTACATTAAGCAGGGGTCATTAAATACCACAGGAAAACGCTTTCTTTTCCAGAGGGTTGGAGGGTTGTCTCTATGCAACATGTTCAGCATTTGTTCACCTGCAAAGAAGAATTCCAATTACCATGCTTTATGTTAAGGAAATATATACAACTTCTTACTCATCATCTGTTGGCAGCTGCAGGAGCTATTACTGATCCATGCACCACATTAATTCATTTACTCTGGGATAACTCCATGTAACTCCATGGGTTTCACTGCTTTACATATTTACCTTCAATTTACCTTACCAAATTATTCTATGTGTTCTCAGAAAACTCTGGTAGGATTTTATAAAAGTAACTATATACTTACAGAACCAATTTATCTCTTTTAAAGGCATAGAGCTGAGCACCCAACACAAATCCCTAGAAAAAATGCTAATAATTAGTAAAAATACTTTGCACATCATAAGTAAGACTGCCTTAAAAAGAAAAAAATTAAACAAAAATCCTGTACTTGTGATTGGAAACTCTATGACATTGGTTATGCACTCAAGATCTATTGGCTTGGATTCATAAGGGAAAACCATGTCACTGACATCTGGTTTTTTTCTCTCCTGAAAGATATACAATGAAAATCAGTGTTATTATTAAAGAAAATTGTGAGTTTTCCTCCTGCTGTGTAATTGGTCAGGTACGTTAGTGCAAAATGTTATGTCTGATCTGAATGAATTGCTAAAGAGATGGGAAAAACTGACCCTCATGCAGAGTAATTTGAGGTCTCTGAATGAGAAGTCAGGGAAACATCACCTCAATTTCTATGAGATTATAAATATATAAAACTATAAAGAGGACACAGTTCCTTTCATTTGCTCTGGAACATTCCTTCAAGGTGAGGATTTTTCAAGAAAATTATTTAATTATTTTCCTGTATGTACATCACCTGTTTGCCAGTGAGTGCCTTCAGGTTCTAAAGAAGAGCTGGATTATCAATAAAGTCTTGCTTTCACATGAAACATAAGTATAGAGAGTGAGTGACAAAATAATGGGTGGAAAATGTGCTGCAAGTGGACAGAGAATTCAGAAATCCTCACTCCTCCTTGCCGGGGTGGATGCTCAGATCAGCAGGTCTTCATCTCCAGCCTCTTTTTGTCAGCAATGAGGAGATGCAGTGTCCTCCAGCAGATCAGCCTCATCCTTCCACAGATAAACCTTGTCCTTCCACAGATAAACCTTGTCCTCCAACAGATAAACCTTGTTCTCCAACAGATAAACCTTGTTCTCCAACAGATAAACCTTGTCCTTCTACAGATAAACCTCGTCCTCCAGCAGATAAACCTTGTCCTTCCACAGATAAACCTTGTCCTCCAACAGATAAACCTTGTTCTCCAGCAGATAAATCTTGTCCTTCTACAGATAAACCTTGTCCTCCAACAGATAAACCTTGTTCTCCTGCAGAAAAACCTCATCCTCCCACAGGTAAACTTTGTCCTACAACAGATAAACCTTATCCTCCAGCAGATAAACCTTGTCCTCCCACAGATAAACCTCATCCTCCCACAGATAAACTTTGTCCTCCAACAGATCAACCTTGTCCTCCAGCAGATAAACCTTATCCTGCAGCAGATAAACCTTGTCCTTCCACAGATAAACCTTGTTGTCCAGCAGATAACCTCATCCTCCAGTAAACAGCCTTGTCCTCCAGTGGATCATGTAGGGCAAGATCTCACCAATTCCCAGAGCAGGCTCTAAGAGACACCTCTTGCTGCATTGGTTACATGGAGATTTGGTTTCCTGTCTCTGGTTTTTATCTATTTTACTTACCTCAAACTATCAGAAAACTCTGAAAAGTACGTTATTAGTGTTCATAAATAGAATTGTTGTATACAAGATAGCTGTGATTACCAAAATTGCTGGACAAAAATCTTGCCATAAAAGGTTTTTTTGGTAAAAAGACATACTGAGCCATGACTGGATGCTTCAGAAATTGATTCGATTTTGCCAGATGGGGATGGAGATGCTCTGAATTTTCTTTAAAAATACTACTTAAATAAAAGACTTCAAAATTTTGGTGTTGCTGTATTTTTTCAAATGTAAATGTTACTTTTAATGTAAGTATTTGCTATATCACTTTTTAATTTGTAACTTTTAAAGTACCTTTAAGATGATCAAAATAATAATAAAAAAACCCAACCAAACAAAAAAAAACCAGTAACCAAAAAAGCCCAAAATCCAATAAATTCCAGCATTTTAAATCAATCTGAATGCTCTGTTAAACCCAAAGCACCTTTCCAAATTATTTGGTGTGAGACAAGCCAAGAAATCTGTTATTGACCTCTTTGTAACCAGGACTTTTTTGCAATCATAATCACAACATAATCATTTATATATTTTCTTTTTTATCAGAAAACATACTAAGAAAAATTATATTAGCTCATGATTAATCCACAAGGTAACAGTACAAAGGCAAAAATATCCAGATTTGAGAATGCCTGTGAATTCTTAAAGCAAGATTGCTACCAAAAATATTCACTATATAATTCACAAATTATTCTTGGGCTGTTTCCCATTTTATGAATGGTCTATTCTTCTGGTTTTATTAATATTGTTGACTAGCTACAACAGGTGACATTTTTATCCCCTTAGGCTGTCCATTATCCAAATGAAGGGCCATCTGGAAAGGGATTCTGCTCACTGAAAAATGTGACAGAGCTGATGGCTTTTTAACTGCAAGTCATCTATGATTGCTGGTAAACACCAAAAATTAGCATTGATCCCCCTCAAATGAAAAAAACAACAACAATAAAGTACTTCAGACAGGCTTATGGAAACACCTTCTCGGCAGATGTGCATGCTAATTAATAATTGTAGATGGCAACCCTTCCTCATTTTTGTAAATTAATGCCAGTTGAATCCTCTAAAACAAATAAACACGACTACAGATGGGGCAGCTACTTGGATGTGCCCAGCAGAGCATATGTGAGTAGGGGATGGGGAGGGGCTGAGATCTCTGCCACGCTACAAACAGGCACCAGACAAGAGCCACCACCAGGACCTGCCACCCCCAGGAGATCAGGACTTGGTGCTCCTGTCCCCCAGCCCCGTGCTGGGAGGGTTCCAAAGAGGAGGAGGATGCTGCAGTGCCTCTGGGTTGGAAGGCTGTGGCTGGCAGGGACAGAGGAGCAGTCACACACTCAGAGGCAGGAGGAGGGTGGCACCATTTGTGTGTCACAACCCCCAGAGTTGTGTTTTACACCGACAGTACAAGAGGAACTGAAACAGAAAATTACAGCTCCACTCATCTGCCTTCCACCAATAGAGTGTTTTCCTTCTGGGGTGGTGAATACATACCTGCAGTGGGCTGGAAACTACTCTTTGGGCTTTGATGGAATTGAACCAGGCTCTCTAACACTACCAGCAAAAACTCACCAGAGTCTGACATATCCTGACAAAGTTGGAACCCACTGGGAGCAGAATAAGTGAGAATCAGAAGCATCAGAAAATAGTCTCATAATTTCAAATATCCTCTGCACTGAGATATCATTATAAACATGTTTATTTTATGACAAAACTCTGCCATGATTATTAAAAAAATAACTGGTTCCATATAAATTGGACAAAAATCCATTATCTTTCGAGCCATTGATTGAAAATGTGGATCTGGGGACTTTGTTTCCATCATCTGAAATCAGAACAGCAACACTCCTTTACATTGACACAGAAAATATACATTAAAAATTCTTCAGCATATTTTGTCATGTCAAAAGATATGAAGAGTATAATTATCTTGCATTACAAAAATCATATCCACCAGAACCTATAATGACAACAGGACTAACAACCCTTGATTTACTTCTGCCTACTACCTCACGCTGGAAACCATCTATAACAGCCCCTCTGCATCTGGTGCCACCCTGGTGAGTGCTTGAGAAGCAAATTTGGGTAACATAAGATTCCCCACTCTTGATCTAGCAGGTGTGTGACCACAAGGGCTACACCATGTTCATATATCAAACTGATTGCAAGGGAAAACTTAAAAGGAAGAAAAATATCTACAGCAATAATATTGAAGCTTTCCAATGTACCAACAAATAAAGGCAATAGGCTTTGTCACAGCTCAAAACATGGAATAATTTTAAAGTACTGCTCTGCACAACACAGCAAACAGAACAATCAAATTATTGTCTGCTTGTCTAACACGAAGGCAGCATTATCCACAAACATCCTGCAGCTAGGAGATAAGATGCTGGAGAAGTACTATAAAATGGTTTATAACGCAACTAACAATGATTTGGTAATTTGGACATTTCATATTTAATGAAAAACTATTTAAATCAGAAATCATCAGACACGCAATGACAAGGCTTATTTATACTCTGTGTCTCCAGCCAATGACTGAATTCTCTCCATTTTTAAATAACACACTTTTAACATGAAAGGAGAAAGTTGGATGCTTGGCATTACTTTTAAATTAAACCACACAACTGGTATGAATAAAAGGAAGCCTCCTAAAGCGTTCTATAATAACAGGGATAGCAACTGGCTAGCAGAACACTTGACTTGTTTTTCCCAGCAGATTTGAAGTGCACTGCAATGTAATGTATTGAAAATTATTTCTAGCCCTCCCTGATATCACAAATCACAACCTGTATAAAGCCACACGAGCAATCAAAGATCCATTTGAGCTGTGATTCATAGGTGCTTGTGCTCAGAGCTGGTTCTGCTCACTGCTCTATAATCAGGGCTGCAAACATTTTTCATTAGTTTCCCTTTTCATTAAAGGTGTGAAAAGAAGGAAGAGATGGAATCAAATGTAAAAAGAATGAATTTGGTATATAAGGCCAGTGTGCTTTTTAAGGCAAAATTTTACCTGCTCTGTGTGTGTGTGCACATATATTCACGCATAATTTCTGAGCAGGCAACATTTAATAAAGTTATCATGGAAGAAGTCCTCTATTGCCCTTTCCAGAAAAGGCTTCTCGATCTTCAAATCAAAATGTGCAAACAGAATCCCATGTCCCATATTGAATATATCCTGATAATCAGGATATTTTTCTCCAAAACTTCACATTTTGCAGAACAGTACTTACAAAATAAGTAACTTTTCATTAAGATGGAATGGTTATTAATGCCACTCTTACTAGGTAGGTACACATAATATATCTATATATTATTACTACATAGAAGTCATAATTAGACCAAATACCAAGATATAGTTAAGAGAAGTTTAATACTCAATGTATTTTTCGAACATGAGTGGAAGGCATATCCAGAATTTAGATTGTTAGAATTACTCATAAAGTTTCTACCCTACACTGAAGAAGAAAATATCCAGAATTCACCCCTAGATGAGGATAAGAGGGATAGATAAGGAATAAAAGTATAACCTGGAACAAGGAGCTGAGCTGGCTCAAATCATTGGCTGGAAGTTCCCTTCGCCAGCTATTTTACTTGTAATATATTTCTGCATAAATGTGATCTGTAACACTTATTTAGGACAGACTTAAGGAACCAGTTCTGACACTCAGTCTGGTTTGTCTGAATGATGTGCTCGGCCTCTACCCCTCTGAAAAAATGCCAGGAAACTCCTTCACTGTCACAGAGGAACAGGAGCAGGGCCATTCCACAGCCCAGGGTCATTCCACAGCCCAGGGTCATTCCACAGCCCAGGGTCATTCCACAGCCCAGGGTCACTCCATAGCCCAGAGCCATTCCACAGCCCAGGGTCATTCCACAGCCCAGGGTCATTCCATAGCCCAGGGCCACTCCATAGCCCAGGGTCATTCCATAGCCCAGAACCATTCCACAGCCCAGGATCATTCCATAGGCCAGTGCCATTCCACAGCCCAGAGCCA
>VWZP01006385.1:238793-603742 GCA_013396995.1 Dicaeum eximium
AAAAAAAAAAAAGGAAATCACATATGTAAGAGGGCAAAGATGTAAATTAAGATATCTGTGAAAGGCAGCCACATTCCTCTGACTCAACAGAACCCTCTCAGCACCATAGTATGACCTCAGCTGTGACAACACGGCACAACAAAAGATGCCAAACCAAAAACAGCACTTGGAGGCGCAGAATGCTTTTCTTTTTCCCTCCCATAATCTTCCTACACTTCTCTTCTTTAGATATTTAAAACTGAGAATCCGAAGAACTGAAAAATAAGTCCCCAAAACTCTATTCCAAAGATATTTTTCTAAAGTGTCTATGACACATAAGAATAAACCTGGAAGTGAGAAATAGTAATAATTTTACTTTGAATCTACTAACTTTTAGTTACAGTATTGTAGATGCATATGATATTTATGTCTGTTGCTATAAAATTGACCCACCATAACTCTAGGATGGGATCCTCCTTGAGGAGAGGCAGGTACTGCACTTAAAATTACCAAACCATCTGTAGTATTTGCAGTAATATTTCACTGAACAGTAAATGCAGCAAAAAGTTTACTTTAATTCTTGATTTAAAAAAAAAGGAATTCTCCTAACGTTTCACTATTATGAAGCATCCAAGATATGTACTGGCACTGCAGAGAGCTGCTACAAGCTAATGCCAGGGCTGCCTTTTGAAAAGGGGCTTTTCAAGCAGCACAGTTTGGCCCATGGGAGTGCAGTCTGTGGAGCACTGTTAGGTGACTGCTACAGGACCATCTGTGCTCTGGCTGAAAAGACTTTAGTTAATGTGGAAAAAAAAAAAACCCAAACCATTAATTGCTCTCTTCACAGCTTCTATTTTCATTTGGAGAATTGCACGTGAAAATAGTATAAAATTGAGAGCTGGCAATGGCCAAATAAGTAACTTAATCCACCTTTATATCAGTAGAAGAAGATTCCCAGCTGGACACTTGGGACAAGAGTGAATGATGGCAGAGAGAGACCCCTGCCAGCTTTACCTTCCCCACCTTCTTCAGCAGCAGTCCCATCACACTCCCTCCTTCTGCCCTTCCTTCCTTTTTTCTCTTCAGAGGTTGGCTCATTTTACACAAAGTCTAAAATCATCATGGAAACAGACCCATGACTATGTCTGTGTTTGTACTGTCTAGGAATTCAGGCTGGCTGGCACATGGAGGTCTCAGTGTGGCACTATTCCCTGCTGTAACACTCATCTGAATTTTACATTCACTGTGTGCATTGTTTTCTCACTTTCATCCCACTGACTCTAATTAACACTCTTTCAGCCATTTTCAGTAATCCTCTACCTTGTGGGGTTTTTTCCAGTTCTCCAAAGACTGTTAAATAGCTCATGCACAATGCTGGAGTCAAACTGATGTTATTTTTTAAACAGCTATTTGTAGACCATCCAAAATGCAATCTGTAGTGTGTAAGCTTCACCTCTTTGTCACTTGAGTCTCCAGGTATCCAAACAAACATGAGAGCCATATCCCAGCTGCACTGCTTCACAAAACCCCTGCCCACTGACACCAGAACCTTCCAGACTTCTACAGATTCTACTGTTAGAGAGTTCTGTTCTTTCTGCCCCCCACTTCACAGTTTTCTGTCACTGTGGCCCAACATCGTCTTACTATTGCTGCCTTACGATTTATCAACCATATAAAAATGTCATTACCTTTTTATGTGTCTTAAAACCTTTTAAGCTCTTACTTAATTACCCATTATTGAATGGAGCCTCTTTAAAGGAAACTGCTCAGCAATTCTAGAAAATCAAAGTGCCTATTAGGACCTATAATAGACATTCAAGATGCTAATTTTAAGCATCACTTTTGAAAATCTTGACTCAAACACTTTTTTTATAAACATATGAGATTACAACTGCAGAACAATATACATAGTAATTCTGAAAAGGGAAGCTTTTAACTTTTTCTAATAAATACTGTATGACAAATCCTAGAGCAAAACTGCACCTTATTTATAGGCTGGCTTGAAGGCTAAAACAGGTAATTCAAAGAGCTTTGCAATTCACATTTTACATAAAGATAGCTACTATTTTAAATGTAATTAAATACTTGGGAGTTTATTTGTTACTTTTTGCTCTATACATATTTTGAAAATACAAGTGCAGTTAAATTTGGAAGATGAAACAAGATGAAAAACTTGGATAAAAATCCCTGTAATGAAGAGGTTGGCTTTTCTCAGCTCTGTGTAGCACGTGTAATTTCTTCACAGACTTCAACAAATGAAACATACCAGCTTTGCATTTACGTGTATTTTGTCATCTTCCAAAACACAGGGTAAAATTGGGACTCTCCTACACTGAGATGTCTGAGGAACTTTTTCCCTTTTAAAATGTTAATAAGTTATGGTTATGAACCATTAATTTCACCCATGGGGACATCCTGGGGCAGTTTGTGTCTCTGATGAAAGGCAGTGTAAGTCCAGATGCACATTGTCCACCATCTGCACAATGGTCCTCAGTTTCTCATTCTCCTGGAACTAAATGGCTCATGTGTATTCAGGAGACTTCAAAAGTGTAACCAAAAAGACTGAGACTTGGAGTGGTCCTTTTATGCCTTTGATGTACAAAGCAAATCAGTCTGAACTCATCAGAGACTACTGATGACAGGGGCTGGGCTAATCTTGGAATGATCAAAGCATTCAAAGTCAGTGACATTTGGAAGGAAATTAATGATTCCTTCATAAAGGTTTTAACCATCCCATAAACAAGATAAATGTAGAAATCCTTAGATGGATGGTACCATTAAGTACAGCAAATGTTACTGAAAATAATCACAATGGCGGCTCATTTATTAAGAAACTGTTCCCCACATTCATTTACATTCCACTGAACAGATTGTATAAAAGTGGTTTTTTTCTTTTTTTTTTTTTTTTCCCAGTCTGGTTAACATTCTCTGAAATGAGAAATTACACACTGAAAAGCAGTACTTTGTGTGTGCCATTTCAGAGAATTACAAGGGATCATTATCCAATCTTTGAGACACAGAATTATTACAGATTTATCAATTGTTTCTACTGATGTAAAAGGTCTGATAATGGCACGACGTGCCTGACTAACAAGAATTACTATAATGAAGTTAAATGCTTTAACATGTTTAATGATTCTTGTTGGCAATTATTACTTATCTGGGACCAGAGAAGGAATAGTAAAATATGCTGTTATCCTCAATATGATTGGAGGTTAAAGGGTGAAACTATAAATTCAAGGTTGGCATTTGCTTCTCAGGAAAGATTTGTTAACGTTGTTAAACATGGTGAAGTCATATTCGTACTGGCACAAGATAAAGCAACCAATCAACTTTTTCAATAGAGAGTCTCTCCCTGCCTTTGTACTGTCTTGCTTTATTTAATAAAGCAACATGGGGTGTGAATTACCAGGCCCACTTAATAGTTTTACAATTATTTAACTTTCACTCTGTCGCCTCAAGAAGTTCTCATAACAGAATAAAACATAAGTGAACAATTGTTCTAGCTGTGACTAGGCATGATTTTGGCATGTGGTGCAAAGAGGAAGAAAAGGAATAATCAAAAACCAATTTTGCCTCCTCTAGTAAGTATTGGTACTGCTTATATGAGTGAAATGTCCTGCCTCCAAGTCTGTATTCAAGTAATTACAAAAAATAGTTCAAAACTAGAGAGTCTTGTAAGCTGACCCTTCAAAACTGAATAGATTTTCACATCACAATGTTGTTCTGCTAGTCCAGCCATCAGCTTTAAGATGAAATCCTTAATAACTTTACTTGCACTCAGATATGCTGCTCTGGTTTCAGGTCAGTGAGGCTCATGAGCTTTTGCCCTGTGTGCTCATTTCCTCATCACATTTGGATAATTTTATTTTTATTTTTATTTTTGTCTTTTTCTCACAGCTGATCAGTCTCTTGGTTTGGTCAGAATCAGAGGATAACAAGATGTTTCAGGCTGGAAGGGACCTCAGGAGATCTGCAGTCCAACCTCTTGCTCAAAACAGGGACAGCTCTGAGGCCAGCCTGGGTTGCTCAGGGTTTATCCAGCCTCCTATGAAAAACCTCCAAGAGCACAGACTGCTTGACCTCTTTGGGCAAACTTCCAGTGCCTCAGGGTGTCAAATCTTTTTCCTTATTTCCAGTCTGAACCTCTCCTGTTTCAACACACACCCATTGCTGTTCTTCCAGCCATGCTCCTCTGTGAAGGTGACACATCCTTGATGTCCCCAGGGTCCCCACTGATCCCCCCCCACAGCTGGGACTTCTCCAGGCTCCCTCAGCCCCTCGTGGCAGGGCACTGCTCCCACCCCCTGACCACCTTGGTGATGAACTTACTCCACTTTAGCAACACCTTTCCTGTTCTGAGACAGCCCTTGCTGAATTTTGCTGAATTTTCATCCGGTCTCAGTTTCCCATTCTCCCAGGCTCTTCAGGTCCATCTGCACAGCAGCTCTGTCTGAGGGTAAGGCACATCAATCCTTACCCTCATTTTGGTGTCATCTAGAAACTTGAGTGTTTCTCTCATCTCCTCCATGTCGATGAAATGAAAATTACTTAATTCAGTTAAAAAAAAAAAAAAGCAGAGGTGCTTCTTTAATCCCAGACTTTTTTTTTTTGTCAGACTCAGTGAAAGATCTGACAGAAAATTAGCATTCAGTATGGAACAGAAACAACAGACACATGGGAGAAATCTTTCTCTGTGCTCAACTGCAGCACTAAATTTATTTTGAAAGAATCACTATCCTGTTCCTCAGTGAAAGGCAGTAGAAAACAAGGGGGTTGCATAACATAAAGACATATTTTTGTTACTTAGGCAGATTCCTCAGTCAGCTTTTATAATCCAACAGTCTTCCCACAACTTTAAATGCACCTGGTAGAACTTCTCTTCCAATGGACCCATTGCTCTTCTCTTTCACACTTGTGCTTCTCTTCAAAGGTTGAAGGAAAAAATATTACTTTGAAATGTCATAGTGACTCCAACTGTACATACACATATGTTTGCCAGGCTCAGAACACTGAGCAATCTGATCAGTATTTAACAGAACTCTCAAGATCTTTGCTCAGCTCGAAGTGCCATGGTGGTGCATTGCTGCTTCCTGAACCCACCTGTTCCAGTTTCAGATCAGGAAAGTCATCCTTTGCCTCATTTTAAATTGCAGTGGAAAGCACAATTACCCTATTTTTCCTGAACTCAAAAGATTAAAAAAATATTTTGTTTCCAGTTTTTCTGGGGGAAGAAAAATAACCATAAACAAATGAAAAGAAGAAATAAAAGGGTAGTGTCTTAGCAATATTACCTGAGAACTACGCCGGAGCACTAATTGAAGTGATCAGTATTAATAAAAACAAAACATAAAACCTGAGAAAGGTAGCTATTTTCAGAGCTTGCACCAATTCAGGAAAGCCAGGATTGCATTGCCAAATGTGATCAGCCTTATACCTAGCAGTATTACTGCAATGGTGTTTATTCAACACATTGAGGTGTAAAATTTACAGCTAAACACATTCCCATTATTTTATTTTTTTTTAATATAACTAAACCAATACAAAGAACTATACCTCCACCAGTGAAAAAGACATAATCTGTTTTTCCAGTTCTGCACCAGAAAGAGAACCTGGGCATGAACCTGTTTCACTCCTTCTATTCTCTCCCTGCTTCAGCTCTCACCTGTTAGCTCTGTTTCTACAGTTCCATGTTACTGCTACTCCTTTGTTGAGACTGATTTTTTAAACTCTGCTTTTCTGCAGTCACAAGTTTCCTTCTTGTTGTTTATGGAAATATGTGAAATATGTCTATAATACTCATTCTGTTCAGTGTGACTGATACACTTCAACACTGCAGTTTACCAAAGGAAATGTCAGCCTTAAATTTACAAAATAAATATGGTTGATGTTAAGTTTAGAGTAGGAACAAGACACGTGGAGATTCAAAGCACTTGTGAATCTCACCCAGGTGATCCTGCCAGAAAGAAATCTGCACTAACCAGGGAGCACAGGCATGGATACAGTTTCAGGGTTTGTTTTTTTTTCTTTTTGTCTTGCTTTGCAATTGGAACATAGAGAAAATGAAGCTTAAACTCAATTAGCTACAGTAACCTAGCATACTGTATTTTTTTCTCCATATGTAACTTATACTATTTTGGTTACCTGTGTATAACACTCAACTGGGGAAAAAAAAAGGAACTTGAAATGTCATTAACCTGATTGAAATATCACCCATTTCAATATTTTCAACAAATAACAATCCAAGAAATTATTTGCTGGAGAAATATGTAAAACAAGAATTAATACAATTATATTTGAGGATTTGGCATCCATTCACAGTTGGAAGTACAAACAGAAAACAAAAGGAATAGGAATTAAATTATTTGTGGTAATTATTAATTCAACTGTCGCCTTGCTATTTTACTCCCTTTAAATATTAAATATGGTTGATTTCATCCTAGAAATGGAATTAACATTACAGCCATTCACTAATAATCTCTGACAACTAAAAGAAAAACAATCACCTTACTACAGCTTCATAAAAGAGTAAAGGGCTCCTTTGTTCTCATGTCAAACTTTGCATGATGACAGAAACTGATTCTGTTTGTGTGCAGTTGGGAAGTTATAATTCAGATTTTTTATGACACCTGCTTATCATACTGAAAGAGAAAAGATTTTTATCATTTTCCTCCATAGGTTTCCTTTACAGCAATGTTTCTTCAAGAGGACAAGTTGAGACCAGTGACTTTCCAAAACCCCTTAATTTTTGCACACTACTTTCCTAAGCTAGTAAAAAGATGAATTAGACCTTTCCTACGACCTGGTTCAGCCTCAGAACTCAAAATCTGTAAGCAGATTTAAGGTATTCCGTGCTTTGTTATATATTCAAACTGAAAAATTATTCTATAATATTCTCCAGTTTTATAATATTAAGCACTTTATAAATAAAATCCAAGTATTTCCAAATATTAGGGGCCTCTAATAATTTACCTTGATTTGTTTTAAATGTCATTTTGTATGAAACACCCTTTGTTCACTGAAAAGTCATTGAGATTGCTTATCAAATAAGGGAAATAGAGACTTTCAAGCTGGCTGCTCCTTCCACAATGAAGATTTTCATATGTCATATTTTTATTAAAAGTTATTTCATTCTGCTTTGATCACCATTACTTTTTTTAAGGAGGACTTAGTTCATTCCTGAATTAAAAATCCACTACTGACTCTTCAGTATTTTTCATATATTTTAGTTTGATTAAACTCTCCAGAATGAAGTCTGGGATGTTGCTTTTATTATGTCATCCCTGTAGGAAACCTTGTTTAATGTTGAGAGTGAATTGTGACTTGCTCTATTACTCAAGATGTGTATTTGCAGCTCTGAAAAAGGAGAGCATTATCTGACTTTCCTTGGGTTTGAAGGCTTGAGAAAGTCTTCTAAAGAAAGATTTCTTTACTTTCCTAACAAATAAGATCATGTATGAATCCTTTAAAAATGTCTTTATCTTAGGCATAGAAATCAATGCTGAAGTTACTTAGAGTAAAATTATCAAATATTTACAGGTTAAAGATGTTTCTAGGCCTGTAGAGAGTTACTGAAATTTGTGATGTATGATACCTCCTGTTAAACATCCCACCAGTTATTTCCTTTTTATTTCAGAAAATCTGTCTCTTCATCCCATTTCCAAGGGATTTTAGCTCACAGGAGCCTAAAGGCACATTTACAGTACTCAGTGGAACTCCAGTTTGAGGTAAATTCAATGCAGTGGAACATACCTGGCTTTGGGCTGTGCTGTGTTGACCAATGGTTTGGGCTCACACTTGTACCTGCAGACAGCTCAGCTGACAGTGCCAAGTGATGATTCATGTTTGGACTTATTTATATTTGAGTCTATATAACTTTTTGATAGTCACTGTAGGTTTTCAAAAAAACTGAGAGAGAGAAGAGAGAATTCCCAAATATGTTGAATGTATGACTCCAATTTGAATGCAAATGAACATAGTTTTTATATAGCTGATTAAATGTTTGAGATATTAAAAATGTTTTGGGCTCTCTAATATTTTAAATCTGATATCAGCTGTTGAGTTATAACAGACATATAGAACTAAAGAAATTTACTGATCTTCCTTTCTGGGTATCTAAGAGTATTGATACACAGTCTGAAATATCCAAGGTCTGAATCAGAGAGGACAGTAAAATAAACAATAACTCACATGCTCTTCCTTTTAGAAATTACCACCTCACACATTTGAATTTAGAGTTGGAGTTTCAGCATCTTAATATTAGTCATGAATGTCAGCTCTGTCACTGACTTTCTTCAAATCATTTAATCTGTTTGTGTATCTGATCCAGTTCTGTAGAATAAGAAAGTATTTCCACTGCATCACAAAAAATTGTGACGAAACCACAGCAATGACTGTGATGGCCTCAGCATACTATTAATACAGTAGTGCTTGTTTTATATCTCCCACTTTACTCCCTTGTCTTTAACTTTCCTTCTAAAGTTTCCTGTCAACCACATTGTCCCTTCCTTCCGTTTTTTTTAATCCATTTACACTTTGCTTCCCATACACATTTTCCTGTGTACCCTCACATGCACATCAGAGTCAGGATAAACTTATTAGCCAAATCTTGATATTGCTATTTCCTGTTAGTAACAATGAAGTCACATCATTTTTTCCTTATTCCTTCCCTTATTTGTATTGGGTAGTTCACACCCATTTAGGTATCAAACAATGAGCTAGTAGGTGCTGCATGGAGACTTTAATACTGAAACCCTTCAGTCAAGACCTGACTCACTGGAATGGCTGCTGACAATTTGCTACTGTGACCCTGCTATGCAGAGCTTGCTCTGGGATCTGTGATTCAAACAGCAGTGGGAGAAATGGAAGGATGAAGCATCCACAGAATCTGAAACACTTCCAGCTTTCTGTTCCTGGTATTCAATATTGAGGGGTGTAGGGGGTTGGTTCTGGCTTCTCTGTAGTGCACAGAGACCCAGCTAGGGACTGATTTACCCCCAGCCAGGCTTGGGCAGGATATTAACATTACACAGCACAATCTAGATTTATAAACGTGCCAGAGAGAAGCACAATTCTGTTTTTATTCAAATAAAGAATCCCTGACACACACCATCTCCTCCTTCTTAGGATTCTCCCCGCCAATTAGGGTGTGATCTCAGTTGTCAAGGCTGTTTGATATGGGAAATTTGATGTGTGCCCCTTTGCTGATCACAGCAGTTAGCTGCAGACCTGACCCAGGTCTCTCCTCTAGCAGCATATGACTCTTTCTTACATTTTCTTTCCAGCTTGTAGTAGGACAAAGTGATGCTCCCAACCCCACTAGATTTATCACAAACATGAATTAAATGGTGAACACAGAAAGAAAAGCATATCTTGTCATCCCTACACGACAATAGAACCTAACCCTCCTTTCAGCTCATCTTTATATGAAATGACCAAGAGATACAAGTCCACACGTGGGATCTAGCAGGTCACTGCTAGCTGACTTGAAAACTGCAGCTTCATGTCACTCAGATCTGCTGAATCCTCCTAGGACAGCTGCAGAGATTACTGCAGCCCATGCTGGGAGCTACCACATCATGCAGCTGCTTATTCTGGCACCTCAAGTGGGTAATTTACAGCACAGACCCTAAGCTCCATTGGACTGTGAACCTCAGCATCTGAAGGATAAATACATGGCCCATTTTGCCTTTGTGATATGCAGGCAGTGACCTCTGCAAAGATCAGATGGGCCAGGAGCAGGGAAAGCATTACTGCTGCTGTTTCAGACTCATTTGCTGAAGCCCAAAGAATCACTCAAATAGAATGACACAGATTACAGATGACAGGTAGAAAAATTCTGCTTCAAAGAAACTTATTTATCTCATTTTTAACAAAACTAAATTCTAGGAATTTTCGTTCACTTAAAGCACATATTTTCTGCAGCATATTTGGAATATTTTTTTCATTTGATTCCTTCAGTTTACCTGAAATATTTTTCAGCTATATTATTGCAATATATACCAGTTTCTATAGTTTTATTGGATCTTTGTTATTTCATTGCAAACTTCAGAGAGATGAAAAGAAAAACCAGGTTTTATCAGTGACTTGCTGCTGCCTCATTATATGGAAACTCATTTTTTTGATAATAATGATATGTCAGCAGCTTGATTTCCTAATCACATTTGGTATCTAGGGACAGGAAGGGGTGTGTGAGCACATATGTACATGTATATTTGTTCCAAAATTTGCATTTTATCCAAGTTAGCATTGATTAGCAACTAAATTTTCAACAGTACTTGTAAGGAATAATTTGGCTGAATCGTTAAATACGACATGGTACTTTTGCAAGTAGAAATCTACAGCTCTGTCTAGAAAACAAGATAACATTATATACTACATTCAAATCCAATAATATTGATGGTATAAGTTATTTATTTCCATGAATAAACAAGTACAGTCAGATAACAGAAATAATAAAACTCTGCAACTCATTAATCATGCAAACTACACTGTATAATCAAAATAATTTGCAAAACGCTGACTGAAACCCATTTGTTTAACAAGTTGTTTAGCCAGTCCATCCAAACTCAGAGTCACTGCCAAAAGATTCTGGGTCTGTAACAAATATAATTTACAGCAAATGTTCATACTGTTATGCTCAGAAAAATAAGATATCAATCATTTCATTTCTATGCATCAGTTTCACTTCAAATCTATCTTAGCAAAAACCACAGTTTGCCCTTAAAGCAGAACAGTGTGGGCATGCTGGTCACCAGGCAAATCCACACGTCACCCTGGCCCTGGAGCTTCACTGCCAAAGCCTGAGATGGCCAAAGGTCTGAGCTGCCCATTTCCACTTACATGGGTTTGGACATCCTGGGCATGGAAATGCTTCAAGCTGTACAGTTTGCTCTGTTTCAGCCACAGTGCACGTCGTGAATGGCTGCAGAGGTTCAGCCCCCAGGGAGGACAGCTTTCCTTAGAAAAGCCATCCTAGTGATTCCAGGGAGAACTCGCTCCTCTGGTGCAACCACACCTTGAAGAAAATTCCTGGGTAATCTGTTAAACCATTGACATATTAATTTCTTTTATCCTACTGACCTCTTCTGAAATGTGGCTGAATTTGCTCGGTGTGACATCTGCACAGTTTGTCCCACTAATTGAAAGACTAGATGTGACTTATTTCCCTGAAGACTGCAGTCAGCAAGCAGGAACAAACTTCAGTCATTTCTGATTGGCTACGTTTCAAAATCCTGTCCCAGATGTACCTGGGCTGTGTTTTCTATGTGCCACTCACTTCTTTTAAGCTGACATTTTCATTTGGTTATCTCTGATCGGCTGAGACAGGCCAAGAGATGCAGGTGCACTTGTGCCTGATGTGTTCCCCCCAGAGAGCCAAGGTACAAGTGAAGCTCCCACTTATCCCGAAGCCAATCCATATAGCCAAGAAGTTACAGGTTTCATGTCAAGTAAGAAGATGGGGAAAACCACCCCTAGTAAGGACAGATGTATTTATATGAACTATATAATTTCTATTCCTACAGAAAGTATCATGAATTTTAAGCTCGTTACTCACCGGCATCTGTTTCTGGCTCATTGTTTAAAAAAATTAAGCGACCGAAAACCACTAAGGAAATACTCTCATTGAAAGAAAATTGAGACAAAGAGAAGAATGACCTTCTCCCACATTTTATGATTCCTGGGCCAGGAAAAACATTATTTGAGCCTCACAATGCAACTGAAAAACAGGAGATCTGAAAATGCCCTGGAACTGAAGGGGACATACATAATTTCAAAACTGTCCCAGTGATCAAAGATGAGGTTGTCATGAGTCATTCTAGCAGATGAGCTTTTCTTCTTGACTCTGAAGACTGACAAACCTACTGGCAATCTTGAACAAGATTTGCAATCCTCTGCAGTTATCTGCAGGAAAATGCAGTACAAAGGGGACACAGACTCTATTATGATATTTTGGAATCAGTATTACACTCATATTTCAGCTGAAGAGAAAAATGGGAGTTGATGACAGATGGTAGTGGAGAATTGGCAGGAACAATTAAGAACTGAAGAAGGCATGGGAAATGTATTTTTTGTCAAAATGCTTCTCTGTAATTAAGCAATATGTGTCTCTTGACACAATTTCAGTGCATAGATATGTTTTAAGACCTGAGAAGGTAAAACAGGCCAAGAAATTCTTTGGTTTTTTCAGCTTAACTTGAAAAAGGTCCAGTAGATCTTTGTTAACATAGCAGCTTTTGCCTGGTGAATTCCAGGAAACTGAAAATACACAGCAAAACATTTTTAGATGGGGAAAATATAATCAGTAACTTCTTCTCCCTTACCCCACTTCATTGTAAGCCCTGATACTTCCAAAATATCGGTGAAATTTATAGGAATTTAATACATGCTTTTTCCAGTTAAGCTCATGTTTTAAATCATGGCTCTTTTCTGCAAGGACACTTCTGGTAGCTTATACAACCAGCAAAAGCAAGGTGGAAGAGTTTAGTGAGATCTTTAGTGTTCTTCCCTTTGCAGTGACTAACCCTGGCAAGCACATTCCATCCTGAGTTCACTTCTGAATGATGTGGATTCACACTTCACATCTTCTCTGAAAATTGCTCACTGCTAACCATGGAGGAAGATGAAGTGGTGTTTCAGCTGAAAGTAGGGCGACAGAAAACAGGACAGGCCCATTTCAGGGACAGGTTTAGGCTGATGTGCTTGAAGACGGGCTTTTTTGTCCTTGGCTTTACACCCATTTCAATTTTGCTCAGCTAAATGACCACTGCTCTGTTGAGACATGTAATTCAGACTTCAACTATGTCCTAATAGGGACCATCAGCAAGGATGCTAATTGGTGTCAGATGTGATTAGACCACTGCTCTGCAGGAAGACTACTGATTTGTTTTCCTCTGCTTCTTTTCTGCTGAGAATTCAGCCCCAGGTGACTCACCACACTCACCTGAAGTAGGATTCAATGGACTAAAGTCATTAAAGCTTACCATCAAACATTCTATTCCACCTGCTAAGGCTTTTTTTCTAAGATGAGTTTACATTTTTTTTTTTTATCATTTAGAAGTGACAGAAAATGTAGGCATCTTTTCCTGTAATTTTATGGTCAATTTCAATGGAGAATTTTTGTAGAAAACAATACAGAATTGTGATGCTTTGTTGATTATACAATAGCAGAACATCGATCCAAGCATTTTCCCTTTTGTAAGTCCAGCAAAACATAAGCACTCTTATTTTGCAGTGGCGACTGCTTTTGTATTGCTTTTCTTTCCAAAGCACGTACATAAATAAATAAGAGACATCTCTCCTCATGCCCAACATTTCAAAGTGTATACAGGAATTGTGGGCTACAGAGCACTGCAGGTGAGTATTTCAATGCTTAAGACAACCTTCTCCTCTCCTGCTTCCCTCACCTTTTCATGATTCAGCTGACACACACACAAACCACAAGCCTCTTACAAAATGTGCTCTACATGGTATTCAAAGAACAATGCACACAGCCTTGAGACTGAAGACTCAGAATTCAGCAGATAATAGCTGGAAACCTCTGTTGACTTGATCTTGTTTTTTTCTGAGAAAACTGTATCCAAAAATAAAATCAGATTTGTTCCAAGAAGCCTAGAGTCAAGATTTGTCCCAGAAGGCAAATGTGGAGCTCAGGTTGATCCATAATTCCAGAAAATGGGGGAGCTAGGGGGAGGTAAAAAAGGTCTTCCTTTGGATGGGAAATGTAAAGAAACTGTGACATGAAGAATGGAGAAATATCCAAATAATGAGATGCAAAAAAGGTGGCAGATATTGTTTAAGAAAGCAAAAACCTGGAGGTAAAGGAATGAATCCCAGAGAAAAAGGCTTGAGAGTAAAAGGAAACTCAGTAGGGTATTGTGGGGAGGTGGAACACAGCCCACAAGGGGCTGGATTATTTTTAAAATAATCAGACCTAATCACCATGTGCTTGTGTTGTACTGTACTCTGCTTCATAGCCCATTTGATGAGTTCCCTTTGCTTTCTATTCAAGGCAAACCAGTGGTTGAATCTGGCACAGACAGACACCAAGTGGGTGAGGGGTGCAGGAGAGAAACTATTCTGTCCTCTGTCCATTGTACTGTGTTTACAGATCTTACACTTTAAACAAAACCTTCAAATACATTTCTGACTTGACAAATGTGAACATTAAAACAGTGAAGACATGACCACAGCTTAGAGAAATGGGTGGGAAGGTTACATTTTAATTTTTTCTTCTCTCAGAACTACTCTTGCATTTGGCAGAGAAGGATTGTGAGGACAAAGGCAGCGGTGAGTGGGACTTAACACTGCCATAACATTTAATGTCCCATTGGCTGTAAAACAATTTTGGGATCTCTTTGTGCAGGAAAAAGTCTCAGTGTAAATTCCTCAACAGAAATCCCTCAATATTATATATTTCATTGACCTTGAATTCAAGGGCAGTCCAAAGGCTGCTGTCTGCTCTCATGATGTTTGCAACAAAAATGCCTGCTGGCCCCTGGGACGTGCCCAGGTCACTGAAAAATAGCCAATACAGTAAAAAGAAATGGTGATCCCAATTCTCGAATGGACCATAAGTTTTCTGAGCCCTTAGGCCTGGTTTCAAAACCTTAGTGTTAGCCAAGCCCCACCTAGTGACTTCAGTAAGTGCTGGCCCGTGCTGATCACGAGCACAAGAACTAATTCCGAGTGTCAGAGAGGGGCTTTCAGCCACTGCTCACCTGCTCTGCTCCCACAGCACTTCCTGCAGCATCTTCTGGCAGCTCTAGACGATAGTGCTTGAGGGGACTTGCAAGTTTGACAAAAAAGTTGGTGAAATTGATTGGTATTTAGAGTTTAGTGGTCTCTGATGAGTATTCCTGTGCTTCCCTGACTGAATTTGATGAAGTGCTTTTATTTGTCTTTCTACCGAGAGACTGCAGATGAATTTGCAATAGAGCAGCATGGCTCCTGTTTAGCTTTGTCAGGCACCACTTAGCCGTGTTATAATTTATTTTCCAGGAAAAAATATTTCTCATGAGAGCTTCAGGCTAACACAGTTATAAAGCACCTGGCTACCGTTCAGCATTGTGTCTGAAAGCAGTTTCATTTCCATGCATAAACAGAAAAATACCAAACTGCTGAGGAGGAAGAACCAGAAGCTCCTCAGGTTCGTGTGCTGTAGGTACAGGGGTCTTCTTTGGAGTGGCATTTAATTAAATCAAGCACCAGCTCAGTACCAGTTAGCAGTGTCAAGGCTGAAACAGGCCGAAGCAGAAACAGGCACGGCTGTCTCTGGAGGTGATGCCACAGCAGGCTCTGGGCAGGGTTATTCATTTAACAAAGCAGCCTCTCTACCCATTGCTAGCTCGGGGACTGACTGTTCTACATTTTTTAATAGATTTAGACCTGTATTTAACTTTGACATCCTGTGTAATAGAGCAATCTTTACCTTGCTTCAGCTTTATTTGGTGAGAGTCCTTTTTATTCAGAGTGCAATGATTGTGGTGTTTGTTGGGGCAGTTTTGTTCCTATTTTCTGCCGAATTATAGTGATTAGTGAGCAGTTTGAAAGCACAGAGCTCAAAGATCTCTGCTTTGATCACCATTACTGTTATGCAAGAAGAGGCCCAAGTCTGGTTACAGGATGAATGTAAATATCAATTCAGTTTTACTGCACTAAGAGACTGTTGTCCTTTTTTCCCTGTGTTTTCTTCATACTCTTTATGTTATTAGAATGCAGGGAAAGAAATGTAGTGACATACATATAATTAAGACAAAGTCTTTCTAGAACATGCCACTAATCATAAAATGTGATTTCTAGAGTGATTTATAATTAAAAGAGCATTTATGTTTGCCTTGCTTAAATCTTGCTTTTTAAGAAAGAGAGGTGAAGATCCAATGAGAAAATGGAGCCTGTTTATAGGGAACTGCTCTCATTGCCAGTTTAATCAGCTGTGATGTTTCATTAGCAATGACTTAACCAGAGCAGACAATGCTTATCGCAGCCCCTTGCCCTATAATCATTGCACATTACTACTGTCTGTGGGGTTTTAGCAATTGTTCACTGAGTGCTCTGCAACACTGACAATGGGGAACTGCAGGCCCAGGCTTAGATTAAATAATTTACGGCCTCCAAAATGACAACAGGGTACCTTGGCAAAAAACAAACAAACCAAAAAAAAAAAAAACCAAAAAAAAACCCACACAAAAAACCCATCAAAACTCAAATTTTGCAAACTTTGGTACAAGTTTGTACAACCAGCAAAAGCAAGGTGGTGAAATGCAAATTCTAAAATCAGATTCAGACAATTCACTTTTCATAGAATATGTTGAGTACTCCCATCCATCTGTACTGAGTAATTACATTCATTCTGTCTCTTAAAACTCCCAGACACTTTCAGGAGTACTAATTCAGCTGACCTAAAATTGCCTGTTTATGCACATTGCCACAGACCCTCCACTCTTTTTTTAACTTTAGCCATGGAAAGTTGCTGGAAAATGCAAAACTGTGAGACATTAAAAATTTGACTTCCTGATGTGGTGAGTGATACACACACAGATGCTCCAAACGCTTTTTTTTTTACTGCTGAGGGGGAAGTACAGATTTTAAAAGAGCAACATTACAGAAATGGATGTGAAGTGAGCAGGAGAAGGAGGGATTGTGTGGAGCTGGATGAGCTCTGGCTGTGCTGTGAGCAGGAACTGCAAAGGCACTTTGCTGCCCTCATGCTCTGAGCGTGCAGGGGATGCTGGCAGCAAGAGAACAGGGCTGGATTTGAAATCCTGCTTCCCAACAAACTTCTGATGAAACCTAAAGCAGATTCCTCTTGCTCTGTGAGACTCAGTTACCCCTCTGCAGAATGACAATAATAGCACTTCTTTATCTCCAGGAATAAACAGTGGAAAGGCTAGAAAGTGGTCAGACTTCATCACCTGGAGGACAGGGTAACAGTGGCAGTGTAACACAAGGAAATGTTTCTCTTTTTTTTTCAAGTAAATTCAAATCAAACTGGAAAAAGCATTTGACATCTCTGGGATTAAAATAGAAATGGAAAGAGGATATTTGGGCATATTTTCCCCTCAGAAAATAGGATTGATAGAATTTTACTCTGACTTTATAATTCCCATAGCTTATTATAATGTAGCTGTCCTCTTTGATTTGTGTGTTGGAACATACAGTGCAATTGCATATATTTGTAGAAATAGGCTTATTATTGTAACAACTCGAGGGAATATTCTGAATTAAGGGAAAACATTTACATTGGAACAAATTACATTTTACCAAAAAAACTAATTGTTACACTGAGAGCTGTATACAGTTGTAATTGCGCTGTCCTAATTACACACGTTGCATTATTTAAAAAGAGGAGCATTGTTTATCTGCAATATCCACTGCTTATTTACAGTTGCATATTTGAACAAGGAGCAAGGAGTTATTCCTACAAAGCAGCAGAGAGATTGTTATCTGCACAAAAACACAAAATTAATTCAGTAGAGGAAATCTACTCTCAAACAGAGCAAGAGAGAAATTCCTCCTGAGGCAAGACATTCTACAATTGTTTCTATTCTGTATAATTAACAAAGCACTTACCATCTGCAGTGATTGACCTGTCAGATCTGCTCCTCTGAGATAATTTCAGTGACATTTAAAAAAAAGTAGTGTGAATAAAAAAAAAAAGGACATATTCAATTTGTAGGGAGTGGTGTTATCCTCTAAACAGAAACTGCAAACACTAAAATGGCATTAGTTTATGATGCCTGCTGATCAACCCCAGTAGCCCTGATCAGAACAGTTCAGCTCAGGTATTGCTGGGATATCCTTTGTTGGATATTATAAAAATTACCCTTTTCCCTATCCGATTTTTAATTGTGCAAATGCCTCTCTAAAACATGAAAAGGCAACTCAGAAAATTCACTTATTTAGGCAAATACACTAAACAGTGTTTATGCTCCATGTTAAATTGACTGATTGGGACATTTCATTTTTAAGAAAGGATGATTTTCTCTTGCTTGGCACCTTTGTTGCACACTTACTTTAACACAACTAATTAGTGTATGAAGTTGACAATATTCTACCAAGCAGCAGTGACCAATCTTCTTTTTACCCCAAGAGTGAGAATACCTGAGTACATTGGAATCCAGCTCAGTACTGTTGTGTTTATAGAGAGAAAACACTCTTTTGTCTACAATTTTGAATTAAACCTACTAAATCCGAACAGCATAATTCGTGGATTACCTCCATCTCCTTAACTATTTCTCCTTTCTCTTCCTGTATTACATTAAGTATTGATAGATGCTGCAAAAATGCTTCTCCATTAACAACCTGTAATTTTTCTTCCTCCACAAACCTGAATTTCTTGCAAATGTTATTTAGAGAAATGTAAAATACAATTTTATCCAAACCAATACACACTTTTCTCCCACCAGGTTCGCAAGTGATCTTTTTAAAAGCAGCACAGAAAAAGAGATGGATGTTGTGTGGCATGAGAGATGAATGCATCTTCAGTTCTAAGGAACAGCTATTGAAGTTTCAGATTGGTAACGATCACAGTCAAAATGATATTTTAATCTTGGTACACAGTAGGGAATAGACAGTTACTGCACAGTTCACTAGAATTTTACCCCCCTTTGACACATGAAAGAGCAAGTAGTCTGACTTTTCATCTTATTTCAGAAGAGATCCCCTTCTGGAGGTGGTCCAGTCAAGTCCAGACAGTGCTCCTAATACAGAAACTTTCAGTTCTACAGTAAACGCGACTGATCTTTTATCTTTGATTTTAGTTCATTGCCACAAAATCAAGATGAATTTGTTGAAGTGTAAGGGTAAAAAACTGCATAAATGAGAACTCCTACAGTAACAGTTGTTTGTAAATTATTGATCAAGGAATTTTTTACAATATGAATTGTAAAAGGGCCATCAAACTTTCCGAAAGTGCCTTTGACAATAAATAAAAAGTTAAATCTTTTTTTCTTCATTTCAGAGAGATTTTTGTAGACTTTCTTCCCCAATCCATATTGCTAGATGCACCTTGCTATTTCCTCTTGATTCAGTAACAAGGAAGAGAAAGAGAAAACGATATTTCTGATTTTCCTATGATCCCAGGTCTTCAAAAATGTGTGGTTTGGGTTGGTGGTATATTCATTACAATTGAATACTGGTAGGTATAGAGAAAGCATTGAGTACAATTTCCTCTTGTTTGCAGGTAATGGATAATGGAGGAAGAAATGAGAATAAACTCATAGAGGCTTTCAGCAAACAAAAGAGAACTGGCACAGATGAAGACTTTCTTAGCATTTGAATAATATTTTTAAAACAGCATAAAGAAAGAAGAAGAAATATTCTGTAGGCAGTTGTCCCATGAAGACTATCAGGGAAGGTGCAGCCATGGAAATGGAACTCTAACTTGCAGAGATCCCCAAGAAATCTTCCAAGTCCATTGGGACTTGCACTAACCAAGGAGAGTCCCTTGAGGAACAGAAGGTGAGAAGGCAACTCAGAAAATTCACCTATTTAGACAAATACACTAAACAATGTTTATGCTCCATATTAAATGGAATGATTGGGAAATTGCACTAACCAAGGAGAGTCCCTTGAGGAACAGAAGGTGAATGTGGTGGAATCAAGAATATAAAGTACATCTTGCCATCAGGAAAAACCATGACTGAACCCTGGGGAACTGCATGCCAGATGCATTAGAGGACCCATGAAACTGAGGTTATTAATCTTATACTGCATAATTATGCTGCTCATACACAGAGACCTCAGGTCAGTGAACTGAACCAGCTGGAAGCCTGTAACTTCACCAGGACTCACAGACTCCCAGAGACTGCTGCAGTCTATCCCCAGGAAAAAACTCCTTAAGTTTCCAAAGAAGGGAATAATCTAAACCACTCCATAATTGTGAGAATTTATAAAGAAAAAAAAAAAAAAGAAAGCCCAAAACGTGAGAATACTCAGCCAAAGGAACCTCTCTGTCTTATAAGAGCCTCAACCAGTTGTGACTTCCCACAGTTCTGAACAAGGTTGAAAACCTGCCTTAGCAAGCACTTTGCAGACATGCTGTATGTATAGATAAATCTATTTTATATCACACCACGAGTGCTAATCCTACTGCAGAACACAGTAATTACAGCTCACATTGAATTACTACTTTTTATAATTCATTGTAGTGAGGTATTACCCTGTGACATATCCAAGCCTAGTGAGCACTTCATTATTTTTAAACAGAAAAAATGGAAGGAAACCACTTACATTGAACTGACTGTTGAACTCCTTCATTCTCATTCTAGGACACAAGAAGAAGCCACACAATAAACTAGAACTTCCTCTAATCCATCTCCTTTAGTAGCCAGCCTTTTACATGGTTGCCAGTAACAATATTAAAAATCCTTTAAACTGTTTATTTATGACATCACACCCTGTATAGTACACAGAATAAACCATACTGATGTCCTTATACTACACTACTTCCACAGGGGCATTTTACTTTTCAGATGTGCATGTATACATACAAATGATAAACATCCATGTAAATGCAGACAAGCCATTAAAATTGTCAGTGATTTAAGTTTGGTTTTAAGGTAACAATGCCAAAACTTCTGATTTCTGATTCCCAGCAAGGGAAACAGTAAAATATTGCTTGAACTTATTTTAAATTATAGGACATATCCTCTGAAAGAAAACTGATTATTTTCCAAGGGACTGTACAAAGATTACACATTTTTGCTCAGACAAAGAAATATTCTACATGATGACATCTTTTTAAATCCTCTATTTAAAAAGCTTTTGCTGTCACTTTGGAGAGTCCCAGTAAAGTAAGCCTAAGAGGAGGGTATGGCAGCTGTGGTTTCTGACATGAAAACATCTCTCACTACAGGCACAATAACATTTTGTTTATCCTATTTTGATGAGTATATGCTGACATGTAAAAGGGTAAAGAAGTCATAAAAAACTAGCTCTGATGTTATGGGAGAAAAAGAAAGTCTTTCTGTATTTGGTTTGCTTTTGCTTTTCTTGAAGTGTCTCACATATCTTAGCTGGTTTAACTGTTAACAGATGTTCAGCAGACTTGAGCACAGTTACAAACAGCTTTAATTCTCTGCTTGAAAATTCAAGGGAAAAAAATATGCTAACAACTTTTTAAGGGACAAAAATAAATTTTAAAAAATTATTTTATTTGTAAGTTCACATAAAAAAGGGGAATTTTAAACATTTGGATTTTGATATTTTCTCTTTTCTGAATTTACACATGCTGTAGTAACTTACAGAAGCTTTATAACATTGAAATAATACTCTACTGACGTTTGCTGCATGACTATGTTAAATGAGATTTTGTCTGGCTACTGATAAATCACTATTTCATGCCACAAAACACCTGACCTCAGCTTGTAGTATGGATGGCAATATCAGTTAAAGAGATTAAGGCTTGGCCAGTTGGGGAAAAATGCCCGGTGGTTCCCCTCATCCAGCTCTGTGAAGGGATGCATGCAGTAGTTTGCACTCCCAATATTAATATCAGTTACCATCAGACACTGAACCACCCCACTGAAGGATGCACATAAGTACTAATTTCTTAAAAGCTTTTATGGAAGTTCATTCTGTGAGCACAAAATGCTGTTCAGAAAAAGTTCCTGCTAGAAAGCAGCTTCACCTATATAGATGTATACTTGCAGCAACCTTCCTTTAATTAGACTGTGACTCTGTCCTTTTCTCATGAACAAAACCATAAGCAGAAGTGGAATTTGTTATCACAGAACTATACTAAACTGAATACTGGGAAACATCCCAGAGGAAAATGAGATTACTCTACTATCTCTGCAGTGTAATAAGTTTGTGATAGCACTACAGCAGTTGGAAAGTATCCTTCTTTGCCCACTTGCCTCTTATTCTTCTCTCCAATATGAATTCAATAAGTAACTTACCTTGGCTTTCTTTTCAATCCTTTAATTTCCTGTCTCATTTGTCTTTGCAAATCTTTATATAATAGTAGCTAAGAGAAGTTCTATATTGAATCTATATTGAAAGGGGAGCTTGGTATATTGCAAAAGGGCAAATCTGAAATGATTCTTCATCCTTCCCTCTGCAGAATTCTATAGCCTACCCCTGTCCTGAAGGCCAAAGAACAAATCTGATGTTCAAATATCACTGGCCTTTCTAAAATTCTCCCAAGGGATTGTTTTCACCATATCACTCTCTTTCATTTGATCTGTAGTCTCTCTGCTCCACTCTGCTCCACACTCCACTCTAGCTTTTGATTCCCAATACAGTCAATAAAATTAGTACAAAATACTCCTCTCTCCATACTTCTCCATGTTCCTGATACACACATTATTTTGATATCAAGTACTGTGTGTATTTACCATGGAAACCTCTGAACTCTAGCCTGTTCCTTCCCCTCTCCCACAAAATACAGCATTCTGGTCAGTGTTAAAACACCACTGTAGATAATAGCATTACTCTTTCTGACTTGGAGATCTCTGTTTGGGAAAAAGGAAATAACAGGGTAGGAGATTCCTGGAATGTTTGTCCAGATTGCTTTTACTTCTATGTATTTGAAGTTCATCAGCAATTGTGATTAAACAAGATGAGAAAAGCACATTGCAGAGAGCAGGAACACTAGCCATGTGGCAAACCAAATCACTGCCAGCACAGGTACTGCTCAGCTGCTGGCCTTTTATTTTTTTTCATCAAATGAAGGCAGTACAAACTGCACAGGACATGGGAAGAACAGAGCAGCCATTCTTTCAGATGTTAATATGCAAAATTGTCTCATACTTATGTAGCATGACAGGCAATAAAATTTTCATTCTCCAAAACTCCTCTGATATGAATGAATTTCATGAACATAATTAAAGGTCAAGAGATTAATATCATGGCAAACCACAGAATGCTTAATTTTGCATAGAAGAAGAGACAAGAGTGAGAGTTAAAACAGACTGCCTCTAGGAGAGTTTATGCGCTGGTGCAAACATAGTGAGCTCCCATTCTAGATAATAAATTAAAACAGATCCATCCCTCTCCTCTCCTGGCAGAGGAAAGCAAAAAACTTGCCTATTTCAGATAGATGGAGGTAAAAGAAGGGTGGGGTACCTGGCAGGAGTGAGGGTGGAAGATGTCAGAGACAGACAGCCCTTGAAAAGATGAAAGCTGGGGTCACGGAACCTGGGGGTGTTGGCACCTGAACAAGACTTACAACTGGATTAATGAAAAAAATCATTCCTGACAGTTGATTTGTGTAATATGTAATTCACACGTAAGCTGATTCTGATTTAAAAGACTGCAAGGCACCCAATTCTATCAGTATTTTCTCCTCCTAACTGCAATAATGCACAACGGATTTCTGAATGCCCATCTGAGTGAAAAAGTCTAAATTTCCCTTTTCATTCTGGAAAATTAGCACAAGACCATTAATAAATAACATAACCTGAAGCATTATTTCAGGCTATCTATGCATTTCATAGATGGATTGTGTCATCTCAGGACATTTTATGCCAGATTTGTTCTAAACTGCCTTTTCTTTTTTTCCTGTTTGTTTTCTCCCACCTTTCTTAGAGGTCTGTAAAATAGTTGCTGACTCCATGTTGACCTGTTTTTCTGTCTCTTCACCATATACTTAGCTCAGTGAGTAGCTTATGAAGTTTACTGAAGTAGATACCATCAAACTAGACAGCAAGACAAAAACTCTGCCTTGTATAAGCAAACAATGGTACCAGTATATGGAGAGCCCAGAGCACAAAAGGATATGACTATTGCAATTCTGTTATTTACAGGTTTGTATTACAGTTTTTATTTCTTTTCCTTCTTGAGATGAATGCAGCTGGGTTATCCCAGGCTCCTTTAAGTATTTCTTTCAGAATATACATCAATCTACAGTCCTCCTACAGCCACCAACACTTTAGCACCTGAACACCTTACAAGCTTTTACTGGCTGTGCTCTCACAACACCCGAGATGCAGAAAATTTTCATGATATTAATTTACTAAGAGAGAATCAAAGCACATAGAGATTTTTAGGTTTCTGTCATCCAGAGTGAAATCCAAACCTCTTCCTCTGCTCTTTTTAAAGTGTTTGGTGTCATTCCGCAGCTCCTCAAAATGAGATTTGGGACAATCTGAAGGCTGAGAAAGAAGTCACCCACAGACAGACTTGGAAAAAATGAGAACAGCCTGCTCCAAAATGTCTGCTAAACCTCTACTTGTGTTCTGAAGCTGTCACTACCACACTACTGTGTACTCAGAAAGTGTTACTACAAGCCCTGTTTAGAAGAGAGGAACTCCTACAGCTGAGCGTGGATCTGTCTTATTATGCCTACAGGCATCCCTCCTCTTGATTTTGTATAAAAACCACCCATGATAAGGGAAATCCTGGTGCAGTTCCTTGCTCTGCCTGAAGGGATTCAAAATTCCCATTTTTCTCCTCGTAGGAAAGGGAGTGCCACAATCAACAAAAGGCAGCATAGGTTGGGGAGGGGAAGCCTGATGTATTTCCTCAGCTTTCAAGGAGCTGAAGAAAGAATTTCAGGACCAGTGATGTGGGCAGAGTGAGGGAATGTGATTTATGTCTAAGACAGTGAAAACATTGTCCGGTTTTACCTGGATTTTACTCTTTGTGTCACCTGTACACTAGTGCAAGTCTAGATGCCACTTTTTTTCCAGTAGCAGGACTGTCTCAAATAATTCAAGGATATTGAAATGCAGAGTCCTGATGCAGGAAATTTTCGAAACAAATTCAATATAGGTCTGTACAGCTGGGAGTTTCTAGCAGAAAAACAAGGAATTAGAGCCAGAAATAATTTTATTTTCTCATTCTAAGGCAGAAGTGTTAATTTCTTTAGAACAAAAACACATAACCTGCCTATATGTTTGTGATGAAATGCCAGCATCTTTTTATACCTATTGCTGGAGGAGAAGCTGCTGTAACAAACTTTTACTAGCTTTTATCTTTTCTATTACAGTCTATTGAATATTAATAAATTACCATCTGCCAGGTTTTGCCGGAGCAGCAGAAACACTGCCTGCATTAAAATTGAAAATAACTCCTTCCCTCTTCACAAACTTCAAGAGAACATGAATTTTAAAATAATGACGACTGCCTGTACTATTTCATGGTGTTTCCCTTTAACAAACAATATGAAGATTTATGTGATACAGTCAGCTTTGCGATTGATAATTAATTGTCACTTAATTACACACTTTAATAATATTTATTCAGAAGTTATAACAACACTGTCTTAGAAAATGACCCTGAATCACTTTAATTTATTAATTCACTTAATTAAAATACTTAATCTTGAAAAGAGCTTTCAGGCTGTTTAAATAAAAGTAAACAAATCTTCAAATTAAATCAACACTTTTTTTTCCTTTGATATATGTAATTAATTTTCACTCGACTCAATAAATAAACCTCATGTAAGGTTGTTCATGTGACAACAGAAAATGGCTTGCTGTCAGCCTAATCTCCCTTAACACTGTAAAGTGTTTTTAGTTATGCTGACAGGCCTGCTGAAAACCTTTTGTTGGAAAGGAATAAATATTAGCATTTTTCCCACTGGCACTGCCGGAAAAAACATTTATTTGTAAATGATGATCATTAATCAACATTTTTGTACATGCAATCAGAAAACCTCCCAGGCTAAAGCAAACTTGATGGAAACGAAACCTCTATCTGCAATCAGACTTAACTAAAGCACGCTTTCTCCTAAATAATAGAATTTTTGTTTTCTTCTGTTACTGGTTCTTGGTAAAGGAGTTCTGTGTGTCAAGGATTGTACTTCCTATCCGTCATGAAAGTTTTGAGACAAACTCTAGGACTTAATTACAGAGCTCAGAGCACTGTCAAGATTTCGCATGTTTAAAGTTACAACTGCAATTAGCTCCACCTAAATCAATGACAGCCAAATGAACAACTGCACAAGAGGTCAGTGCCACAGTGAAAGCTGTCACTTGCACAGGCATGTGCACAACTTTACAAACCCCAGTTTTACCATTAATTTTAGCACATTTCCTCATATATGTAGCACCAGTTTCATGTATTTCATTGCAGAAAGTGACCCTATATTTTGAAAAGCTGGTTTCTACTGAAAGCAACTTTGAATTGTTCACCAAAATTCATCTGATGATCTCATTACAGCATATATTTGACTACACTTTCCCCTTACATTTCAGTTAGGTCTGTGCCTTGAAAACTCTGCTACAAGAGGATTTTCCTCCCCATTCTACCTTAACAAGGACCAGAATGCCATGTTTTCCCTCAATTTACCATCTCCTTATTGTGTGTTCATAGTTTGAGCTGAAGTGATTGCAGTTGTTCCTTTCTATCAGTTATATTTGAATTACGAAAGGATTGAAAAATCTGGGCTGAATATTTACAATATAAGTCTCCCTTTCCTAGTCCAACTCAGCCCTGAAAAGCTCAAGTTAATTAACGACGGATCTAAGGAACTACTGTCATCAAGATGATAATTAGATGGGACTAAATATGAAAAACAGAAGCTTCAGCTGATGGTAGAAAGTAGCCTTCCACCCCTCCTCAAAGGCTCTTTATAGCAAAGGCATTTGAATCTGGCTGCCATGACTTTTAACAAAATTGCAATCCATGAAGGTCTTCATTGAACTGAAACCAGCATAAAATTCCTGTATGAGCACAAAGTGTCATGAGTTTTCCAGCTGCTTCTAGCACTCAAGAGAGCAGAAATAAAGCAAAGAATTTCACATTTTTTAAGTGGAGGAATTTGCAGGACTTTTTTTCCAGTTTTTGGGTGTATGCAGCAGCAAGAAATGACTGCTAATGAGAAAATGGACCTCCATTTTTGATGCAGTATTTTCAGCTGCCAACCAGAGTTTGGGCTGAATTCTTAATAAAGTCTTCAGGGGATCTGTTCTTTAGCCACATTATTATCCTACCTCTTGTTTTCATCTTGAACAAATTCTTTAAAATACATCTGGGAACACCTCACTTTGTTTATTTGGTTTTTTTGGGTTTTGTTGGTGTAAATGTGTCCCTTCTTTAGGAAACAGCTAAATAAAACCATTTCACACGATAAATAAAAGTAGTTAATTTTTTGCAAGCATCTTTTGAGAAACAGAGGATGTGCTGATTGTCATCATGGCTGCCCAACAAGGGATTGCAGGCAGTACAGATGAATTCTTCAGCTTAAGAAGTGAGCACTGTACCTACTGCACAGGAAGACCAGCTGGTGGCATCTCTGCTAGTAACTGTGGGGAGAATCTGCATGCTCAAGCTGTTTAATGGAGTGGATTGCAATCAGAATAATTATATATCTATTTAAAACAACTTTCCCTGCAATGTAATGCAAAAAGAAAAAAAAAAAAAAACTGTTCAAAAATAGCCTGAAGAGGTTTGGGTGTCTATGATAAATTTCAGAGCTCAAGTGCCATTACAGACAGCTGGCTTCCAGCTGCCCTTCCACAAGGGCACGTCCCCTCCTCCCACCCAGCCTTTCAAGGTCATCTGGATGCTTATTCTTGGTGCCAAGAGACATTTCACAGCCCTGCAGAATTTTAGTAGGTTCCTGAACACTTCTTTAAATCCAGTCTCATGGGATTGAACTCCTCCCTGGAGTGCAATGGCTGAAAACTGTTTTGCAGGTGGATTTATTCTTCTCCTGCTCTGATTTAAGAGGGTGCACAACCTCAATCCCAAAGGGTAGTCCAGCGACCTTATTACACAGCTACACTTCAGCCATAAACAAGTGGCTTTATTACTTGTGCTGAAGCTGACACAGGCTGCAGTGCTGCTTGCAGGCAGCTTGTTACCTTCAGCAGTGACAGACCAGCTGTGTATCCTAAATTAATCTATTTGTATTAAACATCCATATTTTCTTCTGCCTCCTGCTGAACTGGGCAAAAATAAAATGTTGTTGTGTCAGAAAATGGTGTTTCAACATTAAAAAAATATTGATTTAAATAAAAGTGATGCTGGACTGGGACCAGTTCTGCAAAGCCTTCATTTTACCTGTAAATGCAACATAAAAATACGCAACCTGTGTGGTACATTTTTATATATAATCACTGTAATTATACTAAATATGTTAAATACAAAATATGTATAGTATAATATTTTCCAGAGTGTGCTTCAAAAGAAACATAAACGCTATATTTTTAAAAATTAACAGCATTTTCACGGTGTTGTTTGGCTCTTAGTGGCTCAGATACTTTAGCAGGCGGGAGAGGGAAAGGTTTGGAATATTTGCAACCGGACTTTCTTTTTAATTTCATTCACTGCCCAGCATCTTCCTCTGAGAAGAAGCGGCCGGGGCTGAAAGGTGCCGGGAGTCAGGGACCGCAGGAGAGCAGTCGGTGGCACGGGGACAGGACAGGGAGACAGGGTCAGAGGAGGATGCAGAGCTGGGAAATCAGAGCAGAGGGAAAGCAGGGGCTGGCTGGCCCTGAGCTCCCGGAGAGCCTGGGAGGGCAGAGGGCCAGTGGGACACTGTGGGCACTGGCCTGGGCAGGTGGGGCCAGACATGGCACTGTGGGCACTGGCCTGGGCAGGTGGGGCCAGCCATGGCACTGTGGGCACTGGCCTGGGCAGGTGGGGCCAGCCATGGCACTGTGGGCACTGGCCCATCAGCCGGGGCCAGCCGGACATCCCGGGCAGCCGGGGCCAGCAGGAAACTGCAGGCACTGGCCCAGGCCAGACATGGCACTGTGGGCACTGGCCCGGGCCAGCCCCGCTGCGGCCTCACTGCCTCTGCAGGGCCATGCCAGTGGCAGAGCGAGCCACGCTCTGTGCTCATTCCGTGCTCATTCCGTGCCCATTCCATGCTCATTCCATGCTCATTCCGTGCTCATTCCGTGCTCATTCCCGCAGCCTGTTTGGCTGTTCCCAGCCTGATCTGCCTCATCATCGCTGGGATCTGCCTGCTCCTTCATGCAGACAGCAATTAAAGCTTTGATCTGTTTCCTGGTTTGCTCTTAAAATGTAGTAATGTTCGAGTCGGAAAGGACGAATTACGCATCCCTTACAAGGGACAGCCCATCCCATTAGAAAAAGAAAAAACACTATTTTCTAGGTAGTGAAACACAGAAATTGCCTCAGTGTGCTGCAGTTTACAGCAATTCCAGACTCTAAAATGAGCCCGAGCCGAGTCAAATGCCACACGGGCTGTGATGCCACGCACACTCACTTCTGAAAGCAATGTAAGGCTGCCACTGGGCCTGGAACAGCAGAGTTTGCTGAAATGAAGTTCACAAGCAGCTAAGTTCAAACCAAAGGTTAGAAGAAATCTAATGAATATGCAGGGTCAAAAATTCCTCAGGTGCAAGCTTTTTTTACCTAAACCACTGATAAGGCCAGCTCTCAACAAACTGCTTCCATCTTTTATTGTTATTACAGTATCATGGTGCGTGTGCCAGCCCCAGCAAGGCACTGGCTGCTGGAGAATTTGCAAACACGACTGCAATAATTTAACCACTGTGCAGCAATAATTCTGCTGCAATAGATGCTCTCAGTGATGACTGCACTGACAGCAGGAGAGCCTGTCGGGGGAGTGGCAGTGTCCTCACAGGCATGTACATCACAGGTGTAGGGATCTTTCTCCCCTCGGCTCACCCTGCTCACAGCAGCAAGGTGAGAATGCTCAGACCTCATTGATTCTGGCTGCCGAGGGCTGATGCTGCCACACTAACAACCAGGCTTCTTCTCCAGACTGCGGAGATCTTTGATGCTGAGCCACACCACAAACCATCAAACAGAACTTCCACAAGCCAGTTAAAAACCTGCCTGCCTCATACCTCAACACTTAAAAAAAACCTTCCTGACTAAGCAAGGGGATATCAGCAACATCTCTGAGGCATTCATATGTTACAAGACAAATTGTGCTCATCAGAGCTGCGTCTGCATGAGAGACTGAATCTTTTTCTGAGACAGTGGCCATGATTTGAGTACCTAAAATTTAGCTTCCAAAAAGAAGCAAATGTAATTTTCTGAGTGCTAAATACCTGCATCACCTTTTCCTGAATGCCACCAGAACTAGGCTAGGGCCTGAGCACACTGTGATCATATAAATTAAGTGCTTGAAGGGAAGGAATATCCACTGTCAAAAAAAAAAAAAANAAGATTCTGGGCCACACCAGAGGTTCCAAAGCAATGTAGCACACAGTTCATTTGGTTTTGCAATTCATTACTCAAACAGTCGATCTTGATATTCCTTAGAATAAAGGCAGTAATCCCTGTGTGGGAGACACCTCTGCACACAAACTAGCCTGATGTCAAACTTGACCTTTCATCTTCAGCAGGAACAGGCAGATTTGAATCTACAACTCCTGTGTAGGCACAAGGGCAGAAATCTGCTAAAAATTGGTATGACTCAGGCTTTCCACTGCTTAAGGAAATCTGCCTCTGCCAGGAACAAACTGCCTGCCTGTACTCCAACAGCCCAGCAAAGATGGCAGCAGGACTGGAAAGTTCTGTCAGCAAAACTGATGTTTTCACAGAATGAAAATAGCCTTGGGAGGAGCTCTTGGGAGAATTACAGGTTAACTGCATTTAGTTTATACAGGCAGGAGTTTATACAGGCATGATTCAGGTAAGTAACCTGTAAGGCACTGATGAATCACCAGATCAGTGAGGATGATCTGCTAAATTCTGTAGTCACAGAAACAACCAGGGATTTCAGATCTTGAACATGATCCTGAGTACTTTGACACCCCTATAATTTAAGTCTAAATCTAATGGCACAGAAACAGACAGCTACTATAAGATAACGCAGACTTTTAACTTCCATTTGCCAAGAAATTTTCTTGTCTGTATTTGGAAGAAAAAAAAAATCCAGACACAAATCTCTTTCTACCAATTCCTAGAAGTCAGGAAGAATTTAAAAACCTCAGTTCAGCAAACAACCTAAATTTGGGTTTCATGTTGACTCAGCCCAAGCGAGTTTACTCAGGTACCCAGGCATTTGTTGGATCAGGTTCTAAGGAACCCGTTATGTGCAGATGACCACTGCTTCCAGCCTCAGGGACTCCAGTTCTAGATTTCACTAGATTAAGGCAAAATCAAGACTTTGCTTAAAACCATGACTTAAGAATCCTTGCTTTAGACAGTGCTTCTTCATAATTGAGAGGGCTTTTGGTTTGGCTAGCATGAGACTCCTGAGTTGAATAATAGCTCACATAAAGAATCTTTATTTCTGTTTTCAAATCACAAAATCAACGCTAGAATCACAAGGTACTGCATCACCTTCCCTGACTTACTGTATGTGAGTCTGGAATGTGAGCAAGACAACTCCTATGAGACATTCAGCTATGACCAGAGGCAAAAATTCCGGCAATCTAGTGTAAAACATTGCTCTTGTGCGATTCCAGGCTTTGCAGACTTTTCTTGTCAATGGAAGCCTTTTGATTTCGATGCAGTCACTCCTGATTTACCCCAGGGGCAATAAGACAGAAGCTGGAGACATAGCAGTACATTTTTTTTTCCTTAGGAGCTCCTGCGTAACTGCCTTGAAGTCAAATGCCCACTGAGATTTTTGATTTTGTAAGATATCTCTTACTGTAAAGAAATCTCTCCCTCCTTTCTCAGATTCTGACTTTTCCCAAAACAATTAGGTTCAAAAATTAAATAAAATGTTTGCTATTTATAAGTATTAAGGTAAGCATCTTGAAAGGGAGATGTGTTCAAAAAAATAACGTCCAGTTCCATTGCTTAACTTTTCCTTGCTAGAATTTAATTAATTCTTCATTTGCTATTATAAACTCAATATTTCCTTTGAGTCCAATTAGCATAGCTGGAAGAAAAAGCAAATCTAGGCACTGTTCAGCATGCATCAATGTAATGGAAAAATCAGTTCTTTTATTCTAGCTTTAATAACTGCGGCTTGATTAGAGAGAAAGAAAAAGCTGGGAGAGAGAGGTGGGGGGGATGAGAGGCCTGCCAAATTAGTTCTATAAGAATTCTCAACCTGTCTGCTCTCTGGCTTAGTATTCAAATGCTAATTGAGCCTTTTTGTAAATAGAATGGGTAATCATGGAAGACAAAAACAGACACAGAAAACAAATGAAATATCGCACCTTATCCAAACCAGCACAAAATTGCGCTGATGAGCTTTAGAAGTCTTAAAATTTTGTTTCTTTGGTCTCTTTAAAGAACACAGAAAAGCATATAATTAATATAATAATGTAAAATATAACATAATAAAATAATAAAATAATAAAGAGGAGTTCTTTTTGAACAATGAAACCAGTCATGTTATTATTAGATAAGAGGATTTATATTCTCAGCTATAAACATGAAAGTGGACCATGAGACCGGATAAAGGCAAGGTTTTAATTCTTAAAAATTAATTACATGGCATTATTATTATCAGTACACAGGATGCATTAATTATACAATTAATAATAAGATGAAAGGCACATTTTTTTGCAACTTGAAATCACTTGGGGACATTTGGTTTTATACAAGCATTGTCCTTCAGGCATTTCTATAATCTTGTTACTATGCAAAGTCAAGCCCTTAAACCTGTAAGTGGAAGTAGTGGATGGAATTAATCTCTCTTAATTTAGATTTTGTACTTACACATATTGCTGCAAATTTTAGATACCCCCTGCATTTGGTGGTCTAAGGTGTAGCAGATTTATTACAACTTCTCCTTGTAAAATAAACTAAAGACTGATGTTACTAGAAGCAGGGTACATCCCATATGCAACCAGGTGAAGGTGGCTTCTCGAGCAATGTCTTGCACAAAGCCACTGGTAATGACAGCACTGCACTCAGGTGTTCCTGTGACAAGTTTTGCACTTGTGCAGAGGCACAGCTGGGCTCAGCAGAGCAGGAGTCCATTCACAGTTACAGGCACTCCAGCTGTGTTCAATCTCACAGCCCTGAGCACACACCCTCTAATCCCACAACTGGGTCTTTTGCTAGTCCCAGCCTTGCTCAGATCAGAGTCCAGAAACCATAACATGTGCAAGAATATTTGGCATATTGAATGTTTTCATATGTAACACAACTTCAGGACGAGGCCCTCCTCCCACCAAGGGAAGGCCTCCCCAGAAGAGCAACGCCAAGAAGAGCAGCCCCAAGAAGAGCAGCCCCAAGAGGAGCAGCCCCAAGAAGAGCAGCCCCAAGAAGGGCAGCCCCAAGAAGGGCAGCCCCAAGAGGAGCAGCCCCAAGAAGAGCAGCCCCAAGAAGGGCAGCCCCAAGAAGAGCAGCCCCAAGAGGAGCAGCCCCAAGAAGGGCAGCCCCAAGAAGATCAGCCCCAAGAAGATCAGCCCCAAGAAGATCAGCCCCAAGAAGATCAGCCCCAAGAAGGGCAGCCCCAAGAAGGGCAGCCCCAAGAAGATCAGCCCCAAGAAGGGCAGCCCCAAGAAGGGCAGCCCCAAGAAGAGCAGCCCCAAGAAGATCAGCCCCAAGAAGGGCAGCCCCAAGAAGGGCAGCCCCAGGAAGATCAGCCCCAAGAAAAGCAGCCCCAACAGGAGCAGCCCCAAGAAGGGCAGCCCCAAGAAGGGCAGCCCCAGGAAGATCAGCCCCAAGAAAAGCAGCCCCAACAGGAGCAGCCCCAAGAAGGGCAGCCCCAAGAAGGGCAGCCCCAAGAAGGGCAGCCCCAAGAAGAGCAGCCCCAACAGGAGCAGCCCCAAGAAGAGCAGCCCCAATAAGAGCAGCCCCAAGACCAGGCCATCAGGAGAGCACCAGAGCTCCTGGACGCTGCCAGCTGTTCTCACCTGGGCCAGGCATGGACTCTGCACAGATGTGTGGGTGCACCAGGGAAGACTTGTTAGATTTTGGCACAGATTCATTGCCAGACATCTTTGTTTTCTGCTAGATCTCAATGAAGTAAATCCCTTACCATATATTTTAAGTTTAAGGAATTATTTCACAAATGTCACTTATAAGGAAAATGAATGTTCTGCATTAAAGGGTTGATGAATATAATGTTTAGCAGTGTCTGACTCAATTAAATTCCTGTGGGAGCCCCAACATGGGCTCCCATGGGAATTCAAAAGAAGGGTGAATGTCATGAAAACAAAAGTTCATCTTTCAGCTTAAACCTTTAAAAATGAAGAATCTTTAATAATACTGTATTACTACCACTAAGTAATTATTCCCAAGAGTTATATTGCTTTTTTGAAGCATTTTGGTCTTACTTTTCATCCATATATTCCTCTGAATTATGGCCAACTGGGAGAAATGAACTCTATCTGCTGGTTATTTTGATTTCAGGTGTGTTCACTGTGACACCTGCTCTTGAACGAGCTCACCTTCCCTACATTTTAATCTTCCTCCTCCATATCCTGTCAGAGTCAGCTCTGTATCTAAGGTACAACATTCTGATATGCACCTTTTGTGAGACTGTTCATTTCTGCTGTGCTTTTTAATATAAACTGTATTTGGATTTGTTTTTTTTTTTTTTTATCATCACAGTCTCTTGAGAACCCAAGGAAGCAGTAAGTACCTCTTTGTCCTCAGTGCTGTTATCTGTGAACAAAGCACCTCTATCAACCACACAATCTTCACAGTGGAGGATGAAGGTTTTGTTTGTCTTTTTGTTTCATTGGAGGGTATTATTTAATTACATTTCTTGGAATATTGAACAATATTTCCATACAACAGGGCCATTAATTTAGAGTGGAAAAAATTGTCCTTCACTATAAACCAGAGATGTCAAACTTCCTTCAGAGTAGCTGGCCAAATGTCCAGTGTCCAAATAGGAAGTCAAGTAAGACAATAAAAGTTTTCATTTAAACCTTTGTCTGTTGTGTCTTGGTGTAAAAAAGATCAACTTTCCATTTTCGAAGTAGCTCTATTATTGTTGTCATTAGATTGTAACATTAGAGTAGCACCAAATAATAACAATTAGTATCAAAAGCTCATTTTAAGTACTGGATAATAAGGACAAAAATGCTTTTACCTGAAAGAGTTTAGACTGTGAAGAAAGAATTCAGCATATAAATATTATTAAAAAGCAGAGGAGCAAAATTCTAGGAGATTCAACCTCTGTAGCTGCAGATCAGAAAGTACATGACCATGGTAGAACTCAAGGATTATGGCTGAATCCTACAACTCCCATGACTCCTTGCATTTTGTAGTATAAGCCCATATGAAAGTGGGAAAGAAAGGGGACAGAATTACTATAATTTAAATATTTGCTTAAAAAAACCTAATCAAACAAACAAAAAAAAAACCCAATTTTAACGCAGCCCTGAGCTCTGGGGATTTTTTTTTTTTCCAGCCTGTTGACAGAACCTCTTGCAAAACTGAAAATCCCATAACATTATTCCTCGTGTCTCTGTGACCTCATGGCTACTGTGGACCCATTTTGAGTGGCTGGCTAATGCTGCAACTGTCAAAACTTGTGCTGAAGGAAGGCAGTGCTCGGAGCTGGCGCGGAACACAATTTTTCCCAATTTTTCAAATACAAAGCGCTCCAAGCTGCTGTGGTTTATTCTACTTTCCCTTCACTCTCCACCCAGTTTGCTCACAGGCCGTTGTTTGTGAACACTACATAAGTCAGTCTTTTGAAAACTAGGGCTTTCTGTTATTTCTGGAAGTCTCCAGTGTCAGAGGGAAATATTTAAAGTAAAGTAAAGTACAACATTACAAACTGACCAGAGAATTTAGTGGGGATTTTTTCTTAGGCTTCTTCCCATTTTGACTATGACAACATGGTGCAAAGACTAAAGCTCAAAACCCTGGTTTATGTGTTCATCTCTGTATGTGTGGTTTTTCTATGTACACACAGACTTTAAATGCATTCATAAATATTTACTGTGATATAATTACAGGTGGAGGAAAAGGTGCTAGATATGACCCTAAAAGCATGATAGGCATTGTTTGGGTCACAGAGTAACAATCTCTTCTGTACAGAATACCACACAGCACCATGTAAAACTGTGTCCAAAGAAACAGATTATTTTAACTATTTATTTTCTCAGAAAATCTGTCTGGGTGCTGTGTTTTTAAAAGCTCAAGTTTATTTTGTGTTAGTTTTCTTCATCTGTTGTCAAAAATAACTATTGAAATACAGCCAGTACAACATATTAGCTTTACCTAATAGTGCTATTTAACATTTTTATTGAATAAGCTCACACAGAAAAGATTTCATCAATACCATACAGCTTTCTGATGTAAGCCAGGTAAGGCTGAAAGGATTTTTACCCTTGCTCTGTACTATAAAAGGAAGTGAATTTATAGGCAGGCCACTTAGGCGTGTTGCAATTAAATGTTTAAAGGTTGACAGTAGTCCTCACACTGTGGTCTGTACATATTATCTGTTCCAGTATCTGAGGGGGGGAAGGAAAGTACATCTGCCAGCTGACATTTCACTGATGACATCACAGAGCATATTTCTGGTGCTTATGTGTAAAATATCAGATTTAGTTCACAGGAATTTGGTCGGAACAGATTCCTTGGCTTTATGAAGTTTGTGTGAAATGCCTATCCTGTTCAGAAGATGCTGATTTGAATGAAGCCACCACCTTAAAACAGAAGCCTGCAGAGGCAAACTTGTCACTTGGTTTGCTCTGGACTTGGGCAAAGCTGCAAGCCTAAGCCATCTCACCGGAAAATTGCACCAGGACAATTTTTTTCTTGCTCTCCTTCAATCCTCAAAATAAAACCCAGTAATTGTTTACCACAAATGACAGCCACCTGCCCAGCATTGTCAGACAGTGGGGTTTGGAATGCTGCTCCACCTCACCCCACAAGTGCTCAGGCAGAGGGGGATGAAAAGCAGCACACACAAGGCAGGCACAGGGATGGGGGCATCCCAGCTGACACCAGCCTGCATTTTTACACAGCTTTGAGAGTTTTTTAGATTCAAGGTTTGTGCTCGCTCAAAGGTGGTTTCACTGTGAATTTATTGAGCCGCCAGATACAAATGAAATATTTCTAAACCTCAGTAAATCTTGGAATTGGTCTGAGTCCTCAGGAGAAAGCTTCTGTAAAAAGCTGGCATTTTTCTTTTTTGCGAGTTTAATTGGAACCGTTTTGCATGTTACACTAATCACCCCTTTGGGAGAACAAAAGACAAAAACTCTGCCAGCAAAACTCATTCCTTTTTGAGATTTTGATTTGTCAGACATTTGTATTTGCAAGTTACATTACAGTTCTAGCCTAGACCAGAAAGACTAATTTGTGAAGTTGATAAAAATTCTGTATTCCAAGCTAGGAACATGACACTGGTATCATTTACAGTAGTATAAACCCAAAATAGCTTTGCTGAAATCCATAAGGTTATAACAAAATTTGACTGATGGAAGTGTGACACAAATAAAATTTTAATCTTTTTGTGTAAAGTTGAAACAGTCTCACTTCCTGAAATAATTAATCCAAATGCACAAAATTATTTCTCTTCTGACTGTCCTAGAAGACAGGTGCTCAGCACAGGTCAGAGCCAAGGAACACTCATTTCTCCTGCCATACTTCTTTGGAGTTCTGTTCCAACTATTCATCATTCACTATTTGTTAATCTTCTGTGTGACACACAGTGTCCCACACAATAGAGAAGGCTAATTATGCTCCCAGTAATGAGCATTTGTGTGAATTGTACATGACTACAGAAATTGTTAGTGCTGAAAGTCAGGAAAGTTTGACTGACTGTGACATGGAAATTGACAGAATTGCAAATGTTCAAAACGGGAAAGGAACAAAGACGGATATTTTATGCAAAATGTGCTAACAGACAATCTTAGGTAGACAATGAGATCTGCTCCAGTGTGACAGACCTGACAACAGTAATAGACATTTTCTAAATACTCATTTAAAGAATATTCTATCCATGTAGATTTTTCATTAAAGAAAGAGGTTAGCAATATAAGATATAGGTGTCTTGCCTAACACAAGGTAATTGTGAACAGGGTGTCTGTGATGAAAAATTTGATTCTAAAAGGAACTTCCAGTAGGGATAAAGCAAAACATTTGTGGCATTACATCTGAATTACTCTGCACAGTTCTGACCACCTATACCCCAGCAGGAAAAATTCAATCTTAAATAAACTTGGCTTTTATTAGAAAAATAACAAGGGAACAGAAACTGTACTGCACAAGAGAGAAAGGTAAAATCTCAAAGAAAAGCTGATTAGAAGTACAGCTGATAGGATCAGTGCACACTAGCAACAGGAAACAATACTGATGTGTAAGACCACAAACTGGGCAAGTAACTTGGAGTCTTATTAAAGCTAAGCCTTGTAATGAGGAATTTAATTCAAACCAGTCAGGAGAAAGGTTCCAAAACAACAAAATCACCCTCTTTTTCTCTGGACTAAAAAAAAAAAAAAGAAAAAAAAAAAGCAGCAGGAAATTTAAGAGGGGCTTTATTCAAGTCAAAATGAAACAGCAACCACTTTCTCATCTTATGTTCCTATTTAATATGAATAGTCCTACCTCAATTTAATATATCTGAATATTATTTAATAAATTTGAGTATTATTTTATTTATAGTTTTTCATTATTATTTTTTCCTTAAAACTAAAAGCAGTTATGTTAGGGAGATGTGGCAGGGAATGACAAGAGATGGTTCAGAAACAACACTCTCTTTTCTGCTATTTTCTCCTGACTGCTGAAAGAATAATGTCAAATCACTGACCCTGCTCCCCGTATTTGACCAGTATGTCATCCACTGAAGGTGAAAGATTTCTTTTCCCCGTGAATCCCAACTTTTTACCTATTTTTCTGGTGTTCTCTGCACAGCCTAATTTGAGGCTCCCTTGCTTCCTCCGAAATCATTCAATTTTTCTCTAGTGAGCCAAACAAGATTCAGACATCCTCAGCCTTATTCATCCCCCTAAGAGAAAGGGGTTTATACCTCAATAGTAGATTTGGGTAAGCTCTGACAAGCAGCCTTTCTTCTTGTGCTCTTCATGAATTGAAACCTTGTCGGCCTGCACTGAAACATCTCATTTAAACATTTTCCAGTGTCAATAAATACCTGAGAAGGATCACATAAATGCAGTGAGCCCCACCTAGGGTCTGAGGGGATAGAGAGGAGGCAGCTAAGACAGTGCTAATACTTCTAGTACATTTTTCCCATTTAAAACGCAGTAATTTCAGGCTCTCAGAAGAGGACAGCTTGCTCAGCCTCTCTTCATGGAACAGGCAGAGCTGCAAACCTTTCACACACTTCAGAGGCAGCAGACAAGGACGAGGGAGAGCTGCAGGGAGCCCGCTCTCCTTTTGTGTGCTCTTATGTAACGGGGAGTTCAGTGTGCCCCAAGTGGCTGCCGTGACCTAAAGGAGCTTTTAACAGCAGCTCCTCCTAAAGTTATACATTCATAACCCCCGAGAAATCATTCACGGTGCCAGTAATTGCTCGCAAAAGAGGCCTGAACAATGCGTGAGTCCTCTCTAAAAGCCTCCATTGCCATCCCGGGTGTCAAGGGCTGGCCTTGCACTTTTGTACCAAAATTGTGTTTTCAGAAGACAGGATTTCCAGCTAATGCTAAGGGTAACAAAGCTGGGGATAGAATGGGGCCTCCTGCTCATGCAACACGGAAATTGGTTGTTAACAGGCATAACGACCCAAATTCAACCCAGGCTGCGGTGATGGCCAGGTTTCAGCATCCAGCATAGATTAAAATGTTATCCCAAATGGTTGTCAGAGAGGATGAAGAGAGCTGGGGTCACTCTGGGACCACACCTGAATCCAGGTGTTGCTACACACTGAGAGTGGGATGCAGGAAGGGCAGTTCTTTTAAAAGTCTCAACAGGTACTGTCAGATTGGGTCAGGGAAAATGATAAAGCCTGAGAAGAGCTGCACAAAAATGACACCACTGTTATGGTACCAAAGTCATATTATGCCCTATAGCTCATTCATTTATTTATAGGAGTCACAGAGAAAGCAAGATACCAAATCCTGACACTCTGGACAAGAACACAGCTCTCCTTTCAACAATGCTGATTTTTTTTTGTCAAGAGTTTGGCACATGAGAAAATGGAGCCTCGGTTTGATTCAGACTTTCATGTCTGTGCTGAAATCCAAGGATACTTCCCTTTCAGGAAGCAACAGGAAATAAAAGAGGGGTATTTGGGAATATATTCCAAAATTAAGAATGTTTCAGAGCTCATCTCTGAAACTTTTTGCGAGATGAAATTTATTTAATTTTAAAACTGAGATGAAAAATTGTATTAAATCAATAAAATTATCTCCATATGAGAAATTTCAAGCCCACTTTCAAGCAATCTTATTTTGATTAAAAAAAAAAGAAGAAAATTAAAAATCTTGGACTAATATGTACATATTTAAAAGCACTTTTCAGCTCAGCCACTGATCTAGAAGTCAATATTTCACTCAGACTCCAGGACCTAAAGAGAACTATCTCAAGTATTTGCCCAAAGGACTAAACAAAATCACTTGTATAATTAATGTGATTTTCTAAGAAGAGTAGACTCAATACATTTGAGAATACCAGTGTCTCTTAAGACAGGAGTTTTTTCCACAAGCTCATCTTAAGAAGATTCCTCTGTACTTCTTTCCTATGCATGTGTTCCAAGAAGCACTTAATGAGCTTCACAGAGTTACTAAAGAAAAAAGTAGTCTGACTACTTGCTTTCTAGTTCTCTATTGAATTTCTTATTAATTAACATATTAATGCTCTTTTTTCTTAAATTTAACTTTAAAGAAAGCAAGAACTTTTCAAATTAAGTAATGAGACCAGTATGCTAACAGCTTTTTTCGCCCTATTAATTCAGATACGCACTAAAATCTCTGAGGTTTTTAGGAAGTGAGATAGAAAAGATAGCAATGACAATGTTTCTATTTTTAAAATGAGATCCACTTGTCAAGCCAAGCCCTTTCATTGCTGGAATTTTTTATCTGAAAGAAATTAAGTCACCCTTTTTGTTTTAATCATACAAATGCTTTAAAGCATGTACTCAAACCAGTAAATCTTTATGGTCTTGCAGCAGCTACGTGTCCTCCACTGGAACAGTGGCAATGATCCTGAGGAAGCCACTGGAACCCAGCTGTGCCACCTGGCTCCTGCAGGGAAATTTCCTCTCTCCATGTCTGGCTCCCCTCCACCAACCTGCACATATTTATGTGCACTCTCTGGAGCTTTAACTACAAGGACAAAGAATGTTTTAATAAGATGGTCATGGACTTTTTTTTCTTTCTTATTGTTTCTTCAATGGTTTACACTATTTCCACTATGATTATTTACCCATGTAATTTTACTTAAAAGAATGATCCTTGTTTCCAGACTGAATCCAGCTGCAGAATGCAGTGACAGGTGTCCCTTGCTCAGCCAGCTTGAGCAGATAACAAAACCTGAACGCAGCCATCTCAATGTCCCTGTGTCTTTGAGATTAAATTATATGCCCCCAACACCCCTCCAGGCTTAGGACAAATGACATGAAGCAACAGTTTCTTTCAGCACAACACAGAAGAAAAAACATAGCAGAAAACAGAAGCAAGAGAGAATAATCAGTCTAGGCTGGAAGGGAAGATGAGTTTTCAGCTATGTGAAGCCCATGCATGAAATCTGTTGGGGCAGGAGGACCAAAAAAGCATTTTGGATCTGGTTTCTTATCCATGCGAATAACAACCATACGTGAGGAGTCTGGATTAAACACCCAGTTTCTGACAAAGAAAATCTTTTAGGTCACCATACAAGCTGCTCAATGCAAAGCTAATGTCTGTTAAAAAATTTGTTTACGTTTTACTAAAAATTGAAATGTACCTTAAATGTGCTATAGTGCCTTGGTATAGGAAAAGAACAGATGGAGCTTTCTCTAGTCAAACCTCAGCTTGAAAGACACTCAGTTTGTTGAGCTGAAGCTTAGTTGGTGGTGCACTTCATGTCCTTCATGTAAAATATTCTGTCACTTTTAATTTTGTACCTTGTTTACTTTCTCTGTTACAAAAGAACTGGGACTTGTTTTTAGCAGCTCTGATTAAGTTTCTATTGATTTTCGAGATAGGAAATGGAACTTTCAGATTTCCCACATGAATTTAAAGCAAGTCAGATATTAACCTCGAGGTAAAACATCTGCCATGACATTCCAAGAATAGACAAGCACTATCCCACTGAAAACAGCATCTGTGCTCAAATCTCAGTGCCTGGGAGTTGGAATTGGAGAACAATGCAAGCAGCAGAACTGTATTTTCACATATGAGTCAAACCACACATGAACATTTACTGACATTTACATTCACTCAGATATGGATTATCACACACATTAAACTCCCTTTATGTACACACCCCTTAACTGCTAAAGCACTAATGGCCAAAGTGAGATAGAGATAGTGTCAAGGGGAATTGAGAAGAATGAGAAAGCTGATGCAGACCTGGGAAAGCTTATTTTTTGTGCCACTGTTAATATATCTAACCATAAAATGGATATTTATTATTTTTGAGGATCAATGTCCCCTTTCTTATCCTGTAACAACTGCCAATATGTACGTCCATTTTCTAGTTTAAAACTTTCATTATTCAATATATCCCTGGTATGGGTATTACTAGGCAGTATTTAATAGACTAACAGAAAATAAATCCACAACATGCAGTCTGAAATATATGCCATATGCAACATCTACTGAGTTGAAAACTTTTACCTTCAAGTCTTTGGACTGGTTTCACCTATCATTGCAGATCAATGCAGATTGCAGATGTCAGAAGGATCGTGTGTGAGAGAGAGAAAGAATGTATGGGTTGCAGAATACAAAATAAAAATGCAATAAATGCATAGCATGAAAACAGATACCACCAAGTCCCATGTGTGCACCTGGTGGATAACAAGGTGGAATTTGGCATGAGAGCAGTTAACAACACTCCTAACACTGTGATCTTGGGACTGTACTTCCCAAATGACACCGAGATTAGACCAGATGGCTGAAGCATTTAATTTTGAAAAGAGATTACAAAATTATTGTGGAACCAAATTTTTCCTTTTCCATATCAACATATCACAATTTTGTTTGCTGATTGCCTCTGTAAAGATTGCAAAGTACATGTAGTGAGACCAGAGATCTTAAGCAGCAAATGTGTTTTTGGAAAGGGGATTTCCACCTGGACAGCTCTGTGGTGTTTTGATTCATTAAAAAGAATTCTACAAGTTTCCATTTGTATACGTAACAGAAACCAGTCTTCAGCAATGAGGATCAGTCATTTTGCATTTCAGAAGAGTGGCAACTCCTCTGAATTTGTCAGAAAAAGCAATCAGCATTTTCCCCTCTCCAGTGGAAGATAATCCCTGGAATAAAATCTGTGTGTACAGGCCTGTGTAGCACATTACCACACCACATACTCACATTCTGCAGGAGATATGTATTTCACAAATTATGTACAGTCACAGGTAATCCACAATGTGTGGATTAAATGAAGAAAAAAATAAGGATGAAATCATCAGCTGTTCCTTCAGCTGTTTTTTGCTAGCAGTGTGTGGTTCTGCCTATAGGATCATCTCACCAGCACCTTTCTCTGGCTGTCATGGAACATTCCCACTGGTCCCCATGCACTGGAAACATAGGAGTGTCCAGAGCAGGCAGCTGGGTTTACTTTTTATTGCTGTGGTCTACTGAAACTGAAGAAATACCGAAAGAAACAAAGCCAAAATAAATAAATAAAAACAAATAAAAATGATGCTGGTTTAAATCTTCAATTGAACTAGACTTAGCCACATTTGAATTGCACATGTGAGCAGCCCATTTATAGTCACTTTTTGTGAGCATTCAGTTTACAGGCACAGATGTTCAGGGAAAATGCATTTTAATCTCAGGATGAGATAATTTAAATATAGTCTTGTGTGAACATTCGTACCAGTCAGGGAACAAGAAAAACACCTATCAAATTATATGACTAATCATTTCTAAGTTGTGCACAGATGTATTTGAATTTCAGATGGCAATCTGAGAAAAAGTCCTCAAAGCTTTAAGGAACATTCGAGTAAAGGGCTACGTGTTCATGGGTATTTTAATAATGGCAGAGGATTCACCCATGTTTACACAAATGACTCAAAAAAGATTATCAGAACAATTTGAAAAATGTTATTTGAGAAAAACTATCCTTAAGGGAGAGTTTTAAGAAATGGACAGCTTTATGGAATTTCTGGTGAGACTACAATACTTGGATGTTTAATAACATTTCTAAAAAAGCAGATATTTAAACATTAATGACTGAAAATTTACAAAGAAATTACTCAACCTGAATGAAGATTAAGAACTGGATCTGCTGGAAAGACATCTTCCACCAGCATTCTCCAGGCTGGAGTGATTCAGATACTTTGACTTTCTAGTCTAATGAATCTCACCAGTAGTTGACAAGTAATCCTGTTCAACAAAGAATTATCCTTTTCAAGGCAGCTTGCCCTCTCCCTGGCTCTCAGCAGGCTGAGGTTACAGTGTCTGCAGTTAGAATGGGCTGTTCCAGAACTGCTGCCACTTCCCATTTCCCACTGGGAATGCAGCCAGCCTGCTCCGAGACCACTGTCTGCCCCACATATTGTCACACTTAAATCTGCAGGAAGCACTGGAGTCATTTTAGATAAATGTCAAAAAGAGACAGAAGGCATAAAAGTAAAAAGAAGACAGCAGCACTCCTTTGCAGAAAACTCTTTTCTGTGACACATGGCAAATATCTACTTCAAGTGTAAATAAGATGGAAAATATTTTTAAAAGATCAGCATAAAATGTAAAAGGTATTTTGAAAAACACAAATTACAATATAAAATATGGGAAAGCAAGCAGAAACGTGTCTGTCTGTGTGGGAAAGCAGCTAATTTAGTTGCTTTCTTGAAAGCTCATCCTGAATATGAAGCCACCTGAGCAATCCTGAGTTCGTTTGTCTTTTCTTTCGTTTCTGTAAATAGGCACTGTGTAAATACATGAGGGTATTGTTAAGCCTCAGGTTTGGAAAGTGTTGTGTGATCTTAAAATTGTAATTTCCAGAAATGGTGAAACTGCTGTTGTTATTTTACCTCGACTTCACAAAGTATCAGAATGTGCCATTATGTGATGTAAATCATTGTCTTAATTAGACAGTTGATTCTGATCAAAGCTAACTTGAAACAGACTTTCACACACGTCTTCCATCCTCAGACAATTTTTTCAGGGAATATGGTAATAGTCCTAGGAATGTATATAGATGGAAAATATTTCTGTTGTTAATCAAATTTATAGAAGAAAGTAATGATATACTGAGACACATTTACCTTGTTCAAATTGGCATAACTACTGGCACTATGCCCAACTTCATTCCAGGTTATACTGTGACTCTAAACTACCTTCCCAACAAATGAGTTTGAGTGCTAGGGCCATGTATTCTTGGGACAAAGACTAAATGAGCAGAGGTATGAAGCAGCAAGTTAATACAAAGTTACTTTCCAATCTTTTTTTGTTGGTTTAAAAGCTCAAGGTTACTTGATTAATCGATTAGGTACTATATTCTTCCCCAAAGAATGAACAAGATGGCCCTACCAAAAAATCAATTAAGTGAAATGAGCATGCTATTAAGGAAGGAACTGTACTCTTAATTCCATAAGGAATATTTTAGGCTTGTTTTTCCAAATAGTCCCACCAAGACCAAAATACTGGGTGAAATGAGAAATATTTTTGTGTTGCCTATGGCTTGTTTTTGGCATTCAAACCCCAGAGATATATAGAGAACCTGAAGCTTCAGAAAAATTTAATGTTTTAAAGTCCTGTATGAGTAAGAAAAAATAGGCTGGTTTTTGTTGCTTTAGTTCTTCCCAGAATGCCATTATTTAATTTCATGCAAAGGAGGCATAAACCACTCTGTTCTTAATTAGTTCTTGATACAGCTTATCTGCTTTCATGAGGGTTTGTCAGCACAGCATGAATCAGAATCATTTGAGACCACTACTTAGCTTGAGTTTATGCATGATTTGTCTTTAAAAACAGATTGGTTTGAATTGTTGGATCGCAGAGTAATTGCAGACACTATCGACTTTATGTAACAGGTCAAATGTGACTGGGATGCTCCCTTTTCAAGTGCAGTACTTATCCTTGGGAAGACAAAGCTTCACATGTATTCAAGACCATAAGTGGCACACATTTGCAGGGTTTTACGTTAGTAAGTTTGGAAGCCAGTTGAAAGCTAGAAATGGAAATCAAAGACAAATGAGGAAAAAACCCACAAATCAGTTTCCACTGCTAAATTATTTTGTGGATTACAGATACTACTAGCAGCAGTCTCAAACTCTCAAAGTGCTTTTAAAAGAAATTATTAACCCTCACAACACCCTCGTGGAGAAGGTAAATATTATATAAACATTTTACTGGTGAAGCTGCTGCTGTACTGGGGGGTAAATTGGCTCAAGGGATGGGGCAGGCTGGGAATGTGAATGGAGAGTATGTGGACACCACAGGTGGTAAATCACAGAATCACAGAATCACAAGGCTGGAAGAGACCTTCAAGATCATCGAGTCCAACCCAGCCCTAACATCTCAACTAAACCATGGCACCATCCAATTTTTGTTTAAATGTGAACCCCAGGGCAGCCCTGCTGCTTGGATCAGCTTCTGCAGTGCCCCCAGTGCAGGATGCTCTGCCAAGGCACCCCCAGCACTCACAGCTGAGGGTCAGGACAGGGCTAAGGGCTGTCCCAGGGCTCTCTCTGCCTGCCTTGGGTGTGCTGTTAGCCTGTGGCTCCTAAGCAGCATCTGAACTGCAAGTTTCTGTGCTGCAAAGCACCTGCAGTTCTTCTGAGAAGGGAGGAAGGACGAGGCCCTCCCTCATGCTCTGACAGCACAAGCAGCCAGCACTTTCATCTCCTTCAGTGTCACATCGTCAGCAGGACGTGCCTTGCCTGCTGTGGCGCGGGCTAACAGGGTCTGCCTAGGGGCAGAAGAGATTTTGCTTGTTAATCGTGTACCTAATCCAAACCAAAGGAAGAAAAAAACCAGTTTTGCGTTTATATTTCCCCAGCAATATTTTGTAAATTTTAAACACACATAGGGGTTTGGAATACAGCAGTAAGGGGAAAGGCATTTCTCTTGTGTGGGTTGTGGTTCCTTCCCAGGGAATCCTACACTGCTCTACATTCCTGGGCATCATCCTGCAAATGCCGGCCATGAAGAACTCCCTGCGGCTCCAGCGGGAGCTGTGCTTGAGAAGTTTTGAAGCTTTTAACAATATTAGACTGTAACAGTCCCCTGAGGTGTCTCAGCCAGCCAATCTGGAGCACAGCAAACCACTGCTCTTACAAGATGTGTCACAGGCTCTGTTCATCCACAGGGAGCACAGTGATACCTGAGGATGAGCCAAACACACACAAACACTGCCACACCTCAACCCCAGCAATTCCAGCGCTGTTCAGTGTCAGCTCTGCCTCCGAGGACTTGTGTCAGTGTGTCCTGTGTCAGACATAACACAACAGGGACATGAAATTCTGGGTGATGCTAAGTGCCACTGCTTTTAAAATAAGCAAACGAAGAATAATCCTAACATTTAACTGGGGTAAAACTCTGTAACAACGTCCAAACTATGGCACAAGTATAAGCACACTTATACTGTGGGCTGAGACCAGTTCCAAACTTCAGGGTGGGTACATAGGTCTTCCACAAAATATTATTTCAACTTTCAATTTAGATATCTTATTTCAGACACCCAAGATTAAATTGCTTTAATGAAAGGTTGACAATGCTGCACAATTTTGCTCTCTGATGTTAAGCACAGCATGAGACTGCAGAGAAAAGAACAGCATCACATGGAAAATAGGATGATGAAATTACATAATTTTGATTTATTAATAATGCATTATAGCCATATTTGCTATGCAATTAAAGGTTGTATAAACATGAAAGGACAGAACAGATGAACTTAACTTGCATGAGCAAGTTCTATTATGACATTTTATAACTTATACTGTGGGATTTTGTAAACCAAATAATTTTCTTTAAATTTTATTTATGTCCCTATGAAATGCAATATAGCCAAATGTGCTCCAAATCTGAGGAAAAAAGCCCAGTTAAATTTGCAGAGAATGAAAGAATATTTTGTCTTTTAATGATGAAATACTTCTTAAATTTACTATATTAGAAATCAAATTTGAAATACTAGAAAATGGGTTGTGTTTTTATCAATAATTCTATCCTTAACAGTATTGTTTGTGAGGGTTTTTTCCTGTCCTTGAACTACAAAGCAATCAGGTTCATAAAATTCTGGCAATCAAGAGAAAAAATGTCTTATGCAAAAGTTCGAGTCTTCTCCCCCATTTTGCTTCAGAACTCTCTAAAGTTGCCCTGGTCCTTCCCAGCAATCCCAGACACGATGGACCCTCACAGAGCTGCCCCTAACCAGTCATGTGCTTGCTGATGATCACATCTCCAAACAGAGGACACTCTGAAATTGTTTGTTTTTTTCCTTCCTATCTTTGTGAAAGAGGTTTTTACTAGGAGCCATTTGGCAAGAAATCCACAAGGTCATCTGTAATAGAAAAATAATGGACTAATTTCAAAGCTGAAGCCCAAACATTTGCTTGTAAAAAGTATGGCCAATTGTCAACTTTGCAGCTTTGAGATAAGGTATCTATTTTGATAGATTAGAGTCTCCACATTACACCTTAGCACCGTAAACTGGAAAAAGAGGCATTTCTTTTATGAAATGGGAACTGGCAGCCCTGCTCAGGCTCAGCTGTTTTGCTGGTCAGGGCACTATTTTGACAACTAGTTGCTGCATTGAAGGAATCTGACAGAATTTATAATCTACTGTTTAATTTCTAAAATAAATGCCCATTTCAATGGAATCATTATCTAATAGTAGAAGAATAGCCTATGCTGCTGTACCATGTTGTTGTGCTGGGAATCATAAAGGAATTACTGTTTTTTCAAGGGCACAGTGACAGCAATTTGGAAAAATCACATAGATTTCAAATTGATACAGGTTTTGGCGCTTGATGTAGAAACATATATTATTTACATTTCTTAGCATTTATATTGTGCAAGTACTGTTACTGGCAGACTCTGACTGCAGAATGAAATACAGGAAGACAAATAAGATGCCTTCTATTTTCCCCAAAAGACAACTACAAGGAAATACTTTTAGTGTACTAAAAATAGATTACAAAGGTAGAATATTTGACATGCACTATTAAAATATTTTATTCAGTATTCAAAATAATAATGAGGACTGCTGATTCACTCTAAACTTCCTTGGCTCATGTCAACTGACCTCTTGTGGTATCATATAATGTTCCTTCAACATGGCAAAAAGAATACAGTAATTTAATATCCTGGCAGCTTTGTGTACATGTACTCCTGCTGTAATCCAAAGACCTGCCTTCCATAGTTGTCATTATTTAACTCAGCTAAAATGCTCACTGGTGTAGTAACACATATAGAAAATGTGCTTGTGAACACCTATATGATAAGAAAGCTCTCCACTGGCCAAATGAAAGCTGTGTAATGCCAAGCACATTCAGCTGAAGCCCTGTTCTATGCAATAAGGTCCTCCTTACACTTGGAATCAAAATATTTTGTGTGGGCATCATTTTGTGCTGAACTAGTGGAAGCAGCATTTTCCTGCTCCAGTAATGATCAAGGTTCTTGTTACAGGTTGAAGTATGTGAGCTGCCTCAGTTCTTCCAAGGAAAAATGTTCTGATAGTGTCCTTGATGAAGCACAGAAAATAACACATCTCAGGTGAATGCATAGATGCTATTTTATATATTTCTAGTTATATATGATATGTAGATGTTATTAACATGCCTGAGTCTGTAGTGCACACAGGCTCCCTGATCCACAGAAATTCTCTCTGGTTTCTTCTATCTGATTGTCTACAACTCTTCCACTGCCTTAAAATGCTTTGGCTACAGACAGATCATTTGGCTACAGCTTCTTCTTCTATTCTTTTCTACAGGTTTTCTTCCAGGTTTCTTCTAAAATTAGACTAATTTTGGCTGTTTCACTTAATTTGATTACAAATCAGTATTTAATACTGCAATCATGATACTGCTGTGGCCTGAGAACATCAATTATAGGAAAGGTGCTTCCCCACTGGAAAGCTCCTGAGGGAAACCTTTCTTTTCTCAGGCACAGATCTCCCTGATGCTTTCCACAGCCTGCTCCAGGTACATCTGTGCTCCAGCTCCTGGCACTCAGTTTAGACATCAAACATTGCATTATCTTCTTCTGCAAGCTGAAAAAGTCACATGTGAACGTTCAGATTCAGCTGTCATTTGATAACATGCAACTATACAGGACTTGAGCTAAAAAATTTGTGAAGGACTATTTCTGATCAAATACACAAGGGGTACAAGGGTAAGAAGCCTTTTCTTGCCCATAAAAAAGTTTACTGAGAAAATCCAGAATTTAATTTGTGCAATGTCACATGACCTAATTATCTCATGCTACTTAAGTGAAAACTGAAGACCAGACTGAAAACCAGACAGAAGTATACATTACAAATTTAGTTGAGAGAAGAACCTTAAATAATATACTTATTTTAGAGTAAGAGTGTTTTGTTGCTGAGAGCCATCCGTTATTATAGCTAAAATGTCCTTTGTTGTACACAAATAAACTCCATCTAAACATGTCATTAATACTGACACAGCTTAGGTCTTCTACAATTTTCTTCCAACACACTGTACATTTCCATCTAGAACATGGCATTAAGAAAAATGAAAGCTTTGTGCAGTATAATAAACATTTCCATAGAAGTCTATATAGTATTTCTGCTTTACATCATGATTCATTTATCAGCCTGAATTAGGCTTTTGAAAGAGGAAAATGCAGCTTTGCAGTTCAGTACCTTTTCTGGTCTTTTCTTGCAATAACAAAATTGCTTAATGTCATTTCAAGTTCATCCTGTTCCATGCACACATGTACGCAGAGCTGTGGGTAATTCACTTACATAGTTCAACATCTCCTTTGTCACAGATGGTAAATGTGCAGATTTTTCCCTCAAGGAAAAACTCTTTTATAAAATAATTCTATATTCTGCTCATTTTTTTTTTTCTGTCACTGATGCTCTTGTATTGTTATTATATTCTGTCAGGCTGGTAATTAGCATTCAGTCTCCATCTGACACAAGCACAGCTCTCAATCCTCCTTAAAAATCCCTTAGGACTCACATGGTAAGTAAAATAATGTGAGCCAGTAAGGGGCGGGAGGGGGGGAAGTACTAAAGCAATAATAAGAATAAGAATAAGAATAAGAATAAGAATAAGAATAAGAATAAGAATAAGAATAATTTTTAAAATAACAAATAAAAACCATGAGACAGTGCATAACCACAGGCTGCTTTTGTCATGCAGTCAATGCATGGCTCTTTCTCAGTGAACTGCATGGAGCTAATCCTGCTGTGTGGAATAAGCTTTCAGAATGCTACAACTGTCTTCCTGCAGCTGTCCTTTGCTTTTCCTACACAAAGATCTAAATCCTCTTCCCAGTCTCACCTTTCTTCCAAACTTCTAAAGCACACAGTGTATCTTTTACACACAGTGATTGCCCTCCTCCATTTTCAGGTCTCTTGAGTGAATAATCATGTCCTCTTCTCAGACAAATCATTTATTTGACAGTCTCACGTGATACTTGAGGTATCTTACTGTTCTGAACGACTCTAACTAGATTATATTGCTCTTGGTAAAATGATAATGTCACTTTAGAGCTTTGTGCACCTACCAGAATTCTTCCAGTTTCAGCAACAATGCTGTCGCTAGAAATAAGAAGAAACTTCTAAGCAGTTTCTACAATATCCTCATTTTCAGTGACTTCTCCTTGAAGTGACTGGCCTGATCACAGGGGCAGGCCTATTCCAGAGATTCTGTAAGACTAATAGCACTAGTAGCAGTAAATTTTTTGTTGAAGCTGTACCCTCACACACACTTGTGCTCTCCCATAGGGCAGGCAGGATGTGCTGACGATGCTGGTGTAGCCCCACACTGAGCCACCAGCCCATCTTATCCGAAAAGCTGAGTCAGTTTTCTGCTTTTGCACTCTCACAGCAACAAGACAGAGCTGTAACTCTCACTGAAAGTGATGGTTTAATATCATCCCAGTATCCTAAAGTTATCATGCAAATGACAACAAAAAGAGGCTCACACCTTGATAACAAATCAGTAGGAAAGATTACCAGGCCAGACTTCAGAAGTCCAATGGCTCTTGGCAGTCATGTAACAAGGGGGTGAGTCAGGGATGTCACAGATCTGCAACTTGAGAAAACCCTGGATTTCTCTGAATAAAAGCTATCTTAATTTTGTGATGTCGAAATATGGTCTGTCATACAAAAGCTACTGAGTTGATAACTGAGATTTGTGCCTTAAAATAAGAATACTAAATTTACACTAATATTAATTAACAGTCTGGCGCTATATTTCTTGGCATCAGCCTTAAAGCCTGGAAAAACTCATGCAGTTGACACAACATGTGTATGAGAGACACCTGTCACATCATTGCCACCAAGGTGTTGAAAAAGGAGTCCCTGGAGGTCTCCATTTGCTCATTAGATCTCCTCTCTCACAGCAAGTATCACTGCAAGTGTGAGCACACAGGAGTTGCTTTATTTCACTGCACAGACACTTCCCAGGCCTCCAGCTATGTATTTGTCCAAAAGTGGGAGAAAATCTCTTAAGAGACACTACTGCTAACCCAATGTAATTTCTAAGTGTAAACTGCAGTCTTAGAATAATTCAAGTATTTAAGAAATACTGGGTGGGAAGAAATACCTCATTCAGAGCAGATCCCTGTTAAAATGAGATCAGTCATCAGGGGATGACTACAGCAACTAAATTGGAGCACACCCAGCCTAAACTGCACTATTTTCAGTGTTTAATGAAGCCCAGCCTATTTCCTCTTATTAACTGACTGGGATGTTTTGTGAAACACCAAACCTGTAACACTCAAATATCTAACACAGCCAGCATCTGACACAAGCAGCATCACAGTGAGAAAACAAATGATAGAGTCAGCTGAAAATACTTCCCTAGACACATATGAAAAAAAAAGGTGGACGAATGATATTCAACACCCTTCTCGTTCTGCATGTCACAGACCTAGAAGCTTTTAGGATTATTTTGAAAATTCAGAGTGCTCTCTCCTCTCTTACTAATAACTTTATCTTTTTTTTGGTGAACCAAAGAGGAAGATTAGAGATTCTGTTAGTCTGAGATTTATGGTTACAGTGACTTTAAACACATGAAAACCATCTGCTGCAGCATCCAAGAAGGAACTATTACATACCTAAGTTGAGAAAAAAAAAAAAATTGGAGATGGATTTTCTGCTTTTTTATAGAAGAAAATCTCTGCCTCTTCCTGATCTCTAACTTCAGCCTCTACACAATATTTATTTATTACCAAGCTAATAAGTCAACCTTCAGAACACATTTCTGCAGTATCTGCTCACATGTTTAGACTTTTCATGTAGCAGAATACCCTTTTCCTAGGATCTCAAAAGTTCAGAGTTCCAGAGGGGGACCTGGTGGGAGGAATGAAAGGAACAAATGCCCACACTCAATATTTCTGCTCAGCCCTTTGGGCCATGTGGCTCTCAAGTGGCCTCTGTGTAATTTTAGGTGGCAATATATCACATCAGGTGGTGTCTCAATGACATTTCATCTCAGTGACTCCCCCACAATTCCCATCATGGACAGGAACCATTTTTCACAGAAGGTGTATATTGCATAGAGAGGAAGAAATTTATCTGTGTAAATATTAAAAGTTCATTGTCTACTGTAAAGTTTATGGATCTGCATAAGGAGGTGCTGGGTTGTGCTGGGGAACTGGCTTGGCATTAGAGCACAGTTCCTTTCTGGAAATGACCCCAAAATTATTAGCTCTATGCTATTTTAAATCCTACTTTCTCTTTCTGAACTTCTTTGAGAAAATCTTTAAATGATATATCTAACATCTACCTTTCTTTCTATCTTTAAATATCTGCAAATGAATGGATAGAAATTTCTGACTGCTAAAAGTAAGAATCCATGTCACATATTTCCCATATTTGATGACACTTCTTTCATCATGTATGTGAAACAGCAGATTTGCATAATATTATATTTCTCTGGACTGTGCACTGACCTGTGCAAAACAATCTACCAGAGAGTAATCTTCTTTCATGAAACACCAATTTTTCTGATGCCTTCAAGGCAAAAAATGTAGACAGCCCAGTTTTCAAAGTCACAGAGAAAAATATCTTCACAGATTTATGAAGGGAATAAATACAACTTTGCTAACCAACCACTTCCATCCATTCTAATGGCAACATGTTGCAATTAATAAAACAAGCATATCCCATACTGGGGGAAAATGCTGACCAGCCAGAACAAGTGGGCCCATATATTGTCCAAGCATGTAAATAGATTAAGTGACAGCATAATTAATCCTCAGTACATAATCAATGAGGAACAGTAAGGCCTTGTGAAAAATTGAAGACATCGGAATGAGACTGAATTTTCTCTGAGCTAAAATGTGGAGTCACTAGTCAATGAATCCTGCCTCAGGAGACTGTAACAAATACAGAGAACCAGCTCAAGGACAGCCAGAGTTGTAAATTGAGAGCTATAAAAAAATAATAATCTAACAATTGTGCCAACGTGTTTGTAATTTATGGGTTGGCGTTACAGGTGAGAAATAGGGTTAGCAGTCTGTTATAATCTGAACTTGAGTCAGTAAAGCACTGCAGAACCTCTAAATCACCACTTCTTTCATTTCACATAGTTTAAAAACATATAATAAAACTATCAGACAAAGCCTCTTTCTTTCAGAGTTTGAAGCTGGAGCTGCGGACACCAAACTGTTCAAAGTTAGAGTTCTACTAGGGAGTCCAGCAAAGGGAAGCTCGTAATTTTCCTTATACTTTTTTCTTTTTCACATTGGGCACTTGCCATAAAAGTACAAAAAGCACAGGGGTCTTTTTGTTATAATTGAGGCAGGCAAGAAAATAAGAGTTCCGTTTCACAATAAATTTCGGTGTTCTCAAATTTAATACCATTTTGATAATCTAATTCAACGCACCGGAAAAAAAAGTTTGAGCATGCATTTAAATGGAGTGAAATTGGAACCTTTAATCCTACAGAGTGCTGAGTAACTCTGAGTTTCAAATTCCCTTGTCCCAGTGGGTGTTGAGGTCAGCGCTCACCACAGAGCAAATTGGAGCCTAGCAGGATTCTGCTCTCTGTAAATAGGGGAGGCTGCCTCATCCTGCTCTGCAGGGACTGAGCAGCTTTTCCAGAAGGGTTTATGTATGAAGGTTTTGGGCTGTTTCTTGGGCACGACCCTCCCTTAGAGAAAAATTAATTAAACGGAGCAACTCTGCATGCATTTGCTAATAACTGGACAGAGAGCAGAATAGCACTTTTACATTATTTTCAGCCATTCATCTTTCAAAGTTCCCCATGCTTCCCATGAGCAGACCAGTCATTATTGCCAATCAATCCTCTTACAGCCTGTACAATGTGTAGGAAGGTACTGGAGCATAGTATGTAAAGATGGTTCTATATTCACTCAAACTTTCCCTGAATGATAAAGTATTGCAATAAATACTTAAAATACTTATAAGCAACCTTCAAGTTACTGTCCATTTGTCTGACATAATTACCATTTGAGCTGTAACTCATCTTCCCTTACAACTGATCTACTGCCATTGTGATGTGAATTTAACCTGAACTTTGAAATGCCAATTGGCACTCAGTATTCTTCCCCCATGAAAAGCTCGTGGAAAATTTTCATGATCAAATTACTTTTCCGCATGCTGTATCTTTCATTTCCATTCCAGCAATTTTTCATGTGCATTTTTCATTGTTAAATGCTCCCATGGAGGATAGCTGTAGCACTAATGGCAACTAAAAGTTACTACTATTAAAAAAATTCTGAAAACTAAAGTAGATCAGTAACACAATAAAACTGGTAGCTAGTGGGAGTGCACCCAGCCTTTTATACTGATTGAGTCCAGTGGCCTTTCTACATTCAGAGCCCTTTCTTTGAAACAAGACTAATGAACACACTGACAGTGGTGTGGCAGGCAGAAAACCTGCCAGGTGAGTTCCCCAGCTGTATCTTTGTGGGGGCTCAACAGTGCTTTTTCTTGCTGGGATATTAACTGAATATTAGCAAAACTGAAATATTAGACTTCTGTTGTCACACTGTTCTGTAAAAATGTTTCTCTTAGACTCCACCACGTAGCAGTCAATAAAATTCAAGATAATGTTAAACAATTATTCTGGTCTGTCACAGGTTCCTGGGTATTGTAAGAAATTGGGTTGAGTGAGGCAGTGATGTGTCTGCAGACAAGGCTCAACACTGATTTACCCAGCCATCTTTGGTACTTGCCCTGGTACCAAAGGGCTTTTATTTCCTTGGAATACTCAGTATTGGAAGAAATTTACAATTGTTTGATGGATAAATTCAGACTTTCTCAAGACAAAGGTTAACTCTCCATAGCTTCAGCCTAGCAAAATGAAGGTTGAAAATGAGAGCTATAGGGTAACAGGAGAGTTGGCATCTGCTAAATAGATATAGTGCTTCCCTTCTCCCAGAGGAAATAAATTAGGAGAAAGCCAACCAACCAACCTAAAAAACCCCAACCAAACTAAGAAAAACAAACCACAGAGGCTGCATTCTGAGGGAATTTCTTTAGGCTTAGAATTCAGACTTAGACTTAAAGTTACCCTTAGAGTTTATCAGCAATCCAGTGTCATAGGAGAACCCTCACGTACTGCAGGTGAGAAACCACGAGCCAGGAAAAAATGCACTCTCAGCCCACCTGGGCTCTGGGCTCATTGTACTTGCAGCATCCTGTAATCAAATGAAACTGCTGCTGGAACGTGTGTGATGGATTTAAAATCTGCTTCTGGGGTTTCTATTTTGCTGTAACCTGGGTTTAAGACAACTGACCCAGGAGCAGGGGAGCACAGAGGTCAGCAAAGCCCACACTGAAGCACCTGCTGTTCTGAGATCCAGCAAGGCAGCACAAAGCTCTGGCAAGTGCAGCTGGGAAAGTGCAAAAAGCCTTACAAGTACTTCAGGAAAGAAAGTAGAAGCTGAGTACAAATCTCCAAGAAAGACACTTTTTTGAGCAGCCTGCTTTTATCTCAAGGGAATTTAGCATTTCTGTGGACCACAGCTACTGCAGGGTCATCTCAGGAGGAAAGGTCCAAGCCCTCTCAACTCTCCCTGTCAGAAGCAACACTTCCAAATTTCTTTAGGAAACCAGTGAGAACGGAATGTGAGGCCAAGTGTCACGTGAACTCCATGATACATGTCAGGTAACCTCATATATAATCCTGGCATATTATCCACAAGCTTCCCCATCTGAATGGATTCACTGTACACCAGCTGGTGGAGGCAAATCTATGTCTGAGCAAAGCACAGAGAAAAAAAATATAACTATGTACATAATTTTAAGTATGGATATATAATGGACATAGTATTTCAGAGAAAAGCTGCATGAAATACATGGTGTTGTGGGGCTTTTTTGCTTTCCTTTGTGAAAAAAATGAATGCAAAGTATATATTTCACTTGACATAATATTAAGCATATGAAAATAATTTATTTCCAAACTGTCTCTATTTATTTAGCTATTACAAGCTTTATTTGTGAAACTGTCACTCCTTCACATGTTCTCAGTGTAGGTAACTGCAAATATGAATATCATTCAGAAGCTGTTGTTTTAAAATGTTGCCTACAAAAGAACTGGATTTTAAAGAAGGAATTATGAGTGTGTCAGAACTGGGAATGAGGTGATGCTGTACAGAGGTCCACAACCATAACCTTGAAACCTTTCAGAATTCAAATTCAGGCCTGATAAATGCCTCTCTTATAGACACCTCAACTTCTCAGAAGGCTTCAGGCTTTTAATAGGATGCTCTTTGCCTGTATGCCAGGGCCAAAGCCACAGCTGTGGTTTAGCAGTGTAAATCCAGACTTGGGCTGCACTCAGGGCAGGTTACATCCTCAAAGGAATCTGCTGAATCTTCAGTGGATTGGTTTGTTTTCTCCAGGAGAAAAACACCTATTTGTCCTGTATGCCTATTTCTGTATGACTTTCCATCTGCCGATATTTTCATCTTTTGTCTGAAGGGAAGTGCTGAACACCTTCTGCAGAAAAGCTTCCTCCAGATCAGCCCTGGCAAACTAAGAATGGAAACTTATAATGTGGCAAACAGGAAATACATTTTCAAACTTGTCTCACTTTTATTCAGTAATCTTCTTAGCAAATGAACTGAATTTGTGTGGGGGGTTTTGTTTTTTCTTTTTTCCCTAATCTCATTATAGGTTCATGAAAACAGGAAATTGCCTCCGTTCCAACAGATTGATCTGCTTGCACAGAGCATGATTCTCTGTGGTTGTTTCTGTAGGTATTAGCACGAGATGAGACTTTTCTTATGCCAGCAGATTTGCCCAGAACTCATGGCCTTCAGCCAGCCAGGTGTGCACTGGAATGAGCCAGCAGGATCAAACCCCTCTCCTGTTCCACACATGCACCCATCCAGCTGTTCCAGTGGGTGGATATGCACCCATCCAGCTGTTCCAGAGGGTGGGACATGCAGACACCCAGCACAAGGTGTTCTGGACTCTTGGCCCTGTCACAGCACAGTGTTGTCCCTGTCCTTGTCCTTAGCACTTCAGTGATAAAATGGTGTTGACACTGTCAGGAATAATTTGTCCCGTTCCCACTCTGCTACTGGGAAGTTCCTCAATGAGAAATTCTTTGGAAATTCCAGCAGAAGAGCTGAAAGTACTTCAGTACACAGGAACCACATTTACATAGGAGAATATATATATATATATATATATAAAATATAAATTTGTTTTCAATGAAATTTTAAAAAATACTGTTTTCAGTCAGTCTAAAATTACTTTGAGGGGCAAATTTTCAGCAAAAAATTAAGAATTTTCAAATATTTCATTACATAATGAAAGATATAAGTTTCATCCATCACAATTTCATCATATTGTTTGAAAATTATCTTTTTTAATGACCCTGAAATTGGTCAACAAAGGCAACTTGCATTTGCTAATAATTTAATCTTGAATACATTTTGAATGTCTTTAGCAAGCCAGCTTTCTTTCTGTATAAGGTTGAGAAGAAATCTCTTACCTTCTTACAATCATTCCATGAACAATTTTTACTTTCCATACAGATCTGAAACCCTTCTGTCCGCACAGTCAAATAGGCTTAGCTCAAAAAACTTTTTAAAATTTAGATATGTATTTCCTGTTAAAAATAATTTCTATAAATTGAGCATTGCTAAATCAACATTAATTTAGTCCAAGAATTGCCTTTTGGTTAAAAAAAGAAGTCTGGCAGGCTACAGTGATTCAGAATATCACTTTAGATGCTTGATCCCTGCCTGCATGTCTGTTCCCTGTCCTTCTCTTCCACCTGCTCGTGGGCTTACCTGACAATATAAATCTTGCTCTTTACAATGAGTCTTATCTATTTCCCTTAGACCTGGAAGAAAAAGATGCAGTAGCACACCAACAGAAGCAATCTGGAAGCTGCCAGCTGCATCTCCTCTGTGCAGGACAAACCCCCGTGTCTCACTGCTCTGTGCACTGAGCACCACCTGCCCTCCTCGACCTGCCCCAGCCTGGCCCCAGTCTGAGTGAAACCAGCACTGAGCAATGTCTCACACACACGAGCGTGAGGCTGTGCCTTTCAAAGCTCCCTGCAAGGGACAGGCTTGGAATGCCACTGTTCCCTCCAGCAGCAGCAGTTCCCAAAGCCTGCCCGCTCTGGAATCGCAGGCTGCCTTCCCTGCTGAGCCCTGGAATGGGACTGGCATCACATCCAATCGTGCATGGTTCATGGAGGGACCAGCCATGGTTTCTCCAGCTTCAGAGCAGGGGGTCCATGCATATCAAAGAGCATGACTTGGCTTTGTGGACTGAGAAGCTCTTAATAATTAAAATGACCCACAGACACAGGTGTGAATACTCAGTAGGATCCAGGGGGAGCAGAGGGAGGACATCAATGACTACACTCCTGCATATCTACTCACTTCACAGTGTCCTTTCTGCATAGACAGGTTTCTTGCAGTAGAAAAGAAAGAAATGTCAATTAAACAAACTTCTGATCCTGCTTTAGTTGGTTGAACACTTGCAAGAATAAAAACAAGCAGAATGGATGGTGTGGGAACTTCTAAAGCAGACATTACTTCTGATGGGGAGCAGCTAATTGCCAGCACAGAATGTGTGTGAAATATTGATTTAGTTTGTGCAGATAGGGAAGCAAGTCCCAGCATACTTTCATCTGTTCTTAAATATAAATGAAAAAACAATACATTTACTCTAAGGTCACTGTGGGAACAGAGGATCAGCGAAAGTACACACAGCTTGTGATTTATATTCAGGACCCACCAGCAGCAAGAAAAGAGAGACTGATACCATCATCTTACAATCAGCTTTTGGATCATGTTGTGCATCTGAGAATGCTGGCTGAGTCCAAGGCTGTTTCTCTGCATTCAGCAAACCAGCCTAACTCAACAATCAAATATCTTTCTCTACCCTTCAGTGCATGCAGCCACATATAATACTATTTTATGTCGCCATTAAAAAGATGAAGGTGCTAATTATCACATTTTTTGGTGTCTTTTGAGTACCAGTAAAAAAGTGTAAAGCCTTTAAAGAGAGAAGATGCACGTGGCCATGAAAGATTTTCAGGAATCTGATTCAGGACAGACCTGTAATCACTCATCACATGAAGAGATAATGGAGAGTTTAACTGGGAGGGGAAGGGTGCAAAACTGCTCCAGCCATTGTCAAGAGTGAAGAATACTTTCATATAGGGCAGTGATCAAGTTAATTTGATGGGTAGCTCTGGGAGCCCTGTGGACACTCAGAAGGCTTAGCCAACAAGATTTCATAAAGGTTGTTAGTTCCCTCTCCATTGCTTCACAGGGGACTCTTGCCAAGCTTAACTCTATTTCCAGTTGCTAGAGAGACACTTTCAGCCTCAGGATCAAAGTAACATTGGTCTTTCCTTTCAGTACATAGCGTTGTAACTTAATTTTCATATAATTTTCCCTGCTGAGGTTGAGTTTGGAAGCAGAATTTACATAAGGTTTTCTCACAAAAACACCAAGCAGTTTATAAGACGGATATTCAAATTAAAAACAAAAAAGTTCAAAACTGACTGCAAAGCATGATTGGTTTTGCGGTGGGTTTTTTTTTTTCCTTTTAAGGCAAAGGCAAACAATTCATAATGAATAATTTACTGACATGTTGTTTGCTTTTTTTTCATAGAATTTCCTCTGTTAGTTAGCTTCAACCTCAGGTACATTCCATTTTTAAGTAGACAGCTTTCCTAAAATTAAGGCACATTCTGAACTTTCTTGGCATGTTCAATACTCTGGAGTCAGGGAGTGCACAGTAGAATAGAAATGAAGGCATGCACATCTTCAAGTTTAAATTTAATATTAAGCTTCTGTGAGTGTACCCTCATAAAACTTTGAAGTGTATTCCTTCCCCTGCTCTCCCCTGAGGAACTGACTAGCAGAACAGAACCATGTGAGTGCTCATGAAAAGGAGGAGCACAAGAAAAGCAAATTAACTCAATGCAGTTCTTTGAACTAAAAAAAAAAAAAAAAAAAAAAAAAAAAAAAAAAAAAAAATNAAAAAAAAAAAAAATTGGCAAAGTCTGGATTTAGGATGTGACACTGCATATTTACAGAATGGTTAAGAGCAGAAATTCAGCTGTTCTCAAATGTGCTGAGTAGAATGTCTATGTGCATGCTCATCATCCAACAAGCTGAAGCAAAGATAATCCTGCTTGCTCAGCCCTTGTTCAGATTTGCAATTTATAGGAGTGTTCAAGTGGCAGGAAGCCTAATGCTGTGTCCCTGTGTTGGTGGTCCCTCTCTGCTGAGCAGCCTTTGGCCAGCTGTGCTGACCCTCCCAGCTGGATGGCCCTGCCAGCCCAGCCCAGCCCAGCCCCGCTGCAGGAACAGTCAGAGGTACAAAGTGCTGCATCATTTAAGGTGGCTACAAACAAAAAACAACCTGAGAAAGAGCGTGCTGGCCCCAGCCACCTCAGCCGCTGCTTCACCTGCTCTGTGCTGCTTCTCACGACTCAGCATCCCCCAGACTCAGCAGAGCACAACTCCCTGTTTTGGCTCCTGTTCATTTGCAATGTTCATATTTCAGTGCAGCTCCACTCCAAACAAAACATAAATCAGTCACATCACACAGTTTAGAATCACAGAACCACAGAATCATTAAGGTGCTCCAAGGTCAGGAAGTCCAACCTCTGACCAAACACCACCACATGAACTAAACCAAAGCACCAAGTGCCACGTCCAGCTTGCTTTCCTGGGCTCTGAAAAACCTTCCTTACAAACACAAACCAAACTTAATTCAGTGATACCTGAATTTGCCTCAGGTTCACTCTGTGTGCAATGGCAGTCTTAGATAGCAGAAGCACAGGCCATGAGTAATTAAAATCATATTGATTTTACCCAGTATCACAGTGATGATATGAGTAATGTTAGCCTTCTTGTAATGGAAAAAAAAATACTAAGTGGCTGTGTGAATAAGATAATTTCATTTTCTCTAAGATATCATCAGAAATTATGAAAAAAAATTGAAATCTGGCAAAATAGATGTTTTTGAGGGACTTTGACTGATACATTTAAAAATAATTTAACCCAATAAGTACACAGACATAATTCCTTGCTGAGCCACAGAAAAAAAGCTGGGATGTCTCAATGCTTGGTCAGGGATATGCACAAAGAACACTCATCCTGCTTTCAAGTTGTGATTTAAGGGGAAAAACATTCATGGAAATTCCTCCCTCCCTCCCTCTCTCCTTGCTCCCTGGAGTGCAGGAGGCTGTTCCTGCCTGGTCCTGCTCATGCTGCCTGTCCTGTGCTCTGCACTCAGCTGGTCAAAGCAGCCCACAAAGCCCATCACCAGCTCTGCACATTCCTCAGGATATTGCTGGAGGATAGAACTCTACCTGGTGGCTCTTTAGTTGCTGCAGCGTTCTTTTGGTCTGGCAGAGGCATGACAAATGTGCAAGTCAGCATGTCCTAAAATGGATTATCCTTTTCAGAAAATGTCTGTGGGCATGGTTTGGGAAAAAAAATCCTTTAAAAATCTCATTCCTACTTTGCTTTTCACACTAAACATGAGAAGAAATATTCAGAGAGGATTTCTGCATTCATAGCTAATAGGAGAAGGGATGATGTAAGGTCATATCCCATTTATAAGAAGGGTTAAATAACCTTTTAATTTGTTTTCTATTCCACATAAAGATTTTTATGTACATGCATTCCAAATATTATGGATATAAACCTGTAATATCTATCCTTCCACCTTTAGAATGATAATGTGAGGAGAATTTTTCAAAGTTCTGCATCACTGCAAACCCCACATATTTCATAAAGATGATTAACCACTGAAGAAAGCTCCCAGCAATTTAACAGATACAAGTGAAAATTCAATGCCTTGGAGGCATATCAGATGTTGGAGGATAGCTTGACTACTGAATTACCCACTAACCTTCTCTTCCAGCTCTGCCTTGGGGATACTACAAAAGATGTTTCAAGAATGAGCTAGAAGGCACTGAAGGAAAAGCCACTTTAAAAACTTTTGAGGAGTGGCCTAGATCTTGACCTTATCTAAATTAGCTTGGACTTGCATAAGATGGGAAAAGGTTGATGTGGGGGGAAAAAGAAGATGATAATGATCAAATGTCTTGACTTGCAGACAGGCAATAAATCACTTCTATTGAACATGCTGTGAATGACAACAGAGAGTCTTAGACTGGAGAACAGTCGCTGGAAACATTGTGAGTCAGCTGAAAGAAAAAAAAGTCTCCTTGTATAGGCATTGTCTTTCTAATTTGCAGAAAGGTAAATAAACACCTTTCTCAGCTTTCAGTTACAGCAGAAAATACAAGCCCCAAACCTTTTGGGCAGCCACACAGTCAGCAAATCTCTGCAGTCCGAGTGTCCATTCACTATTTCCTTGAGCAAACACACTGCACTGCCCAGGGCTGACCTCTAGGATTTAGAGGAAATCCTCTATTGACATCTATTGATTTCCCTGCAAACTCAGCTGGGTTCGGCCCTTCTGAAGAGAGGAGTCAGCCCTGCCCCTGTGACAGGAGGTGTCCCACCCCTGCAGGGACACCAGGCTCTCCCCAAGGGTGACCTGGGCATGGGGGTGTCCTGAGATGGGGACAGGAGCTGATGGCAGAAGGGGCACAGAAGTGGGGGCAGTCCCTGTCAGTAGCTGCAGAGTGAGACTCAGGATGGTTATTGTGATCCAGGTTTGGGTTTTGCCTTTTTTTCCTTTTATATGTTCTCTGTATTCTTCACACATCTATTTGTAGCTCTGTAGCCTGCTGTTCTAGTGACTAGATTTCCAGGAATTTTCCATGGCCTTTCCCTAGGCAGAAAGACAAGACAAATTCCAGAGCTCCAAGCCCTGGGAGGATCCAGGCCCCAGTGCTATCTTGGATCTTCCTGGGAACCAAGGCAGAGAACAACCCTTGGAGATACATTCTCATGGACAATTAGTACCAAAAGGGGGGCTCCAGAAAAGGGGCTTGACCTGGGGGAAATTGCATCAGCAATTGCATCAACAATTGTCCTCCTAATTCGTGATTTTATCAATTATGCTAATTTCCTAAAATCTATAAAAATGTATTCACCCCTGGAGAGGGTGGGCTTCTGTGGACATCTTCCCATAATTGCTCCTGTAGGCCTTCAAATAAAGATCCACTCTTTTATTACCTCCTTACTAAAATTATCTGGAGTTTCATTTCCAGGTCAGGAAAAAGGCAACACTTGCAGTCAGCCATACCCACATCCCTCACACCTGATGGCACCAACAAATACAGCTGCAGACCTTTGCTCTTAAGATTCTTCTTCCTGTTATTTTCTTAACAAAGGAAAAGCCTTAGTTAAAAAGAAAGCAGACAGTGCAATCATTTCAGTGACCTTGTTAATACAAGCCAATATTTTTAAACACACAGATTTTAAGTCTAACCACAAACTTTGCAGAAGTGATCTCCTGCTGTTGCCCTCTCCAGATTTTCCTACTTTTTTTTTGCTGCAACAAGAGAGGAGTCAGAAGCCTGAATAAGATCACTCTGCTGTTGCAAACTTTAAAAAGCACCAAACAAACAAACAAACAAAAAATATTTCTAATAAAGCCCAAGTCAATGCACACAGCTTCAACAGAACAGTGCATGTATTCTGAATATTGTGCATATTGTATTATATGCTTTACAAATGTTAACTGCTTAGTCCTTTCACTTCATGGGATGCAAAGGCCTAAAGGACTCATAGATGAATTCACTTGATATTTTAGTTTTTTGAGAAGGTTGGGGAGGACAAAGGCTTACCACTTATGAAAATAAGAACAAAAAGACCAATGGTACTCATTCTGCTAAATCAACTACAACAGTTTCCACAGGGGTGTACGATACATTTGTGAGCTGCTAAAGGACAGATGGGTTATGACCTCTGTGATGGGAGTATTTAGAAATACATGTCTCCCTCTCAGGGGTTTCTGATAGTGCAGGCAGTGTTTGTTTACATGTGTACCCTAAAAGTTTTCTGCACCTGCTTTTTATACTGATCATGTTTTCTTTTATAGGCTTGTGAATTGAGCTGTGCTCGTAAAAATCTCTCAATGCATCTCAGAGTCATGTGACAGTCTAAAGAGAACTTCTGCCTTACAGGTGACATTAGCTGGTTTTCTCAGGAGTTCAGGCCTTTCTCTCCTCCTCAGCACATTGAGTGGGTTTGAACCTTTGCCTCACCTCATTAATTAGTTCAGTTCTCCAGACACTCTAAAAACGCCATGCTCGTCCCAGTAGCCAGCCTCCAAGAAAACAAAGGACAAGTTCAAGCCCTTCTCTCAGGTTCTTTCTTAAAGGTCTGTCAATCTTCTCCTTCTGAGGTGAATCCTGGAGTCTTCAGGGACTTCATACCTACCCTTTTCTGTCAATGTTCTAAACATCTCATCTGTCTTTCAACTATTTTCTTTTCCTTTTCATTTAACTCTCTGTTCCCATCGTACTCCTGCCGATACTCCAATATCTCTATATTAAATTCTCTGACTTATTCTTCACATAATCTCCAGTACTCCTTCCTGATAGTGGATTCTCTTGGCCCCTCAGTTTTCAGGGCAAATTCTCTATGGCCAAAGTCCCCAGCCCAAGGTTTTCCAGCCTCATTTCACTATGGACATCCAACAGCCAGCTGCCCTCACTTCAAGTGCTTCCTCCACTCCTCTTCACTCTCTGCAAAGAGATTCACATCTCTTTTCTCCCTCTGTACATCTAACACTGACTGGGGTCTGGGCTACTGCAGGGACAGGTCTTCTGTCTCCTGCAACGTTTTTGAGAGGACGAGGAGTATCTTCTCCCAGTTTTCCCACACAGAAGCACTGCTGCATGTACCACAACAGGCCAGGCTCTCCTCACTCTGATTTCCTACACCTTGCCTTCCAAAGCCTGGAACTCATTTCATCAACCTTCAATATTCTGTGGGAGCATGAGATATCTGTAAGAAAAGTACTGCTCCAGAAAAAGTTCAGAAAATTTAACTCAAAGGCAACAAGCTTTGTTTACATTTCCCAGTCTCAGCAAAGCTTTCAGGTATTTGCTCATGGGCTGCTGTCAGCAAAGGGGTACAAATGTTTTGTACCCCATCTGATAAAAGATTATTAATGGCATTCTTTTTAATCTATCTTGTGCCACTATATGTTACAAACTGAAGTAACTATTCCACTTTTTTACTCTTCAGGTTTTTAATCTTTTTTCTGGTTCTCAGGGAAGGAGATGAATTCCAAGCCAAGAAGAAACTGCACATAGAAGGCAGGTCCAGCTGCAATTACTCACACAGTGGCTGAACATTCTAATCAAATACTGAATGCTTGGAATTTTTCAAGCTTTTAGATCTTAATTTCACAACTATTCTTCTGATATATGCATACTTTCTATTCTTGCAAAAGAGCAAAAGGTATTACCAATGGAATAAAGGATTTGTAGGAGCTCGTCGTACAGTCCTATTAATAATATAAAACCAGCCTAAACCACAAAGCAATTTTGTTGACTCGGGGGACATTAAACATACCTTATTTAAAGCCTTTTTACTTTTTATTTCTGAGTTCTCCTTCAAATCATTTTTATTGTCTGATTTAGAATAATTCAACATAAGATATGAGTTTTCCAGCTAAGAAGCCATTACCAATTCAAACATCAAACTGACTTTGCTTCCAACATGCAAGCAAGTGAACTTCGCTTATTAAACTTTCTTTAAGCTAGAAATATTTTATAATCCAGGAATAGCTGTTTAATACATTAAATTCTTTTACTGCTATAAAAGTTAGATGGCTTATGCACCATCTATTTTAGGTTCAGGGCATGGATAGACAGATCCTAGATCTTCTGCCTATAAATATGGGCCAAACACATGCTTATGCATTATCTGAAATAGAGTGCCTGCACAAAATCTTTAGATAGACACAGAAGTTACTTACATGTTTTTCTCACCTGATTGCATTTAACCCTCACATGAACTATAAGAGGTTATATGCTGAGATGGCTGCTTATTTTCTGATAAGAAACTGGGGTTTGGTGGAGCATCTTAAATGTTAAAACCCACCTTTTTCACGGGAAAATTTTTGTCAGTTTTGATAGAAAAGCATTTCCTGATCTAAAATGGAATTGCAGACAGAAAGACAACTGCTGTTGAAGACTCACTCCACAAAAAGACTCCAATCCTCTGGTAATAAAGTCTTTACTGTAAGTCCAGCTTAGCCCAGGTAATAGGCTCATTTCAGCACAGGACTAAAGGACTGACCAGGCAGGTCTATATTTATATGTATTTATATATGGAGCTGCAACCATTTATTCAGATTTTCATCTGAAGATCAATTCTCCATGGCAGCTACAAAACTTTTTCTTTTGGCATGATTTCCAAATCCACAGCATTCCTGGCTATAATGGAGAGCCAAGGGGATGTGAACCACTATTTGTCTGCAACCATTCAGCCAATAGATTTTTTAAAAGAAAAAAAAAAGTAAATTTATTTTTAGAAACAAATCCAAATGGAACTGTTATAGGCATACCTGCAAGCACATGTATATATTCTAAGGTTAACATAGATATATGCATGAGAGAACACAAAATGTCCTTGAAATTAGTCCAAAACTTACAAAGTTTTAAGGAATATTTATAGGCATACAGAAACAAAAGACACACAAGTGCTAATTTATTTTTCTTCTCGTTTTTCTTTGCACTGATATTCGAGCTTGTGAAGTTTTAGTGGCTAGTATTTTTGCATGAATGGCCACTGGGTGCCACTGTTCTGCTGCACAGAAAAAGAGCTGAAACAACACTTTTGTTGCAGCAATAAGTTTTTTATTATTAAAGTATGTATACTACTGCTTCACAGACCCATCTTTTGGAAATGGCACTGCTGCACAGTTCATAGTGAGCTTTTTCATAACAGAACAATAGGAAAACTGGAACTGAGAGACTGGAAAATGTGTTTAAACTCAACGGGCAATACAACCTGGAAGAAACTTTCTTCAACACTTTATTTTCTACTTAATAAAAGAGAGACTTGTTATCCAGCTTCAGGTTCAATATTCATTTGCTGAATGACCTTGTGGAACTCTCTGGGAGCAGTTCCTGCCCAGCTGTGCACAGCTGCTTTTCCAGCACACAAATATGTAAAATGTAATATGTAATGTAATGTCAAATGTTCAAATGCAGATGGAAACAGGATCTAATGCACTGAATTGGTTTCTAGAATACACAGTGTGTGTGCAGCTGCAATAACTGTGCACAGGTAATTGGTGCATTTCTGAATGTGGAAACCACATCCTGAAATCCTCTGAGCCTTATTTTCTTCAGTTAGGAAATGGGGTTAACAATGAGAATGCAATTTATGGCAAGAATAACACTGCAGGGAGAGACCTTTATACAGCTAATAAGAGCAGGTTTGGGCCTGTGCAAGAAGTAGCCTCAAGAAGCTGAAGACCAGCTGGAGTGGGACTTGCAGCTTTAGAAATAAACAGTATTTCATGCTGGGAGAGGACAGAGGGTGGTGTTATGTGGGTCTAACCTGCCACATCCCATCCAAGGAAATATAACTGCAGTAGCAAAAGCCACCACTTAGTCCCAGCTGTAATATAAACATACTCAAGGTCTAAATAAAGCTCCCAGGGGTCAATGAAGAAAGACAATTTCAAATGCTGCCAGTCCAAAGTATGAAGTTATAAGCAAAAAAAGAAATGGTGAAAGACTGAGTTTCTTGAAAGCCCACAAAATAGACTTTAAATATGAAAAACATCAGAAAGAAAAAAGCAGCCTGAACTACATTGCAACACCTTTATGCCAAATCAGAAAGATCTTTCCAATCATGCAGAGAGTTTTCAACTTTTTAAAAAAATATTATCATAAGAAAGAAAATTTGTTGCAAATTGACAGATTATTGAGGCAATTATCTTAAATAACATTACTTAATCTTTATAACATGTTATACTGCCCAAATATGGGCTGCCAGTTATTAATCACATTGCTCTGGTGCATACTTGAAAGAATTTCAGAGGTGCTAAATGACTTTAGAAAGGTATTTTTAATAACAGAATAAGGCTGGTCTTCATCCACTGCAGAAGCTAAAACCCTGTCATGTTCCTCCAGAATAATTTTGAAGTGAAGAGGACACTGGTCATGTTTTCTATAGCACTCACCAGAACCTTTTTATTTTTAAAGGAATTCAGAACTTCACAGAAAATGCTGTGCCCATGCAAGTACCTCACAGGTTCCTTATATCTTTCTTTATTATCCAAGGCAATATTTCTGTGTTCCCACCTTAGATCAAAACAATTTGGTGTTATCATTTTTAGCACTCTTTGACACCCTGCTGAGCCCATCATACTTGTCCAACCCACTTCCTTTCAGGCACTGAAGCTTCTAATTAATTCCATGCCCTTAAATTCCCTCACCCATCCTCTGCAGTGTGCCCAGTCCTCATGAAGTTCAACCAGAAAAAACCACAGCAGGGCAATAAATAGTTTGAGAGGAGTCCTGAGCTCCCCTCTAGGTAGCCAGGTACCCTCCTGTGTCAGTCACTCAGCAGCAGAGACAGGGACGTGACAAGGCTGTCTGCACTTCTTACCTTTCATGTTTGGAGTTTAATAGGAGGCAAAAATTGGTTTCTGTCTGGTGCTGACTGCCTTCCCTCACCTGAAATGACCAGCTCAAGTACAGTACAGGGAAAACTGTTCCACTTCAAGGAGCTGATGGGCGAGGGTCAGAGCACAGCAGAGACAGATGGGACCTTAGGGCACTTCCAGCTGTCCTTGCTACAGTGAGTGGTTTGGAAACAGCTTCACTTTGAGACTGTAGAGATGGATTTTATGAAAACTAGTGAACGCTCCTAGGCTTAGATAATTTGGGTGCACCTGAAAAGTTAGAGGAAACAATCTAACCTGAGCACAGTTTAAAGTGAAAAATATCCAGCCCATGTTCATACTGCACCTTGTAAACATGGCCAAACAGAAGAACTGGAAACAACAAGCACAAAAATTTTTATGATTATTAAAAAATTGTTTTCCGTCATGGTTTACAAAGTGCTATTATTGTGAAATGGTTGGGATGCACTTGCAGTTGTTTTTCTCTCACTATAATCATAAACAACACACAAACGTGCCTTGAGTATAAAGGCCATAAAGCCAGATACCAATCTGAAACAAACCATGCTGAGATTAAATGTATTTTCAATTAATATTTAGATCTGTACCCTGTGCCCTAGTCAAGTGCTCTTGCAGCACAGCCTTTGTTTTAAAGCAGTCAGGAGGTAGGGATGTACAGTAAGAGAACATTTCATGCTTTGGTAAAACAGAGGCAAACATATGGTTTTCACATCCCTAATTTCATTACAGCTCTGCTCTCCTCAGCAATAACTGTCTCTCCCATAACACTTCCAAATGCCCTGAAATACTCTAAGTGAATTTGGTAACCAGCAAACTGCTGTGTTTCTCTGTTCATTAGCATGAGCTGTCTTGTTTCACTTGCCCATCACGCCAATGTGATAAGGCATAATGCAGCGCTGCACGCTGTAACCAGTCAGAAAAAATTTTAAAGGCCACATGTTTGGCTTTATGCTTAATTCTCAACAGCCTGTGTATTGTCCATTACACAGCCCAGGTAATTTAATAGCCCAGCTGCTCAAGAAGAAAGCAAAATGACAACTTTTTACAAGTTTAGAAACTTGTATTGTTGTCATTTATCTGTGAATGGGTCTCCATATATAGACATTTATATGGGCTTTTTACCACCTTTTGCAGAAACTAATGCTCACAGCTTTCAAGAACTTCTATTAAAATTTAATATAAAATATTAAACAGAATATTGGCAGAATTTAAATATCCAAATTGAACACTGTGAGAGCTGCCCAAGAGCTGGAAACAAAGCTTGGCTGTGGGTGCATGAACAACAAAATTTCTTTCTCAAAAAACTCAAAATCAAAAAGTCAATCATCTTTCTGATGAAAAGGTGAATAGATAAATATTATTATTTAACATCATAGGACATTTTCTCTGTGGTACAGATGTTCTTGTCCAAAACTAGCCCAGAGCCTGGAGGAGAATATGGCCCTAGATATTTTCCCAAGCAATTCACTACAGGGAGAAAATTCCAGTTGTGGGAAAACCTTGCTGAGGATGGAAGGGAGTTTTCAGCCTGCCTGCAGCCAGCATCTCTCATCCCTCCTGGGCTTACAGGCACCAGGAATGCCTTCCAGGCCCTGTTTATATGCTAAAGAAGCACAAAGCAAACACACCAAGGTAGCAATACTTATCCTGACCTTAGTCACACGGCTGTGGTTTTACATCACTTAGCTCTTCCCTTTTCCAAACATGGCAGCTTGCTCAGGAAAGATCAGAATATTCCTGGGGAAACCCAGAGATAGTTCCTAGAAAGCAGAGAGTGCTCAACCCGAAGCTACACCTGTGTCAGAGGAGATGAGCCATTTTATCAGCACTTACACATCCTGCCAGGTAGGCTGAGGCGAGGGCACCTCTCTGATCTCACATTCCTTCTGAAGCAACAAAGAGGATCTCATGCTGTAGGTTTAATGTGTAAAATACTTCTTACCGTAAAAACTAAAGGAATATATATAGATATGGATCAAAATCAGGAAACACTAATACACCTGATCTCTTAATCCCATTTTCTCTTACTCAGGGCAATTATTTTATGCTAAAGCAGCAAGGCCTGACTCTTGTCACCTGGAGATGCCAGAGGAGCTCAGCATTATCTGCTATACAGACTGGGGACTTACAGCACAAAGCACAAAGCACAAAGCCCTGTGGCCAAGCACACCTGGGCTCCCCAGAGTGCCAGCACAGAAAGAGCAAGGCTGAGCTTCCCTCTGTGGCCCCTCTGCTGGGGAACACCAGCTTTTATCATTAGTTCCACTTCCAGATTATCTCTTTCAGTCCTGTTCCAGCTTTCATTTCTGTTGGCTACACTTTTATATAATCTTGTATCAACCTGGGGAGTGGTTAATAATTTAAATTTTTTACCTCAGTTTCCTTCTTGTAGCTTTTTTTTTTTTTAATTATTAAATAAAAGTAGTAAACTACAAAAGGTCAGGAAGGGCTAAGGCTAATATAATTGTTTTCATAGCATGGAACTAAATACAATAAGAAGCATCCAGGGAAATGAATGACCTTTACTTCTGTAAAATTTAAATACATAAAATAAGGTAACTTGGTGCCAGCCAAAATGTATTGCAGTTTACCCTGTATTGAAAATATACATCAAATTACATTGTGTGGCTGCTTGATCAGGTACAGATTAGAGGTCACCAGAAGCTCTACAAATCACTGTGTTCCAGGAATGGAAAGAAGAAAGAAAAGTTAGGCACAAAACCCACAAACAAGCAAGCAAACAAAAAACCACCACAAAAACCCCAACCAAACAAAAAAAATCAGAGTAATAGTACCCTAAAGGTGAAAATCTCTGGCCCTAAGTCCTGCATCTATTTTTTCCAGCTGAAAACTTTCATTGGACATTTACATGCAGAAAAAGAGCCTGGTTGATGGTGATTATGAAGTACACATGCATTGCTATTAATTTGAAATATCTGTGGCACACAGAGAAGCTCTTCATGTGAGGCATAGACTGAACCTGTTTCTCTTCAAAATGACATTCTACTTTCACATAATAGTGGTTTTGCCAAAGAAATGTTTTTGCTTACACTTTACAGAGGCCTTACATCCAACCACCACAAATGCCTACACGAGCAGAATTTGAGATATTCAAGAATATTGTGAGCGCAAGGCAGCCAGTAATGAACATTTTACTCTTAATTGAAATATATATCTATCACTTGTAAAATCCATAAATCATTCCAACAGAAGAAAGAACATTACATCAAGAATTTGATACACTTCAAACTAAAATAAATGCATCAACTATTAAAATAAATGTGTGTATTACAGGAAAAATTGATGAAAATCAGATACAATATTTTATTCACCAAATCAGACACATCCCTGTTGAATCAGTGCTTATTCAATGCAGGACGAGATGCATCATCTATCAGAACAGATATCTCCTACAGTAAATCAAATCCACCATGTGATTCAAACATGTCTCCTACTGAATCAAAAATATCACCCAATACATCAACTATGTGGCACCAAATACATGGCATTTTAAAGAATTAGCAGGCAGAATGGCTCTAAATTTAACAAGGATAATGTTTAAATTAAAATTTATTTAGACAAAGAGATAGTATTTCCAGACTCCCTCGAAGGCTGATTCCTGGACTAGGGACTGTTATTATATTAATGTTTCCCTGAAGCATCCTTTGTTTAAGGCACCTTGCTAGGATGAAGTGCTTTCATTCACTTTGGTCCCCTCCCCAAACCTCTGACATCTGGACCAAGCTCTAAGCAGCCACATGTTGTCCCCAGCTCCTCAAGGGGGAAGTGCCAGCCTTTTCCAACACATTCAGAACACCACAGTCCACATACCATTAAATGTAGAGATGGGATATTATCAACATCAACCCAAAAATCATGGATTGTCACCATGAATCACCCAACAACCAACAAATAGGCTGATCCTCCACAGTATTTTTTAATTACATCCTCACGTAGCACAAAACCAAGTCCGTGCTTAGCCCAGAAGTGCATAGATGGCCTCCACAACACATAAAGGAGATGTCAAATGTTTGTATGGGCTGGAAAAGCCAGTCAGAAAAGTTAGGGAAACATTCTCAAATATGCAGATGTGAATCCTGCTGAGACGCTGACTCAGATGCTGGGACAGTAGCCTTGTGCTATCTGTACACAATTTCACTGCATTTTAAATTTTGCCTCAGCAAGAGGCAGACACAACTGACAAAGACACAATGCTGAGCTACACTGGTCCTCACACAACCATTTTCATAATCTTACACACCGTACCTGCTCCCATATTCTTTCCTGGAATTGGTGTCCCAATCAAGGCTGTGTATAGGCAATTAATTTGTTCCCAAGCCTCAGAAGAGTCTTTTCTGCAGGCTCAGTGCCTAACTCACTGTGTCTCCCATCCAAGAAAACCCTGTGTGACACAGAGGGAGCAGTGCCCTCCATTTCCACATTCACTCAGCTCCCAGGGAAGCAGGGACAGCACTGGCTGGCAGAGATGCTGCACCAGCCTGATGTGGTGAGAATCAATCTTTCCTTGTTATGTTGGGGGCTCTCTGAGAGTACTGAGTAGGAGTGACCTTGTGCCTCTCCTTTTCAAGGCAGTTTAATATGCAGCAAAAAGAGGGGATGAACTCTGAGGTGAGAAGGCAAGCTGAGAGCACAGAGCCTGACATTCCAGTTGTGGCAGAGAAAAAAAGGCAGATTTGTTTTCCTCTCTCTGCTCCCAACAAAGGAATTGACGTCTCAATTTTCAGCAGTGCTAAGAAATGAGCATTCAACAGAATTCAGGTTAAAACTGATCACACCTGATATTATAAAGACTGTCAGGATCAGATAAACTCACCTACAGTGACAGAGCCAGAATGTCTAAAATACAGTCTGATTAACTCAGATAGCTTGAATATTTTTCAAGGATGACAAAATTTGTTCCACTGGGACACTCCCAAATTGTGGGTTTAGCTTATAAATTAGGCTATGGAACTGCTGGTCTTATTGCAAGCTCTTAAAAGGAACAACAAACCATGCTTGTTACTCCTCTGCCATTCCCCATTATCACTTTCCTCTGTCAATAAAAGCATTGATTATAATTGCAGTTTTGCCCAACTCAGATTGATTAGAAAGTAAAGCAACAAGAGTAGTATAATTATGTTAAAAAAAGTCTACTGACATGAGATATAAAGCTAGCTTGATGTACTACTAACAAGTAGAAGAAACATATGTTTTCCTTACACTTGCTATGAATCCTAGAGAAATACAATTCTGCATTTCTGCTGTTTGCACAGTAAAATGTACCATAAAGTTGGCAAACCCAGCCAAGGGAAGGAGCAATTTATGGACATGATGTCTCTACCAGACCTGCCTTACCTCTTAAATCTGATAGAGTTAACCTCGGTGGTGTCTGTGTATTTGGTTAATTAAGAATCTGAGCAGCAGGAACAGTTTCTAACACACGACCTTGCAGAAGGTGATGTTTGTCTCAGGTTGGGATGGACACTGCTGGGCCTGGAGAGAGCTCAGGCAGCCAGGTGGGTGTTGCTTTGCTCCTCCTCCCCTGCTGGATATTGTCACAGCTTGAGGCTGAAAGTGGATAACAATTCCTCCTTTGCAAAGGACAGAGCCAGGCTGGCTGTGATGGCAGGAGACAGCAGGAGGCAGATGCACCTGCACATCAGGAAAGCTTCTCTTTGAAACCTTCAGTGAGGATTCTGTTCACTGTCTCACTACAATCCACTTCAGTGAGTAGAAGAATTGAAATTAGAAATTTCAAACTTACTCCATGAATTGCTTCATGAAACAGTCAAATATTAAAATTCAGGTATAGAATATAAATATCAGGGTAAGCACAACTACACAAATTCAATATTTTCATTTGCAACACTTGTGGTTTCTGTGGGCAGAGAGCTTCAGAATCAAACTGGTGTAAAGACACAAAAACTTCTTTGCTTCCTCTTTTTATCTCCCTCTCTTTCAAAGAACATGTTATCTTACATTATATTGTACTATCTATTTCTGCATCTTGTTATTTAAAGGAGCTTAAAACCATTAAAGATGGATTTTGTTAATGACATCTGCTAGAACCTAAGGCACAAGGGAAAATATTCAAAAGGCACTAATCTCAACAAAGTTTTAAAATCATAGATCCAGCACCTGGGTTTTTGTTGTCAAGTCTTAAATTTTAAAGAAACTCCTATTTTTACAGTATATCACTGTGTTCCCTAAAAAATACAGAAAACCCTTTTTTTAAATTATAAGATAGTCTTAAGTAAAATTTAATTAATAGATATAAAAGCTAATCTTTTCTTCTTAAATAAAAACATATCTAGCTTTACAGCAGATTAACCAGCACTTTACACAAAACCTCTGTTATTTTCTTTGCTTCCAAGGCATATTCAGGTATTCTTTTTAAGGCCTGCCCATAAAAGTAAATCAATTAAACTCATTCAAATCAGTTACAAATCCTTGTAACATTACAATTAGTGAAACATTCTTGCTTAGCTTTAATGGGAATCAAGCAGATAAATTCTCCACTCTCAACTTCATTACAAAAAAAAAAAAAAAAAGGAAACAAAATCAATTATTCGGAACATTTCCTAGAATCAGAGAATTTGCCATACTATTGTTAGACCCTTTCAGAAGGTACAGTTTCTTATGTGACACATGTGCTGCACACACAGGGAAACCCCCTCTGCCTGAGTCTTCCAGGTGATCTGTTTTCATGCTGATGCCCGAGATTAGATGAAGGAATTGATATTTTAATTCACAAAGGTCCCACACTGTTAAAACTGTCACTAAAATGAGGCTGCATTTCTGGCAAAGATTCCTGACGTGCTGCTGCTCTGTGTTAGTGCATATTCATAATTTCAAATATTTGCAGAACTCTCCCCTCCCTCAAGACCTTCTTTGCTCCTTTCTAAGTCCCCCACTGTGTGCAGCCCTAGGCAGACCCTGCCACAGCCCTGGCATCCCTCAGGGCCTTCAGGGAGGGAAGATGTGGAGCCCCAGCAGCCACTGGGAAAGTTTTAATCTGATTTTTAGACCGTATTATCTGAACCCTTTCAATTTAGATATAGTTCTATGCAACTATATTCACATTCAGTTTTTGATAATGAAAGAGCTTAAGCAGCACCTGGTAGATGCTGAAGAGTCCTGCTGTTTATTCAGTGTTAGGCAGTGGATTCAGCACAGAAAGTCCTCTAGACACTTCATTAAATTCCTACTCTGCTTATTTTTCTGCTAAAGAAAATATGGGTTAACTAGAGATCACAAATATTACATGGTGCTATGGTGAGAAGTTAATGAGCACAGCAGACTCACCACAGCACCATCCTCTTGAAGTTACTTGATTTTTTTACTCTAACACCAACTGTATTTTGTAGCAGAACCATCCAGGAAGCAAGCTTATTTATAGGTCTGTAAACATTTTTCAAAACAAAATATTTAGGAAAATAGAGCTTTTCCAAGTCCTCTACCTATAAGAGTAATGCTGTCCTTCTGAAACAAAAGATACCACGCTTCTGAAATCTCTCTGAAAGTATTCATAATCTTTAAGGGTAAAACCTTTACAACTCAAAGTTGTACAACCTGTACAACTCAAAGGTAAGAGCTGTATAACTCAACCTGTACAACTCAAGGTAAGACCAACGCTATAGAAGAACTAGAGGCTCTGCAGATAAATTTTCAGAGAACATAATTCATACCTAATACAGATCCAGAACAATTAAATGCTGGGGTTTAATTAAATGCTGATGTTGCTGGGGTTTGTGAACAGCTATGTCTAAATAGAAAACAAAATACACTTGGCCTGCAGCTGGAAGTGACTACTTTTCGTTTGGGGAACAGTCAAGATCCTGACAAAGTTCACTGGTCAACACTGTAAGAAATCACACATTTTACATGCTGTTTAATGGGTGTTTTTCCTGGGAAAATGCTTTTTACTGTCCCTTTCAACAACAAACCTTGCATCTGTATCTTTGGAAGTTGCTAAATCTAAATGATTTTCAGATGTATAAAGACTACTGTAATGGTACTGAACACCACAGACATATCTGAAATGGCCATGGGTATTACAGAAGCTCATTATCCATATAATTTCACTTTAATAAGTGACACTCTATATTTATAGGACTGGAATTTAATCTCAATATTAAATGAAATGTTAAATGTATCTTGCAACTTGGTACAATACATCTTGAATATTTTGTTGTTTCTTTTTTCTCCTGACTGTGTATTTAATGGGGGGAAGCCTATTATTCATACCTCTGCTCTTAATCAAAGCTGAGAATTCTGTTGAGAAGTAGAAAATTGAAATCAGCTCCTGCAACCTAGAGCTGAACAATTATGACTTGATTTACAAGGAGCTACTTTACTACATATTTAAACACAGCTCTGCTGCAAAATCTGGGGACTTCTCAGATAATCAGAATGCTACAGATTTAGCACTTTTAATTTTTGCTCCATCTCCTGCCAGCTTGAGCTCTGATTATAATTACCATTTCATCTTCCCCTGCATGACATTGTTTTACCAGAGGAAGATGCTGTGTCTGGATCTGGGTGTGCTGATTCCTGTGGAACCAGATTTCAGTGGGAGACAATGTGTGCCCTGAGATGTGTCAGGGTGGGGAGGAACTCTGTGAAGATGGAGACAATCCCCAGTCCTTGAGTTGCTCTGCATGGCCCCCACAGCTCTGCAGTGCATGTGAGGAAGCTCTGCAGACACAGAATGAGAAAAACCCTCCCCTGCACGGGGAAATCCTAAGGAACAAAAAGGAAACCAAGCCTAAAGGCCAAGTCTAACTCCACTGGCACTTACCTACATTTTGTGTCTGGAAAAATGTGCTACTTCTTTGGATTGAGCTGGCCCAACTGCTAATAACATAATTATGCAGGACAGTCTGTTTTTGGCAATGTCTTGAGACTCTTCCTCACACATTTTGTTTCCAGAATGTAAGAGAAAAGTACTTCAGCAGTGAAGTACCCCCAGTGCTGGGGCACAACAAAGGAATGGGTGCTACAGCTGCTTTTGGCTCCTGTTCCTCTATTCACAAATCAAAGTAAATGAGCAGCACTCTCTGCATAATTGAAAAAAAAAAAATTTAGATAAACCACACATAGAAGTAGTCCTAAACTCTAAGTAATATATGCTGAAAATAAGAAATACAAACAATGTTCTCATGTTAGCAGACTTGCCATGATTAAATCCAACAGTTAGAAAACCGTGAAGTCAGATATATCTGTAACATAAATGGACTGCTTTGGAAAGTTCTTTTCTTTATGAGAATTATCTTTTTAGTGAAGAAAAAAATTTACTGATAAAATGTCAGGAGCAGTAATAAATTGGCACAGATGAGTGTAAGTACCTTTTGCAACAGTTGCAATAAATTCTGATTGAAGCAAGAGTATGAAAACAAATGGTGAGGTCCTGCTGCTCAGGCCAGAGACAAGGTGTAGCAAAACAAATATCCTAAAATTCTAAGCTCTTTCCTTAAAATTTATGTCAGTACTGCTGCTACTCTAGGTTCCATTGTTTTCAAAACCTTCTCACCCAGCTACATTTATGCTGAATAATACTCTAAATACTCTTCTTCTGGTCAAGGAAACTGCATATAAACTTTGGGTCATGGCTTTCAAGATAGGTCATAGGATAATATCTCAGAAAGGGTAAAGTTAAATGCATACAAACTTTCATTAAGTGCCACTGACAGACATTTTATTTCTATGCATATTATTATTTTTTTAAATGAAAAAGTCCTTCCTATTTAAGAATATTCCACCTGGAAAAAATAATAAATGCTCTGAAAAATCCTTAAGTCAAACAGAACTTCTGCTCACCTAATTCAGAGCGATAGAGTAAAACTCTTCAGGAAAAGGCATAAAGGAATTTTGTTAAAATAACTAGAAAATGGAATATATTTCATATAAGAGTAACCTGAGTAGTAGGCATCACTTTGGAAAAGACCTAACGAGAGGAAAGGAAAATCTCATAGAGAGCAAAATAATGAGAGCTTTGTGAATAGTGAGTGATTACTCACAGCTTCCCAATGCAAAAGAATGATGTGGTGCCCCATGAACTTTTCAGGCAACAACTTTTTAAAAAAGAATAATAGGGTTTTTTTTGTTTTTTTTTTTTTTTAAACAGAACCCACAGTTAAGTGGTGAAATTCAGAATCACAGGATGTTGTGAAGTAAAAATTATAGATATTTTCAAAATCTAGACAAATCAGGGGAAGTATGTCTATCAAGGAGCATAAGATCCAAAACTTCAATTGAATCTTCAATTGAGTCTGGGTAAGTTCCAGGAACAATTGGCAAAACAGGCAAGGAGGCAGTGCTGTAATTGCTCTGCCACTTCCCCCATCATCCACAGCAGCAGCAGGGTGGGCTACAATAATTCAAGTGTGCCTGGCATTCTTGTTTTCTTACACTGGCTTTTCATTAACTTATCTTCCCATCTTTTAACAACAGGTAATAGTAAATTTGTTTCTGTTTAACTCTCCAAGGAGGTGTGTGAGTTAACAGCACGGCCCCAAAACAGCCAGAAGAAAAACACTGTACATGTGTGTGGAGGAAGGAAACACAAGAGGAGCAGCACCCTGAAAACGAGATGTTAATTAATATCTGACATTGCAAACTGATGTATAGACTTCAGGCCTACTTCTCCTCTTGTGTGATATTGCTGCAGAAAAAAAATCCTCAAGGTTAAAGGCCCCTAGAAAAAGAGCAAATCCTCAAAATCTAGGATAGCTTTTGCAAGTTTGCCTCCCCTGATATCCAAGAGGGTTAGCCTGCAAGAACAGAAAAATTTGTTTAGAAAGATATGTTTACTTCCAAAATGTCAACTGGAATGTACTTTATCAATATTTTGTGTAGGATTTATGCAAAGACACAGACTATTAAGGAAATTATTTTTTAAAAAAACAACAATAATAATAATAATACTGCTCTTAATAGCACTTACAAGGCTGAGGCTGCACTGAAATCATTATACCAACTACCCAGAACTATGAGACAAACTGTAACCTAAGTCATGTAAAGAGAAGATTGCCTGTATTCTTGCTAAAAATCTAACCAAAAGGTGTTCATGAGGTTTCTCAGATTGCTTCCAAAGCCCCAGTGTTTGAATAATGCATAACTGTGTCTCCTTGCTAAAAAGGAGGAAAACGCCTTTAGGTCCTGTGTGGCAGGGGTCTGAGAGGGATGGATTTCTTTTAAAAAGCAGCAGTTGAGCCACTCCAAATAGCTCTCAACTTACTGTACTTTCCTCTGTCTCCAAGAAAAAGTGCATTTGTTATCTGGCCTGCTGAAGCAGAAGCCCACTGAAGGCTTTAGCAAAGGCAGCTTGCTCCCGTGACCTGCAGTTTAATTTCCTTCCCAACCAATCTCAGAGCAGGCCATTCAGCATGAGCCCTTCCCTAAAGCTCAGCTTCACCCACGATGAAAAATATCACTGGTTCAGTCAGCGTGGTTGCTAGGCTAGCACGCAGCAAGGGAATAAATTAGCTACAAAATAGTCAGAGTTTCAAGCTTTTGTGCACCTCTAAAATATCAATAAGTAGTGTTCTGGAGTTGTTGAAAAATGATGTGCTTGAAACAATGCCCTGAGGAAGCCACTGCCCCATACATTGTGTAAGTCATATTGAGCTCTCTTTGGCTAGTGTCAAACACAAGTTTAGAAAACATCAGAATAATTTTGCCCTCATGAAAAATAATATTAAAAAACTGACCAAACAAACAAACCATCAACCAAAGAGAGTCAGGTTTTTATTTCTCAAGGAAACCTAGGAGTGTCTCTGTAACTTCAGGACCTATTTGACAATATAAATCTGAGTATCTAGCTAGGGGTGAAGCTTACTATACCAAACTTTCTCCCTGTATGAGGAACAGGGAGGCTTTGAGTTGCTTTGGCACCTGATTAATAAGCTCAGATTCACTAAGGGTGAGCTGCCAGCCTGACGATTTCAGGATACTTCCACAGGATGTGAATCTGCCTCAAAATCCCCCAGATTTAGCTTAAAGACCTGCTGCCATCCTCTCACCAAGACATGTCTTCCTCACCAATCCTGCTGCATTTGTTCAGCTTTCAGTCAAACTAATTTTGGTTTGAGTGCATATCTGTTAACAAATCTCCAAGTGAAATCTTCAGAGATCCTGCAAATGGAAATGGTGGGAAAGGGAAATACTGCAGAGATTCTGCAAAGGGAAATACTGCACTGAAGGGGAATAAAGGCCACAACCAGCAAATAAAAGCTGCCCCTACAAAACAACTGCCCCACGTCCAGCCAAATCTTCCTCTGAGCAGACAGGGCCTTTCTTGCCTGCTTTTGAGTGAGAACAGGGAAAATACATGGACTGTCCTTGTCTTGGAAGGAACCTAACACTGAAAGGAAAGCTGTCCATTTCCAGTATTTCAGCAGAATTTTGCTCCTGCATTTGAACACAAGTTTGTAACTTTGAGGATAACAAAAACATTCTGAATTCTTTTAAGAGGCATTGCCTGTTGGCTAGGAGGTTGGCTTTTCATCTTTTATTACATGGGTGTAAACAAACCAACTTTTTAATGATGAAGACCCCACAGCTGTGGGAAAGTTCCAATACACACCCTATGCATCTGACCAAGATTTCACCAGATTGAAATGTTTTAACCTTAAACCTGTACTCAGGAGCAAAACTACTACATAGGAACACTACAAAGAAAAAGGTGGTATAAGAGGCATGGGATTCTTGATGTTGAAAGATCATACAGAGTACTTAACACAAGCACACCCACAGAAGTTTCCACAATGGAGAAAACCAGCACATATATTCTGCACTAATATTTTCTCTGTAGCTTTGACATCGGGCTGATGGAACTCAGAATACGGTAAAAGATTTTACTTTCTCAGTGAATTCTGAAGGATGAACAAATTAACTTGATTGGTTGGTTACATTTCCACAGTTAATTCATCACTGCAAGATTCTGGGTCTATTGACACATTGATATTAGTGAAAAATACAGTGGTAAACAATCTGAAAATTCTTAGACCTTGAAGTCTGATGATGAGAGCCCCATGTATTTCTAAATAATCACTGTTTTACTTCTGTCAGAAAAATTATCCATGAATTCCTTATTTCTGCAAATGTAACCTTCTTTGTGACAGTAATTATACAGAAATAATTTAAACATTTACATAAAGAACATGAAGGACTCAGCCTACAAGCAATCCTGATCCTCTGCATTATTTGAGGTTCGTTTTCCTCCTGAAGATCATGTTTCATAATTATAATGTAGACTTAGAGATGAAAGCTACAGGAAAGAAATTTCTACTGTTTTAAAAGCGTTAACAGGAAAATTAATTTTGCTTCTAGAACGGGGCTACAGCGAACAAATTGTTGGATATTGGTCCCATCCTTGCTAGCCCAAGACCTCACTATTACAAAAAGGAAGAAGCATGAAATTATTATCATGGCATGGAAACTAAACAGTCCACACCTTAAGTGAAAATATCTGTAAAGAGCCTGACAGAATGCAAAACTGTTTCTTCTGTTTAACTGCTAATTTGCTCTTTCCTCCCAGTCTTCTGTCATTCCTTTTCTCCAGAATTTCACCTCTCCTTGACAAGACTCTAGATCAAGACTCTAAAGGATAACTCTCTTTTTGCATCTGTAGCATTTCAATACTAAAGACAGAGATAAGTCAACACATGTTATAAACAAGAATATGCTTGTGGTAATAAATCCTGAAAGAAGAGCACTGATGGCCTGTACACTATTATGGATTGGAAAGCAAAGAAATCAGCCAGAAATCACCCAAGGGACAAAAACCTCCCTTTGACCCCAGCTCTCTATTTTCATAGTTGGTCTTTTAGGTAAGCTTTAAAACTCTTTACCTGGTCCTTTTAGGTAAGCTTTAGAACTCTTTACCTTAACTAAAATGTTAACATTGTGTTTATGTCAGTATAAAGTTGCTTGAGAAATCTCAAATCTGCAGCCAATCAGGAAAAAAACAAAACATTGCGGGATCCAGAGCAGGTAATTGGCATATTTACAATACAGTTGTTGATATAGAAGCCCAGAATTCCTAATGCAAATCCTTGCTCTTTGAATGACTACTGGTGATGGACAGCCAATCACCAGGTAGGGATCTGCATGCTTTGAGCTGTTTAGATGATAACTGTGATTATTGAAAGCAGGCTGATCTGAATCAGCACTGTCACGTGGCCAGCTCACATCTGCCTGGAAAATGGTTCAGAGTGAAGGTAACACAAATAAACAGCACATAAAATCCTTACTAAAACTGCAAACATTTTGGGAAGCCTCTGCAATCTGTCTCAGGTCAGAATCAGTTAGTCCCTCTCACTAAAATCATGCCACTGAAGGCATGACAGACATAATGAATTCTTCATATAAACTCAAACCTTTCCATGTAGTCATGAATGAAAAGTACTATGAATGAAATGGGAGCTGCAGATAGTTTCCACGTGATAAGCAATTGAAGTGATTAAAAATTACCTATTTTTTTTTCCCTTTTTTTGGGGGGGGGAGGGGAGAGGTGGAGGGGTTGAGGGGCTGTGCATGTTTCAACTTAATATATCTGAAAACAGACTCCAGATTGCATAATCCTGTTCCTGGAGCTGCAGAGAAGCCTTTGTAGCCATTGCTCAATTGTTTTAGAGTCACTGGATACAGTAGCAACATTTTCACTTTACTTACTAAACTTTCATGCCTTAAACCAAAAATTTCTAAATTAACATATTTACAGAACATTTCAAAACTACTTTTAAAGTATTTTAGTATTCCAACACTTAATATGAGTTGCACCCCATAAAGACCTTTAAAATTGTGCAAAACTGGTGAAAAAAATTTAAATCATACTACAAACTTGGGACCAGAAGAGTGTTTTGAAAATGAATTATCATAAACAATTGTTATTTGGTTTTGCTGTTATTGAAATAAGTGCAGTAATTATTAAGTAGGTAGTCTCTAAAATGACTTTTCATTATTCCAGAGGCACTCAGGCATAAAGCCATAGTTTTACATTGCCAGAACTTAGACGATATTTTTTGGTCTGGACATTTTTTGTATGAACAAGGGAACAGCTTCCTGACCAGCAATTGAGGTTTCTATGTGTGTGCAAAGGATGGTGCAGCATTCAGCACTATTTATGTTACTCTGGTATCTTCCAGCAGTGTCAATTCTGTGTTTAACTTTTCTTCTCTCTCCACAGTCTACAAGAGAGTTCTTTCTTGTGTAATAAAAAATTGATGGTAGTCTTTCATAGTCAAAATGAAACATGATGCTCACATTACCTGATTTTCCAGAAAAAAAAGCTCATTTGATTTTATTAAATGACTCCATATCCTTTTCTTAGTCTTTAGTAATAATTTCAAGTAACAAATTTTACTGTTAAGAGAGTTTAATTCAGTTTTAAGCCTATTTTAAATCTGTTTTTCTGTTGTTTTCTTCTGTGTTCTCAATCCTTTTTTACTGCTGAGTGCAGCATTAAAAAGTACAATGTAGGGAGAAATCTCCTCCACAAGAAGAAAAGCATAGAACAAGCAATATTTGGCCTCCATTTTTGTTAAATATTTCTTTGATGAATCAAGATTTCAGGTTATAAATGTCAGGGACTTACCCATATTTCTTCAGAATATAGCACATTTTATCCCATATCTGGCTTTCATAAATCCTTATAAAAGTTAGCATATATACATGACAAGGAGCCAAATGGCATGAAAAAACTCTGCCTTTCTTTTTTATATAGAATTGTTTATGGTACAACATAACATGAAATCTTGTTGAAACATCATACATCTTGGGCATAAAAAAATTCTTACAAGGGCAAATCTGGAGTTATTTAGGGCCTGTAGCGTTATAAAAATGCAAACCCACATGACTGCAAAGACCAAATATATAAACCACATACACTGATATTTCTCAGCAGTGTTGTATAAACCCATTTTTTGGAAGAAAACTACTTAAAAAAAAAAAAAAAAAAAGAGGCACACAAAACACATCTCTGCTGATGACCAAGGCTATTTTGGGGGTTACTGTAACCTTAACTTCTGTGTCCATTTTAACCAAAATCCTCAGAGCACTAAAATTAAGCAATGGTTGAAGGGCAGCTTAGGACTTTGGGAGGGGCCATCTCTTAGAGAGTCCCAAAGGAACCTGTACTAATATTTCCATAATGTCAATAGTCTAATGGAGCTATTGGCAGCCTAATCACCCCTCATACTACAGACACCACAGCTCAGAGTCTGCCATTGATGAAATGATAAAAATAATAAAAACATATAATTAAACAGAGCCAGTTTAATGGACTAAGTGATTTGGTTGATTAAACCTGTGCAATATCCCTGATCTAACAAAAATGTATTTATTTTATATAACATGTGCTGAGGATGTCAAAAGTGCATGTGATACAAACATCTCCTGGTGCTCATTAGCTTGCTATGATGGGGTGATGCTGCTACCATGTGGTGAGACTTAGGATTCTGTTCTGAGTAACACTTTGGAATCTGCACTTGCCTGCCATGGACACAGGGTCAGAGTGCAATTTTAATTTTTGCAGCAGAGTGCAGATCAACTTTCTGCATGTCTATATACAGGCAGAGACATATAGCTATGTTTTCATGGAAGTTCATTTGCATTGAAATGTATTTCATTTAATTGACTTAGCCATATTTTACAGGAAATAAAATAAGAGTAATTTAGAGTGGTGGCTGCTGCTTTAAGACCCTCTTTCCCTGTTGCCTGGCAGATGGGTGGCTTTAATGCCATCACTTGATACCATGCCGAATTGTGACTGTGTCATTTTGCTAGAGCCTGCTGGTTTCATGGAGAAATTTGCTGTTGGATTAGGGCTTTTGCCAATCCAGGCACAAGAAAAAGGCTATTTAATGTGTTTTGAGATGCCATATGGTGTGGATGAAAGAAGTAGTTTCATGGCAGTCATGAAATCTGATGCATACGAGTTAGCCCATGTGCTTTGCCATATTCCCTGTCACACAGTGCACCTGCTGCAGTCAGGTATTGCACATGGAAAATGTGATTGTCACAGCTCTTGAGCCTGGATGTACCTCAATGTCAGAAAACAGTAAATCCCTCTGATGTTTTCAATGCACATGCAAAGCCAACCACGTGAACTGGAATGGGAAGTGAGGAAATATCCACTTTATGGCACAGCTGATTCAAATTATACTCCAACACAATATTAATTTACAATGCATAATATTCACTCTGTTTCATGGTATTTTACTAACAAACCTAGATCTCATCATTCTGTCTCAAACTAGATGAACAGAACATACTACAGAAAGAACTGATAATAGCACTCTCTCAAAATAAAACTCACCAGTCCAAGTCTGGGTCTTCCACTATTTTCCTGTGAAAAATCTCATCCTGCTTCTTCATCCATTTCTGCCAGCACTGTGAGTCCAGCAATATCCACTAATACAATTCTTATCTTCTTTTCCTTCCCTTCCCTTTTTTCTCCACTTAATCCATGAAAAAGTCTAGAAGAAAGCAAATGGAGGCAAGGATGTCTTCAATCTAACACCACAGCTTTCTCCTCCATTGAATAATGGAAGAAATTGTGGCTCCACTGTAGCTTCAGTATTTGAGTCACTATTTTTCTTGAGGCAGTTTCAGAGATGCTTAGCAGTGAACAGATTTCCTTTAGAGTATATGTGAATGTCACCACCATGCAGAAATACAATGATACTAAGGCTATAAGCACTAAAAACCCTACTTATAACATCATTATTCTAATCAGTGCTCAGTTTGTCAGACATACTATGGCCAACCAACCATGGCACTCTAATTTTCAGACTTTCAGCTGCCAGACTGGCATCCAGAAACTCCAAGTTCCCCATACAGCAGGTACTCTGCTACTCAGCCTTGTGGGAACGGGAGCACTCAAGGACACACGTGGAGACAAAACCTGAAGCTCTGTGAAGAATTTCAAGGAAAACAATTAATAGCCTGTACAGTTAGGTACTTATCAACATTAGGTGATAGTTGAGAAAAAATGTTAAAAGGTGTTGTATTCATAAACATAGTAATAATAACTGTCTAAATCTCATTCAGAGTTTCCTAATTCTGCTGGCAATATTCCTCAGGATATCAGATGGATCAAGGAAAACACTACTTGTTTAGCCACCAGCCTTTCTCCAAGAGGATTTCAAGCCTTATAGTCCCGTGATGAAAAGAAAGCAACCTCAGGATGACTGTGGGATTTGGACTGTGCTACACATAAAAACTCCTCACATGGGCAGGAGTGTTCTACACAATTTACATAAAATACCATGGACAGCAACCCGTCAGATTGGGTTAAAGCATCTTTCAACGAGTGTCACAGCCCTGCCATGCACAGTGTCACACCTCTGCCATGGCTCAGTGTCACAGCCCTGCCATGGCTCAGTGTCACAGCCCTGCCATGGCTCAGTGTCACATCTCTGCCATGGCTCAGTGTCACAGCCCTGCCATGGCTGTGTCACTGCTCTGCCATGCACAGTGTCACACCTCTGCCATGGCTCAGTGTCACAGCCCAGCCATGGCTCAGTGTCACAGCCCTGCCATGGCTCAGTGTCACATCTCTGCCATGGCTCAGTGTCACAGCCCTGCCATGGCTGTGTCACTGCTCTGCCATGCACAGTGTCACACCTCTGCCATGGCTCAGTGTCACAGCCCAGCCATGGCTCAGTGTCACAGCCCTGCCATGGCTCAGTGTCACATCTCTGCCATGGCTCAGTGTCACAGCCCTGCCATGGCTGTGTCACTGCTCTGCCATGCACAGTGTCACACCTCTGCCATGGCTCAGTGTCACAGCCCAGCCATGGCTCAGTGTCACAGCCCTGCCATGGCTCAGTGTCACATCTCTGCCATGGCTCAGTGTCACAGCCCTGCCATGGCTGTGTCACTGCTCTGCCATGCACAGTGTCACACCTCTGCCATGGCTCAGTGTCACAGCCCAGCCATGGCTCAGTGTCACAGCCCTGCCATGGCTCAGTGTCACATCTCTGCCATGGCTCAGTGTCACAGCCCTGCCATGGCTGTGTCACTGCTCTGCCATGCACAGTGTCACACCTCTGCCATGGCTCAGTGTCACAGCCCAGCCATGGCTCAGTGTCACAGCCCTGCCATGGCTCAGTGACACATCTCTGCCATGGCACAGTGTCACAGCTCTGCCGTGTTTCAGTGTCACAGCCCTGCCATGCGCAGTGTCACAGCTCTGCCATGCGCAGTGTCACAGCTCTGCCATGCGCAGTGTCACAGCTCTGCCATGCGCAGTGTCACAGCTCTGCCATGCGCAGTGTCACAGCTCTGCCATGCGCAGTGTCACAGCTCTGCCATGCGCAGTGTCACAGCTCTGCCATGCGCAGTGTCACAGCTCTGCCATGCGCAGTGTCACAGCTCTGCCATGCGCAGTGTCACAGCTCTGCCATGCGCAGTGTCACAGCTCTGCCATGCGCAGTGTCACAGCTCTGCCATGCGCAGTGTCACAGCTCTGCCATGCGCAGTGTCACAGCTCTGCCATGCGCAGTGTCACAGCTCTGCCATGCGCAGTGTCACAGCTCTGCCATGCGCAGTGTCACAGCTCTGCCATGCGCAGTGTCACAGCTCTGCCATGCGCAGTGTCACAGCTCTGCCATGCGCAGTGTCACAGCTCTGCCATGCGCAGTGTCACAGCTCTGCCATGCGCAGTGTCACAGCTCTGCCATGCGCAGTGTCACAGCTCTGCCATGCGCAGTGTCACAGCTCTGCCATGCGCAGTGTCACAGCTCTGCCATGCGCAGTGTCACAGCTCTGCCATGCGCAGTGTCACAGCTCTGCCATGCGCAGTGTCACAGCTCTGCCATGCGCAGTGTCACAGCTCTGCCATGCGCAGTGTCACAGCTCTGCCATGCGCAGTGTCACAGCTCTGCCATGCGCAGTGTCACAGCTCTGCCATGCGCAGTGTCACAGCTCTGCCATGCGCAGTGTCACAGCTCTGCCATGCGCAGTGTCACAGCTCTGCCATGCGCAGTGTCACAGCTCTGCCATGCGCAGTGTCACAGCTCTGCCATGCGCAGTGTCACAGCTCTGCCATGCGCAGTGTCACAGCTCTGCCATGCGCAGTGTCACAGCTCTGCCATGGCTCAGTGTCACAGCCCTGCCATGTCACACTGTCTGTATTGCCCTGCAGTACCAGAGTCCTGACCTCCCAAAACTGGAGCTCCACAGTCCCTGCCTAACCTCAAGCATGTGCTGAGTCTCAGGGTGCTGAGTGACGTTATGGATCTCAGGAAGGACCAGGTAAGAAGCCAAATAGAAAGCTGGAAGAGACAAATCATGACAAGCTAGCAATACGTAGCTGTGCACATGTTTAAGACCCTCTTGTAGGTGCTCACCTGGTTCTACACTGCTCAAAATCTCCTGGTTGTTTTTACAACTCACCAGTGGAAGGGTCCACACTGTAACATGAATGATACCAGCCACCTCCTAAGGTACATCAGCCAGAATTTCCTCATCTACAACTTCCTTATACCCAGTGTATTGGATTTAGTTTAGAAAACAACTTTTCTGGAAATTGCTGTGTGTGCAGTGCATGTTTTGTTAGCAGTATTTTCCCAGTGCTGGCAGATCACTCCATGGTAGCAGATGTGCATGTTTTAGAAAATCACTGCCATAAGGAATAGCATAATTATATTTACTGCTGTTTGCTACTGCACCAGATATCGACTCGCAGGGATACTGGGACAATTGAGACTCACTAAGAACTCCTCTTCTTCCCTGGCATAATATACATAATTATGTTTTCTTTCCTCTAATTGCAGCTAAAGATTACCTGCTCACTAATAAACTTTTCTTGCAGTACAGCCAAAATTAGGGCCTACTGAAGGTGACTGTAGATGCATCTTAATTATCAGAAGACTTCAATTTATATCCTCTTGAATTTTCCACCTGCCTTTTAATTTCGCTTTTGTATTGGTTTCTAAAGAGGTGACATTATTGTAAGAGAACATGCATTTCTGACAGACTATCCTGCTAAATTCTGTGATGTCCATGCATTACTTATCTGCTGACCCAAAGCACTACACTAAGTTTTGCAAGTATTTAAAGAGTACTATTGAAGATCTGACAAAAAACCTCTTGCATTATCTTTATGTTCAGAACCAAAGGGAATTTTAAAAAGCAAGAAATAATGTCCAGGGAATGATAAAATTTCAAAAAGATTTTGTTGAAAACATGTTGCTTGAAAAACTCTGGAAGCTCTTTATTTGATAAGAGTTTTTATCCCTTTTTCTTTCATTTATGATTTCAGAATACATATGCTGATTTCCTTTCTCATTTAAGTTTCAATTATTGCTGCATTAGTCCTAGATACATTGTGAATTTGTAGCCTTTTGAAATCTTATTAGAATTTCCACACATATATGGGTCCAAAGCCACTTTTAGATTAAATGAAAACAAAGAGAAGAAAAAATATTGTAGGAAATTAAAATTACTTCAGTTGTCAAAGTGGCGTATATTGAACCCACTAAAACAGCTTCTTAGAAATGTGTAGCATATCTTATAAAACAAAAAAATTCACAGATGACAATGTATAAATTTATTCCCTTAGGAATATCCTTGAAGCCTTGTCCACTCTAATAACAACACACTGTCCTTGTTGATATGACACGGCTCAAGGTCACACCTGAGAATGCATTAACTGGTGTCTGGAAAACAACTTTGTTCTTTGCAAACACAAGAGTTGAAATTCATGTTTTCTGGGGTAACAACTGTAAAATAGAGGCTGGTGAGGAATGAAATACTGTGCTGCAAGACTGACATCCATACTGTGCGTTAGGTAATTAAAGCCCGTGTGTGTGCTTGATTGAAATGCAGAACTGACTGACCCACTGCTTTTCCTTTATCCACAGGGCAGCTCTTGGGTTCCATTAGTCAATTATTTAAATGACACAGTGATTGCTATAACTCCTTCAAAGAATCCTTTTGTGTATTAGTGCTCACAGGAGGTTAATAATTCAACATTAGAATGTCCAGGAACAAAATGCCACACTCATGAACAAATGGGAGTACAAAATTCTGGTAATGGATCTTGACTTCATAATAATTCGAACAGATAAAATCAAAGCCAGCCACATTAAGTATATATAACACAACATTCAGCTTTTTGATGCCTAAGCTTTTGACAGGTTCAAAATTCCAAAACAAACGCAGTTTGATTTTAACAAGAAAAACTTTGCATACCACACTTTTGAGCTGCTGGTGTCTAAATATCAAGGCAACTCAGAATTTCTAATATTAATTTTTTCCTTCCAAAAGATAAACAAAATATCAAGTCCTACTCCCTTCTTTTAAGGCTGGGACAAGATATATTCTAAGCATCCACAGGAAGCTCATGCCAAACAGTAAAACTCTGATTACCCATGTCTTGGGCATGTCTTCTTCACTAAACCCTTCTTTGTGTACCAGCCTTTATATTCCCATGACAAAACTTGAAAAATACTGCCTCAGGTCCAGTGATGTTATCCTTCCCCTTTGACAGAAAGAAACCAAACAGTAATCAGAATAACCTCACTTCTCAAGAAAATCCAACCCATCAAATTATAGACTCTCCCTTCCTAACTCTTCCACAGTTTCTTAATTCAAACACAAAAAGCTAAAGACAAAGGTGTTTGGGCAAAGGGGAAAGCTTTCTTAGACCTAAGCAGCAAAACCAGGTCAAAACCAGGCCCTCGACCACGACCTCTAAACACCAGGATGATGCCATGGCAAACATGTAAATCTTTTCATGGTTCATTTACTCCTACAAATGTGCTGAGCAGGACCCTCTGAACATCCCTGCCTCCTCAGACAGCTGTGGTTGGAAGATGGGCAAGTACAAAGGCTCTTATTTCCTCTCCTGTAATTGTGTTTTTCCATTCCAGCTGTGCTACACACTCTGCCATTCACCAAATTTCGTAGTTATAAGAGTATCAGCTCATGAGTTTATGTAAATGGTGATTTTTTGCTAGGCATAAATGGTTTCAAAAGTCTGCAATGATTATCAGAGAAGAAATCAAAGGAGAAAAGATGGAGGCAAAATGTGATGAGCAAAATAGGTATAAAAGTTTTACTCATGCTATCACCCTTCCCTAGGACTTTGCATTACTATGCATTTCTATCTTTGTGACATTCAATTTTCTTTGACTAGCAGCAATATCAGCAGCACAACTGAAGGTGATTCTCTCAAGAATTCATGTTCTTTCCAGATAAACAAAACTTGGACAAGAAACGTACAAGAAAATGAAAAAAGCTCAATTGACTTAAATGCTTTTCTTCTTTCAATTATCCAGAGGTTTCCCATTCAATAACTGTCTTGTCATTCTGACTCACTTATTTATCTACATTTTTCTACTAATATTTTATTTTTAGAACATAAATGTTTTACCCCTCTGAAAAATCATGGGGTTTTCAGATAAAATGCTAAAATATATGCCTCAATGGGAAGCAAACAAAATGTACCAAAATATGTAATCCCACTCTTTTTTTTTCTGTCCTAAAACTCTGGTCCAGACTTCCAAAGACTAAAGAGCCTTATGCAAAACTGGACTAATATTGATAATTTTTTACTGTTTCACAGTTTTTATATCCAAGCAAAGTGAAACTCAGGAGAGTTATTTTATATCCCCAAGACTTGTCTTTTAACTTGGTAGTTAACCTCTTGTTTAGATTCTCTCACTGTTACTGTAGCAATATCTCAAAATTAGTGCCAAGAGACTAATTCTGCATCGTGGAGTCTAGAGAAGGGATTTATATAAACCTGAATGAATCTCAGGCAAGTGGTGCTGAATGGCTTTAAACTTTAACAAGGGGCTTTGGGTAAGGCCCATAAATCCCGTGGAAGCGCCAGAGAATCCTGCGCTAAGCCACGCATCTCCTCCTTCCTTCCCAGCTGTAAAATCCAGGGAACAAAGCAGAAACCTGCCTGTTCAGCTGCAAAAGTCTGTTTGCATGGCTGAGTCCTGGGACCTCAGAAATGAGTGGAAGTCAGCTGGCTACTGAGCAGCTGTTGGACTCCTACAGGCTGCAGATACCTGAACACTGCAGTGCTGCTGCTAAAATCCTATTCTGCCAGTCAGCAATGGAAAAAATTAATAAAGTCCAACAAATATACTGGATATTGTGTTTCTACAATATAGCTGTGTTATTATAATGAAGTATGATTTCCACGTACTTTATTCGCTTTTTTTTTTCAAATCTGGAAAATACTTTTAAAGTATTACAACTCAGTATTAATTTTTTTTCTTTAATACTCAGTAGCCTTTTTTATAATTTTGTGACAAAGAATATTTATTAAATATTCATGACCTTCATTCTATGTCTTTAAAGTAATTAACCAAATAAAACATCTACTTTTAGAAGAAGCGTTTTTACTGACACAGATAAAGGTGCTCAGGTACTTACAGAATTCTGATAGCAACTGCCAAAATCTAAATGAAAGTTTTGGGAAAATAAATCATAAGATTTAAAATTTGAACCAGAGGAAGTAGTTGGGGTTTTTTTGTTGTTGTTGTTTTGTTTGGGGGGGTTTTTTTGTGTTTTGTTTTTTTTTTTTTCTGGAAGTAGCCAGTTAGCAAAGACTGAAGAAAGTGAAAAATTATCTATGTGAATAGAATAAAAGTTTCAGACATTAAAGCTTTTTTTTTTTTACCACTACACAAAAAATTATGTTCAATGTATCTTTTCTATATTGATGCAACAATTTCATTAAATGTCAGCACATACAGAACCCTGGAAAATTGAAAAATTAATCTCAAATTCCAAAATCACCCAGCTAAAAGTACAGCTTTACCATCTCCAATTTCTTCCTTGGCAATAAAGACAAGTGAAAGTGGCTAAAATGTTACAAAATGGAGAATGAGCAACACATTTCATCAGTTCACCAACACAACACAAACTGCAGAAGAGACCCCTGAAAGAAATTGTTCCAAATATTGATTTTCTTGAAAGGAAAAAAGCCAGAGCTGAAAATGAGACCTTTTTTTTTTTTCCTCTGAAGAAAAAACTTGCAAAATAAGAATAGAGCTTTAGCTGGCCTCACCCATACTAATGTCAGCAACAACTGAATATCCACTGCAAACTCCCAACTGGAGCTGGCATCCATGCTCAAATGCATGGGAATATTGTCCTTATCTTCCTGCCCTGGCAGAGCACAGGCAGGACTGAATCCTGCAGAAGATTCCCTTCTTCCCTCAGCAATCCCACAGAATGCAAAGAACCACTTTGCCTGCTTTTTCTAAGTGAATATTTAATTAATGGCAATGTCTCGGGGCCACTTCTGCCTCTTCCAGCAAAGTGAATGTAAAAATCTTGGTCATTGTTTGAAGGAATGAATGGCTCCTGATTGGGAAGATGAGAACCCTGTGGTGTTCAGGCATCTGAGAGGGACCACTGCTAAAGGATCTGCATAAAACTTGTCTTTCCACACAGCAGAGGAGAAGTCCAGTGTGGCTGGGCACAGCTGGATAAATTCACTGACAGTGTTTGGGAAGCTGCAGAATGGTGGGCAAGCAGCACAGAACACTGATTTTCTGATAATGGCTGTTTTTATTGTCCTTTCAACTCAGCTGCATCCCAAAATATTCTTCTTGCCTTCCACCTTTAGCCTGCCATGAACTCTTTGCTCATGTATTTTGTAATCAAGTGCCTTCACTTTCCATACTGCCTGAACACCTAAGGAAAAATTGTAGAGAAAGCCCAGCTTGAATGTTACAATTCTAAACATACTAAAATAAGTCAAATTCAGACCTGAGAGAAACAGCTATACTTAGAGAAAATGGAGTATCTCACCTAAAAATTAAGCAGTACCTCTCAAGCATGAGCAAATCATAACTTTCAAATATCTACGACTTGAATAAAGTTCTATAGATTTCTAAGCAGAATATAAAGTGTATTTCTCTCTTCTCGTGAAATGTGAAGTCCTTGTTCTAAAATATAAGAGTACTTTTAAATTTTCAAAGGAAATTTTTACCCCTGAAAAGCATTGATTTTCCCTTGTTTCATTCCGGGGCCTTTTTTTCAAGAAAAGTAGGTCTCATACAATAATGGAGCAGACCACAATTCTTGAAAATTCCATCCCTGAACAGCAGACCCCAGTAAAATTATAAGTAATTGAAAAGCCAGCACAAGGAAAGAACCCTCAACGACCTTTAAATGCAGAAAACTTCAATGTCTCTCATGTGTATAAGAAAGCATAAAACTAATGTAAGTCTACATTAAGATAGAAAAAATACTGGGTAGTTCATTAAATAAACTGGTCAGATTGAGTTTGATCACCTTTTTTTTTTACATCTTTATAATTATAATTATAATTATAATTCAGAATAATTTTTAATGTTGGTATTTTCTTGAAGACATACATTTAAGGTCACCAGACCTTCTGCTGAGATGAAGTCACATCTGTAATTCAGAGCAGCCCAGAACATCCCACCTCCAGTGTCCTTGTCCAGAAAAAGAAAAGGTGGGAGGGCAGTCACACTTCCACAGCCTTCCTTATGTTAAATCTAGAATCAATCATGCTTGCAATAATCAATGCAACACTTTTATAAAAGCTTCAAATAAAAATCAAATTTCTCACTTCCACTATGAAAGAGCCAGACTTAAATAGGACTTTCTTTCAGAGGGCTGCATCATTTTTAACAGGTTCTAAAGGATGGAAGGAAATGATTTAACCTCCTTCCATCAGTGGTGTGAGAGGGCAGGGGGGCTGCAGCAGGGGCTGCTGCCTGCCCCTGAAATCCACCTCACTCCAGTGACCTTGTGAAGGCAGCTGCAGACCACACACAGGCACAGAAACAGTGAAGTGCTGTTAGAAAAAACAGTTTGACACCACCAGAACCCAAGACAGTGCCTGCTTATAAACAGATTTAATGAAAAGATTGAAAATATCCCAGAACCCCTATTCTATTATAGGTTCATCACTTAAGTGCATCTGCAACAACCTTGTTGTCTTATTCACAGGATGTTCAAAAGGCATGAGGATGTGGCTCTTCAGACAAGGTTTACTGGTGAACACCCCTGGACTTGATCTTAGAAGCCTTTTCTAATCTCAGTTTGATTTTATGATTCTGTGATAGCCAAAATGTATATAAAGTACATCAAGATTGACATCTATGAAACAAATTGAAATAAAAATATTTGTAGGACTTTAAAACCTAATATTTAGTTATTTTCATTAAAATACAAGCATGCAAAGAAAAAGCATGGGATGAGGAAAGAATTCTTCTAATATTTTTATTTATCAGCAACCAGTTACTTTTTAAGTGACTAGGAATTTTGTTCCCACAGGAGCCCAGCAAGCTTAGGTAGCAAGGCAAAAAGAACTCCTCTTGTTTTTCAGATGTTCTCCAAATTAACAACCAAGGATGGCAGTGCTTTTGAACACAAGTATTCATATGCACAGTCTGCATGTTCCCTTTCCCAAATTACCATTTCCCAAGTCTGTGGGAACTCTTGCAATGTACAGCACGTGGTAATTCTACAGCACACACACATAAATACTTACTAGCAATAAAAAGACTCCCCACAATTTCTTCTTTTCTAAAACACCTGTAAGTCATTTTATCATATTACAAACCCCACATTTTACAGAAGCATTAATTCATGGGACCCCTCAAGAGACAAGCACACTCCTGTAAAGATACTACAGTTTGGTAATTGAAATGTTGTTGTTATAAATAAGCAGAGAAACACACATTCAAAGTAACTTTTTGCTTTACTACTTGTATGTTGTAAAATAATAAATTTGCTTGGAAGCAGCTGTCTGTTACTGAAGTATGTAATTTTTCATAACTCTCTAAACTATTATTGGCAGGTAAGTGCCCTTCGGGCTTCAGATCCCAGGATAGACTCCAAACTTCTGGCAAGACATGGTGGTATTTCACCTACTGACACAGCAGGAGTGACAAAATAATCTTTTATTTGGGTGTTTGTAGCATTCAGAGTCAGTATCTGTCCAACAGCTGCGAGCTATCACATCCTTCTTTTCACTTTAGTTTACTCTGGCGTCTTCCTATTGTCTTTCTTTTACCTTTCTTAACTATTGCCAATTCTGTTTGTCCTCAGCCTCATCATGCTTTCCACAGCCCAATTCCAATTTCTGATTTAGCTCATCTCTGGTAAAATGTCTCCCTTCACTCAGCACAATATTTCATAAGTACCATAAATTCAGATTTCTGGGGAATTCCATTTATTAACATGATGCAAACTCAAAAAGTGTTGGTAAAATTTTACTCAACTTTCTGTGTTCCAGGGCAGGTAAAGCAGGAGGTTTTACTCCTAACCCCTGAGGAGATGGCTCACCACTTACCTGATCTAACATTAGAAATGAATTGTGAAATCACTGGCCATTAACAGAATACAGAACCAGGCAATAAAAACCAAGACCACGAAGTTACCGACCTCAGGAGAAATAATTTTCTGAAGAAAATAATGGCTCACATTTCTGCCCTGAACCACTGCTTCTGGAAGACAGTGTAACTAGACACTCTCCCTTGACATCTGTGCAAATTGTGCTGTGCCCTTCTTGTTAGGAAAAATACATTGGGGATGACAAGTCAAAACCAGGGAAAATCAGCTGTTTCAAATTGTATGTAAGGAGAGCTGATGCAGCTCCAGGGATCCCTGGAGTAGAAGGTAAAGTCTACCTGTAACAGGAGAAGTGTGCATTTAACCCCAAACAATAAGTAGGGAAGGTAGGGAAGTAAAAATAATGCAGTAGCCAAAGGTTGGCACAGCAACAAGCTCACTGCTGTCAGGGGACAAACTTCTGCACAAACAGGACAAGGTGATTTCCAGTTGCAGGACTGTGCAAGCTTGGAAGATGAAAAATCTGTCCAGTAGCACAGGAATAGTAATTATATATAAATCAGCAACTTATTTTTTTTAATTAATCCCTAATACAATTCCTTAGAAATAAATCATATGATAACCTAATCTACAGAGTCTGGGCAACCACAAATACAAGGCAGATGCCTTCTGATCTTATCAGCCTTTCTGTGAAGAAATTCTTTCAAATGTCAAACCTAAGGCTCCCCTAGTGCACCTTACAACTATGTCCTGAATGGGTATTTTCTGAAAAATTCATAAAGAAAAGTCCTGAAAACATCTTTTCAAGCATTTTTTTTTTGCTGTTTGCTTGAACAGTTTCTTCTTACATAAAGCTATTTGTTTTCAGTTATGTAGATGTCCTGTGCAGTTTAACTCAGAAGCAATTCATAAATAAATCTGGGGAAAGATCTCTGAAAAATGTAAAGTATTGGAATAATTGATGCTGCCTTACAGTAGTTGTTTCTCCCTTATTAAAACATCTAAAGAATGGATGAGCATGCTCCACAATGAGACTGTGTGAGTAGAACATGTGCACACAGATCTTTTATATTCTGTCTGTGTGCACCTGTCAGACAAGTAGATTAGTCATACTACATATGAAATGAACAAAACCCAGACTAGGGTGTGAAATCTCATCAGCATTTTATTCCAAAATGTAAGCATGAGGGGGCATTTCATCAGCCTTGGCTACAGTTCTCACGTTGTTCTTGCATTTTGAACTTTGGTTTTAATTTTATATTGATCTGAACATATGCACACCCATAGATACCCAGACCATAATCCTTCATATTGGCATTTTATTGCTCCTAACAGAGAGGACAATGCAAAGAGGACAGGGAAAGCTGTAGCTGTGAGCAGGCTGAGGGCTCTGAACCCCACAGGGCACTTGGTGGTTGAACTCCCCTAAAGCCATGCATGAGGAGCACAGGCCCCCAAAAACACCACCCATGCCCAGGCTGAGCTCAAGAGGTGATGAAATGCTCAGGATGATCCCTTTATCATCCCTTGTCCTTACAGGTGAAAGCTGTCACCTTTTGATCAAAGTGTGATTTTAGGCATCTTATAATTAGCTCACACCCCCACACCTGTCAACAAATTATTGCTGGCCCTTGCTGGCAGCAAATGCTGTGCAGAAATGCTGAAGTAAACTCAAGATAAATGCAGATAAGGAAAATGCTATCAGTTTTGAGAAACAAACAGAGAGAAAACCTGCATTCAGGTTTCAATGCATGAATCACCTACAGAATTATAATAACAGGGCCAAGCACACTGCTAAAATGCCATCTTTTATTGCTGGTGAAGGATTAATAACAACATCTTTAATATCAGTACCACTTAAAGCAGACACCAGCCCTGGAAGAAGTGCAGAGCTCCCATACAAGAAGCCAAATATCAAGTCTAGTGACATCCTGATGATCGTTCTCTGCCAAGGGACAAGATAAATACAGCACTAACCCGCCTAAGTGGGGGACACAAGTCATTTCTGGGGCTGTTAATCTCCTGTGTCTGTGAAACACTGTTGTTCAGTCTTCAATTACACGTTACTTACAGAGAGAGACCACAAATGCAGACCACAATGTGGTCTGTAACCTGCTTTAGCCAAGAGAGAAAATAAATGCTTGTTCCTTTATTGGATTTCCCTCCCTCAGTAATGCCAATTGCTTTCAAACTGGCTGCCCTGTTCTGTCAATTCAGCAATCTCAAGGCTGTGTCCTGTTATGTCCATTTTAGAGTGAAATACAGAAAGGCCTAAGGAAACTGAATCACCACATTCTGAGTTCCACTCATTGATGTGTATATAATGTAACTGCTCTTCCTTGCTGACCCAAATCAGAATTGCTTGGAGGTCTTTTAGGGTTTACAAAGTAATTTTTACGTGTTCAGTTAATTCTGAACTCCACCTCTAGAAAAGCTGATTATTGAAATAAAAGGTCTGTGTGTTTGACTGCAGCACGAAGTGTACCTGACTACCAGAAAGGATTATTCACAAACACACACCTGTAAACAGATGTGCTGTGTTTTTAACTTAACATACAATTTTCTGAGACTTTTAAAGACTTGTATCATATTTACTGTGCAAAAAACATTTTTCAACCTGAGAATCTCAATCTTTACAGAGAATGTTTCCAAGATCACAGTATCCTCTGTATTTCTCAATTATTACCCCTCCCAAAATCTCATTCTTTCCTATGATTTTCATATGCTTTGGGCCAGCTCCATCTATCTAAAGCACACTAAATAGCTCACAGTTTTCTTCTTTCTTTTTTCCGTCTGTTGCTGGATTTTTTAAATTATTGTTTTTATTGCTATTTCTGTTGCGCAATCTGAGGGATTTTAACAGCAAGGTGATTAATTTGTGGAAAAGTAGGGGCTCCAGACCTCATAAGCATAGCAGCAGTATAAAAGTCTGGCTGGAACAAAGAGATTTGAAGAAACTCTGTCCCCTCTTCCTCAGGGTTAGATTTACAGTGTGAATTTTGCACTATATTTACGGTGATACTTTCATTAGACGCGTGCTTTACTGCTGAAATTACAAACCTGAGAAATGGAAGATATTTGAGGCCAAGCTCAGTTTTCCTCACTCATTCTCCCTAGATTGTTCATCTTGGCATTTTCAGCAGATGTATTAGGATCTTTCTAATGCAAATGTTATCACAGGTACTCCAAATATGCTGTGCAACTAAACAAGGGGCACTCATCTTTGAAACTGAATATCCTAACCTGAAACTTCAAACCTTTAAAACATCTAGGACCAGCTGTATTTGAAAATTCAGGCAATTTTAACCTCGTATTGCCTTAGAAATTCTTCTTTCAAAAGAACTCACTTCAGGTCTGGAGGCAAAATTAAACATTACTAATTGCATAACTGCAACATGCCTTGTGTCCTCAAATCCAGCATATGTATGAGTTTTATAGTGCAAAAACATAATTACCAAACTTCATCAAAAATAGATGCTAAGTAGATATGTTTGCAATATTACAGCCCAAATTGTCCTTCCTGCAGCACTTCAGTTGAAAGATGTGCAAGCTCTGCTTGAGGAAAGCTCACAGACATCTCAAGCTCTACTGAATCCTGCGGAAAATTCTGGTTAAAATTAAATGATGCAGTCATCACCTTCATTGTCATAGTAAGTCATGAAAAGCTGGGTTTGTGTCAACTACTTCACCAAGAATTAAGCTGAGAAAAGCTTTTGGTTTTGGAACAATTTTCTTTTTCTTCTAGGAAGCTTGCACATATCAAAAGAAAGTTCAGGAAGTTTTACTCCAGCTCAAACTATATCTATCATGGAAACCTGGGACTCTGTCAGATTTCTGGTAGAGTCATTTTGATTATAAATCTTTGTTTAGTGTGCTTATAGATAATTCTGACTGTTCAAGAATTACACATCACAGCAACTGAGCAGCTCTACCAATTATAAATAAAAAAATACAGCAGAACTTTTGGCCCTTGCTGTATTTTCCTTGGAATATATAAAGAATGAAGTTTATGTGACACCAACATAGCCACTGCATAATTTATTTGCCACGTAGTCCCATTTTGAATTATCACAGAGAGATGACAAACGATTAGCCATCAACTATTCAGTTTTAAATAGTTTTGTGGTCTGAACACTTGCAACAGTGAGGATATCATGTTCTTATTAATATTCATGTGTGAATTTTGTCTGAATAACTAAAGACTTCAGGAAGCTGCACGGCATGAAAACATCAGTGTAGGTCTAGGAACTGGGTAGTGCCTTTTCTTTTTCACATTATTATTTGGTAGCTTGATGGATTAGCACTGAAAAGTCACAATCCTTAACAAAGGTGCCTCTCCTTTAATCCTGCTGCTTTAAGTGCAAGGAAACTGCAGAATCTACTCTATCATTCCACATGTGCATGCACACACGTGAAAAAATCTGAAAAAGGATATGTAAGATTTGTGTCCCTCCCTTTTCAGTCTCATGATGGACAGCATGTTCTTGAAAACCCAGAGACTTGGCTTGCAAGTTTTGGGATAAGTTTCCCAGGTGCTGAAGCACAGGTTTTTGGTAAGCCCCAAAACCAGGCTTAATTTTCTGGTCCATTTTAGTTGCTGCATTAATGGCTTAATTCCTGAAAAACTATTCTGCCTCATCTTCCTTACAAGCAAAGATTCTACTGTATTATACTCTTAGCAACATTCTGCCTGCTGTATAACTTATTAAAATAAACTCCATTGCAAGGCAAGCTTTCCTTAATTAATCACTGAAGTTCGATTCTTATATGGTTTAATTGAGATCTTTTGGCACAGAAAAGCAACAGGGAACAAAAGTGGTTCTCTGCCTCTCAAATGGTCTGGAGTCTGGAGGGTAATAAATATAGATACTGGTCTTTCAGTGTTATGTAGATAATCCAAAAATAGAAAGCAGCACCAAGAATGGGTATTCCACAAAGAACTTGGACTTTCTTGACTTCTTTCAAGCCATTGGATTCTGCAGGGATCAGAACTTGCTACCTTATATAGTTGGTGACCCTCAGGAAAATTCCTTTTGAAGATACACTATTAAAAACAAAAACCAAACACCGAATTTCCAAACAGCTGGTCACATAACAACAGGTGCCTGTCCCTAGGGTAAGGAAAATTCATTATCTAATTGAAACAGCTGTCTGATACTGATTTATCTGTGTAAGAGCTCACTGTGCCCTCCCAGGAAGCCTGCACAGGAATTCCAGTGCTATGGGGTGCACTGGAGCCAGCCCCACACCTTCACAGGGCCTCCCAAGTGGTTTGGTGTGGGCCAGACCCACCACACTGTCCTCAGCTCTCAGGCCTGAAATTCAGCATTGACAAATACAGTTGAAAGACCCCACTCAACTGCATTTCTTTGTGGATGAAAAGGTCTACAAAAAGCAATGTGTCAGAAAACTCTTCAGGAACTGTCACAGAAGCTGGACTTGCCACCAAGACTCTCAAATGAACTAGTAATTTTGGTTTTGTATTTTTGGTTGCTTCCTCCTTCCAGAAGAAGAGCATTGTTTAGAGTGCCCAATGACTGACTTTTAGACTTCTCCACTAATCCCAAAATAAACTTTTAGGACAGTGCCAGGAAGCTGTGGTGGTAACTCTCCTGTCTGTCTGATATATTTCTTCAGAAGTACATTCAAATTTAAATGAAAAGTTGTAATCCCATACAGAGATATTGCTAATTATGTTTTAGGAGTATAATTTTATATCCATTCTTACATCTAAACAATAAACAGTTTTCATGAGATCATCAAATTTTAGAACTACAACTGGAATCTGTGTCACCTTCATAGGTGTTCTTTATTATTTACAACTGAATCTCTTCTGCTAATCCATCACCAGTACAACACTGGAATTTTCATCACTGCTCTGAACAAACGAGTACATCATGCTCATATTTCTCATTCTATTCTCTGTTCTCAAAACCTGAATTAAATGTGAAGACTGGAAACTGCACTCATACATTCTTAAAAGCCCAGCACAATCATAACTCAAATAGCTTCTCACCATTTTTCTATTAAATTCAAACTGGCAAACTTGTGACTCATCAAAGCAATTTTCTGATACAATACTTGAGTCAGTCCCACTGGGACACGGGTCCATGGAATCCTCCACCAGCAGGTGAGGATGCAGCCTGCAGACACAGCAGCCAAAGGATAATTAATCAAAGAGAAACACCTCTCACTGACATGTGTGGGGCTCTTTATCAGGCAGATTTGTACCATTTCCAGCCCTCTGCTTGCACGGCTTTGCTCACTGGGGTTTTCTGGAGCAGAGGGACTCTGAGGCTGCGGCAGCTGCTGGGAAAAGGCAAACTGGAGCTGCTCATCCCATGTGGGGCAGGGTCTCAGTGGTGAACACAGCTCAGACAGCTGGCTCATTGCCTCTGTCCAGCTGAGCAAAAGGCAAGTGGGCTGAAAGGAGCTAAATTTCCAGTGGTCATTTGCCCCCAGCTTGTCAGCACCGGGCACTGCCTCAGCAAACACTGCCCCAAGGAGACTGGCAACGGTAAATATTTGAAGGGTGACTACACTTTTGGGAAACAGCTGGCCTGGTATTCCTGGGTCTATAACTTAAGACAAAATGCAGGAAAAGGAGCTGGAAGTTAGCCTGGACATTTAGAGTAGTGTTTTTTCTGAAGCCCGTACCAGTACATACCTTGCAAATACCACGTAAATGTACAAAGAGTGCCTAGAAACCCATGGGTCACAAGCTGAGCCATTATGTCAGATGAGATCTATGAGCTCATTTGGTGTGCAACCCCATGAGGCATCAGCTTCTGAAAAGAGGACCTGCTGAGCAAGCTGCTTTTGACATGGACAAGGATCATGCATCTACTAATATATCATTTTATCACCCATTAATATGGACCACATTGTTCATCTCTAAAGATGGTTTGATGGTCAGCTGAATGTGAATCCGGCTTCCTAAATAAAATTAAATACTTTATTTTTCCTTGCTTGGACCTAGTTGTCCATGTCATTCCATAGGGACAGGAAACTACAGAACTTTTAAGAATCAGTGAAAGGCCTCAGTGAAAAGACTCCAGGTTAAGTTTATTCATGCTTGAAGCAAAAGGTTGAACTACAAAGTGATTTTTTTTCTTTATATATATATTTTTTTTTTAATTTTAGAGAAGTATCTAACAAAGATAATTGACAAAACTTAACTTCCAAGAAAGTTAGGCTCAGGAGGAGAGGTGCAGAAAAAGTCCCCTAGGTTATTAAAATGACAATCAACACTTAGGTGCCTAACAACATATTGTAACAGTAACAACATATTCATTCAACACTGGTTGCCAGTGCATCCACTAGCATCATATAAATCAGTGAAAGGTTCATTTCTCCAGAAGAATTGATAAACCTTGGTTTGCTCTCTGACCTGTCCGTGTCATGACTTGGAAAGGAAGTTTCTTGAGGAGAAAGTGACCCAAAAGGGTCACTCTTTTTAACCCAAAACTGCTTTTTTTTTCAGCATTGCCAGGATTATTACAGCAGGTACCAACACAAAATCAGTGTTCTTGGCTGCCCACACAAATGACAGGGAAGGGCCACTCACATTTCCTGTCAGGTTGCTGGTGGATCACAGTGGGCATTCACTGGACAGGCTACCAGACAAGCTGCTCAGTTTGGCCACAGCATACAATGCCTTCAGAAAATGAATCTCTGGAGCTAACAGATGCTTCAAGCCCACATCCCTGCAGCAGGGCACCTCAATTCTCTCCCTTGCCCACAGATCAGCTCTCTTCTCCTGAGCCTTGTTCCCAGGCTAACCAGCACTTGTGTGTCCCCAGCTGTGCTTGGAGAGATCTGTCATTGGGAAAAACTCCCTTGAGAAGATCCTCCAAAGCCCCAGGAGCTGCTGCTGCATTCTGGCTGTGACTGGTGCTGCTTCAGGGCAGGACACAAACTTTTCCTCTCTTTCTGTAGTTAGAATTCTCGCTCCTGCTGTGCAGGGGGTGCTGAGGAATTCCAGCAGCCCCCCTCTGCCCTTGTCCTGAGCAGAAGCTGGTGAGCTGGCACAGGGGGAAGCTCTAAGGAACAGATCAGATGATTTTCAGTAGCTCTTGTTCTCATATTGAGCTCTTTTACCTCAGCTTTCACACTGGCCAAGTCCCATTTTTAAATGGAACATCTGTTTGTGAATGATGTACAAAATCTACCACATATTACATGAGTACCCTTGAAAGAAAGATCTTACAGCAAGGCTCTTTCCTCTCTCCTTATCCCAAGCCTGGTGCAGGAAAATGGCAGGGCAGAACCACAGGATTTACTGTGTTTCATTCATTTGTGTGCTCAGGCACCTTCTTTCCATCTCTTTCCTCTCTGAGGAGTTTTAGCAGTCTTGGAAAAGGCCCTATAGAGTGTAAATTAAGTATAAAATTAAGTTTGGACTGCAGAACTCATGTTCTTGTACTTAGTACTAGGATGTTTGTGTTCTAAACAGATTATTTTTACAGTGGACTAAGGAAGGTTAAAGAAATATTTGTATATTTTGATTTTAACAAGAGGAAGAAGAAATAAGATTGGGTTATAATAGAAGAATTACAGTACAGCTGTTACTCCCTAATTAATTCTGCCTGTGAGTAAATCAAAGCTCTAATTATAGACACGAAATATGCTCAATATTGTGGAATATTTATGCAAAACATTATTCCTGGCACTTATCAGCTAAAATATAATATCTCACCAGAGCTGAAGCAGCAATTTTTAAGTGTCATCAATTTTTTTTGGCACTTCTTTATAGCTCAATACATGGAAAGTGCCTGATGAGAGTAGAGTTTCATTTTTTAAGTACTTTGTAAATCCCAGCTGACAACTGGTGCAATTCTTCCTCTAAGAAACACCTGTCTTTATCTAACAGGGAAAAAGCCCCAATGTCTAAAAATCCTTAAAATGGCATTTCTCTCACTATTATGAAATAATGCCCTTCAGTTCCACAGCTGCCAGCACACTTAACAAAGTTATATTTGACCTTCTCCATGTGCTGTCCCATGCACTGGCACAGTGTAACCCATCATTCTTATTTCCACTATGTCATTAATTAATAACTCTCTCCAAGTTCTAATCCTGAAAGTTACTCCAAATAGGAAGATTTTAATCCACCCTGCTCCAATGAGTGAGCTGAAGCTACTCAGCTTTCTGCACAAAGACAGACACTGCTGAGCAACCAAACCTCCAGAGATGGCAAAGAGGAAGGGAACTGGGATCCAGATTTCCCATTAGGGAATGCACTGCTGTGATTTGGAGGGCATTACCCAATGAGCAATTACACCTTAATGTCTGTCAATAAAAGATAATATAATTGACATATGACAGTGGTGCCATTCAATTCAAAAGCTTTTGAGTGATGGCTTGGTGGTTCTTTCCATGACAGACAACAGAGACATTCTAGTAGAATCAGACTGAGTCTCTAAATTGTTTGCCTTTTGGAGATATTTCCTTTATCCCTTGAAAATGCAAGAGAAAATTGAAAAACAGACCCTTAAATGTCAATGGACCTACTTAATAACCTGTGCAGGTTACTGTAGTTCCTTTGTTTCTTTCATTCCTTTATTTTAGAACTGGGCTATGACAGTTTATAAATAGAAAAGAAAGCCCAGTAAACTTCATAGTCACCAGCCATTATCCAGCCTAATTATTAATTATTAATTTTATTCCATGGAAATTCAAAGCCTGCAAAGATTACACAGCCTACTGACTGACATTCACTACAATACAAAAGTTGTGGCAAACATTTGATCAAACATCACAAAAACCTAGAAAAGTTGTTACAAAGCACAGTACTAAAAAAAAAAAAGGTGCTAGCAAGATGGTACAAAACCATTTTTTTTCAAAGGTTAATTAATATTTTCACTAGCTCTGCATCTTTCACAAAGGGTAATTAATATTTTCAGTAGATCTGCATTTTCCTCTAAAAGGGTGGACACAACAAGTCCCTGCTAACCTTTAAGGTAATTCAAAGAAGATACATCACAGAGCACAACGACTTTGTGAAGCACAATAACTTCTCTTGCCCTAAGAGTATTTTAGGTTTTTGAATCTGGCTTCAACTTTAAACTCCACAGTTTCAAAGGAAGTGTGATAATGATCACTTCACTTCTGTCCTTTGAAGTTTCTTGCTTTGCTTTAGACTCAGATCTCCCGTTTATTTTGCACAAACACCTAGAAAACACATCTTATTAGTCTTTCTGGTGTTATTAGGGCTGACAAAATAACTCTCACAAACGAGTTCAAAGTAGTGGGGAATGTTGCAAAAATTACCATTTCTGGAACACTGTGAAAAGGGAAAACCACAATAGAAATTATGTGTGTTCATCAACTGGAACATGTGAAAGGAGAAAAAAAAATCACTGACAGCATGGAATTGCTCATTTATCTCATTTATCTGTTTCAGCCAAAGGTACAGGGCAAGCCTCTGGCAGCTGGGAAATGAAAGTACAACCCCAGTGCTAGAAACTCAGTAATTATAACTTCAGGGATCAGTGCGGGAATCAGAACAAGAGAAATCTAAATTTTGCTGGCTTGAAATAGAGCCCTGAATGATCTTTGTCAGCCTTTAAAACCAGACAAATGTCTCCCTTTTTGCTCCCAGTCCTGTGGATGGAAGGGGAGGAATAACTGGAACATACACCCACATGCACACCCAGAAATCCACGGAACTCGCTGCCCTGACAAACTTCAGGCTGACATCTGCGACCCCTTACACACTTTGGAAACAGAAATGTGGCAAAATAAATGCATTAGAATGGTGAGAAAACCAAAGCTAACCAAAATTAGCTTTGTACCCTGTCAGCATTGCCAGATCCCAGAGGCTGGAGATGCTCTAGAGAAAGGGGGAGAGTAAAATAAGGCAGCGCCAGCTGCTTCACCCTCTGCAATGGGGTCAGGCAGCAAAACAAATTAGACTGATATTTCTGATATTTCTGTTTTGCACTGCCATCTTCCTGCACAGGAAAAAAACAAAACAAAACAAAACAAAACAAAAACAAAAACAAAAACAAAACAAAACAAAAAAAGCACAAAAAAACCACAAAACCCCCCCCCAAAAAAAACCAAAAAAAACCAAACAAAAAAACCCCACCAAGAATGTGTGTCATTAAACCTTACATTCACCAGTGAAAAAGCTGGTGGGTATTCAGCTTAATGCAGGCACTGTACAGCTGCAGATCAAAACCCTCTTCTTCAGGCCACTCATCTCCTTTCACAGCAATGCAAAGGATCCAGGTCAGAAAAGAGAGTGAACAGAATCCTTTTAGGAATATTTCAAGAAAATTGGGCTACCTAGCTGGGGTATGTAAATCTGAGTTCCTTCTGATGACTTCAGGGTGTTACTTTAAGCCCAGTGAGAGAAACAAGTACAAAGTGACAGTGAATCAACTCTATAACATGCATTTAGTTACTTATGCAGCCCATATATTCAGCTGTCCTAAGACAGTTAAATCAAGAATGCTAATGAACACAGGGAATATCCTGAGTCAGTCTTCTGAACATATTTTCAAAGTTCTATTTTCTTCCAGTATAAAAATTCCTGCTTATAGCATAAATGTTATTAATTATGACAAAAACAAGGAAAAAAAATCACCTTTAAATGTGTCAACAACCTTAATTACATAACAAGTCATCATAAGTAATGTCTACCTCCTGGTAGAATTGTGCTAATGACATGTACTAAAAAATGATATTAACATAAATTTACAGTTTAAACAATTTATTCATTAATAGTGTGAGGCTGGAGTATTTTGACTTTTTAGAAAAGTGTACTCCAAATACTTTTCCTGGCTTCATAACTACTAGCTGAAAAAGTTGATGTTTCCAAAGTGAACAGTGAGGAGATGGGTCTGGCAAATAGGGATGGAAACAAAGATTTAAAGGCAAGTATTTGGGAACTGATATGGGAGGTTTAATCAAAAGGCTGCTATGTCAAACACAGTTAGAAAATAATAGAGTTGGCATCTGGACAACTTCTGGAACTTCATTTGCAGCTTTCCTGTGCCTGTAAACAGCACAGCACTGGGGTGAAACTCCAGGGGTGCTTCTTTCATGAGCTCATTTTCTGTTCTTATAACAATGCACCTTAATTCCATTTTGATGGGTATTCCTGCCAGAAGCACATTCTCATTTTCCTAAACCCCTGTCTGGGGACGTCTCAGAGCTGGCAGTGCTGTTTTAGGGCCAATTTCTTGCTACCTATTCCCATCCACAAACCTTGCCAAGATACACAGTTCCTACTATGGTGCTGTCCTGACTGAGTCTAAATTAATTCTTTCTATTTGAGTTTTGCTGCTACAGCTTCAAATTTTAGTAACTACCTCCCCAAGGAACTTTATTATATCATCCATTCTATTAAAGGGACAAAATTAGCTTTACTTACTGGTAAATGCTTATTAAAGCTTCTAAGCCTGAAAAGTTAGAAAGGTTATGGATTTTTAGATCATGAACTTCTATACTCATGTGCTATATTAACTCCAAAAGTTACAGTGCTTTTAAGACTAAAAAAGAAAAATTAAAATTTTATAAATGTAGATGGAACACTGCTCAGAGGATGCTTTGTGGCAGCATTTTCAATATACTCTGAGTTCTTTGTCCTTCTGTAGCACATAATTCTGTTCTTCACACTTCTCTCCTCCACATTCTAACTTCCTGCTACTCTTCTCATGCTAGACTTAATATTCTGATACTCCTTTGTCCTCAGAGTCCTCTTCCCAATCACTGTTTAATCTCTGGTTTTATTTCTATGCCTTTCTGTCAAGAATTACTTTTCTGTTCTTCCTTGCAATGCCTCCTGCCTGCTTCCAATTTTACTAATATTCATTTCTGCAACAACACTATGCCAGCAATCCAGAGGCAGTGATTACATTATCCACTGACTATTGTAACATTTCCCCAGCTTTTGCCTTCAGGGACAATCAAGGCTTGGTCAGACCCACATTTGCCACTTTGAAGTCTGTGAAAGATCTAAGAAAAAAAGCAACAGAATAAATCCTTAATAAAAAATTATAACGAAAGCTCCATCCTCCAACTGCTCTGCTATTTTCAAGAACACATAGATATTGCTATTTTGAATTTCCCTAAACACAGCCAAAGACATAAATGCATAAATAAGAATGTGTCTCCTGACACATTGGTTTATCAATAACATCTGCCACAGCAGTGCCTGTTGAAGTTGTCCTGATGAGGTCTGAGCAGCTGAGGGTGTGAGGGCAGCGAGGGCACCTCTGGGGCATTCCCAAAAATCTCCCTCTTCCCAGGCACACCACTCCTCACGTTTGCTACTGATCTCCAGGAGTTCTGCCTGTAGCAGTATGACTTTCCAGAGTTCTCACTGAGAATATTACTCATGAGGCATTTTTAAAAAACTAAAAAGTGAGCATATAAATATATAACAGCTAAAGAGCAATACTTCCTCTTCCTTGATAGTTTCAGAACACTGATATTAAAAAGGAGTTTCATTTTCCAGAGTTTAGCTGCATAAAACACTATAACAATGTCTAGAATTTCCCTCTGCTAATCCTTTTACCTAAATTTTACTGGGGTTTTAAATCTTTATTAAACTCTGATACATTTCATATTCTGATACTAATTTTTTTTCCTAGTTATTTTACAGGCAACATCTGCGTTCAGTAAATTGGAATTCTCTAAACTCTGTTACTTTGTATTAATAAGCAAACATTTCTTGGTGCTGATGTTTAATTCATTGTTTTTTATTAGTTTATTTCCAGGAAAAGATTTAATTTGTACGTATTAAGCACCCCAGCCACACAGCCTCACACTCAGGATGTGTTTCATTAAGCATAATCCCCAGTAATGAATCTTTTCAAAGTTCTCATACAAAACACTCCTCCCCGTTTTCATTTTACCCCAGATAATTCTAGAGAAAGTTAATCAAATTTATTAAGAAGGAAGCCAAAAAAATCCCATTGTGGTGTGAGGTATCAATCCTTGCTCTGTATAGATTTCCACTCGTCTAATGTGTTGCCATTATTCCTCCAAAAAGATTTCAGGAATAAAGGGCACTAAAGGAATGTTCTCTTCCTCAGCTTCAATAGCTGTCAATTGCTGCAGCATTTGCTAACAGAGCTGAGACTGTGGTGTGAAGTTCCCTTTCTCTAGGGACCAACTCTATCTCCAGACTATTAATTATCTCTTTATATCCTACACGCTCTGCAGCTGCAAAGGAGGTACAATCATAAGATAATAAGAAAATGATCTTTTAGGGGAACTCTAATTTCTTACTAAGGCAGACGTATTAGAATAAAGAAAATGAATCATCTATTTATTTACAGCACATGTTTAGCATTTCCATGAGTTTGTGTATCAAGTCCTGATTGCAGGATTATCAGAGTCTGTTTATAGTTAATCTGTTTTTAATGAACGTGTACTTGCCAGCCTGGTGTCCCCTTTTCCAACTATTTTATTTCATTTGCAATATTTTAACCTTACTCTGTGCCAAACTGGAAAAAGAAAAGCTCATAAAGCCAAAGAAAAGTAGTAAAAGTATTTTTCAAGTCCCAATATAAAGCCTTAATTAAGGAAAGCATTTAAGCATGTGTCTGATTTTATGCCAAGGCTTAAGCACATGTGAAATTAGTCTTAAACATTATGTTGAATTGGACTCCATGTATCATTAACAGTTTGAATTGAATTGCAACAAAACAGTAATCTATGTTCCATGGCTTTTGTCTTCTGAAAGCCATCAGTTCCAAAGCCAGGGACACACCACAGCTACAACCAGCCTGGGGAGTCAAGGCAAACCACCAGGGTAATAAACAGACTGCTCGTGCCCATCGTGGGGTACCTGGTGCAGAATCCTCTGCAATGAAAGGCTGTTAGAGTAAGAATTTCTCAGGGAATTCCTGAAGTGAGCTGAATTCTGAATTGAGTCTGAAAAGCTTTTGCTGCTACTTCAACAGTGCAGTAAAGCAAAAAGAGGAGATGATATTGAGTAATCTTTTGCTCATCTGTCATTCTAGAACCAAACCTGTGCCAGCCAAACTCCTAAAAATGTTTAACTCTCCCTGTGACCATTGCAACCAGGGCAATCAAATCAGTCATTGTCAAACGTTCAGTAATATTTCAAGATACAAATTCATGTGATTGGATTAAAACATTCAGCAGATTTTTGCCTTCATACAAATTTGCAAGTACACTTATTAATTCACAGAGGAAGCCCTTATGTTTAAGTGGCATATGACTGTGCCAAAATATGGCAGATCTGATGACCTGACCTATGATTAAAATGATGAGCTACATTCGTTTATACTCATTTTTTAAATGATAAATCTTTTTATCACTTTGTTACAAGGACAAGAGGTTAGCTCATGTAGTCAGAGGCAGAAGAGTATTATCTCATCCAGAGAATGAAGCAAAGACACGAGGTAAAGAAATCTAAAATAATGTAAACATCCAGTAAGACAAGCAAACTTTTTATAGTGAACTGTGCCTGGAAATTCATACATGTGCATATTTCCTACTGTAGGGCAATTAAGCTTCACCAGCTTCCTTGTTCTCCTCAGCAGAAAGCAAAGTAAAACTCTTATTAAAATGACTGTACCATTCTGTCTATTAAGCATGGCAGAACATGATCATATTTGCCCAGATGCATTTTGCTTCAACTAAGAGCCTGTGGATGAGTATTTTTGTGTAAATCACCTCAGTTCCACATGCTGCTTTAGCTGCACTGCAAGAGCTGCTGGTAAAACCAAGTGCAAGCCAAGGAGGAGCTGACAAAGCCTGGTTTAAATTGGGAATGCCCTAAGAGGCATCACCAGCAGTGCTGCTGTACTGCCCTTGTGCAGCACAGTCCAGGGAAAACCCTCCCAAAATAACATTTAATGGTCTGGGTCATTCACCTCCCTTCAATGTTAATGACTGCTACCTTTGAGGAAAAATAGAGTCAACTTTGGATGGTTTGGGGGGTTTTTTCCCATGAAATAAAAGCAAATGTAGTGTATGAAAATCTGCTGGTTGGCTTAGTGTCTCAGGCCATGGCTTTTGCAAGCTCAGTCCCTCCCCTGTCTCAGTAACACAGCCAGCTCAGCTGGAGAGTCCTGCAGAAAGGGCAGGGGCACAAGAACCCCCAAAAGCTGCATGGAAGGGGTGCACAGGGAGTGGGGTCAGTGACACCTGAGGACAGAGAAGCCCCCCTGAGCACAGCTGCCAGCTTTGTAAGGCACAACATCAGCAACTGCAGATCACCCCAGCAGCAGAAGCCAAAGCCTCAGGCTTGGAAGTGAGAGGGAAGTGCCAAGAAGACAAAATCAGGAGTGGGACAACCAGCCTAAGAGAGGGCTAGAGTAAAGCAGAGAATGCAGGGAAGGAGCACAGCCTATCAATAAACTGCTTTTCATGTAGAAAAATTCCTCTGAATTTCTTCACTTTTGGGTGAAGTAAGACCAAATGAGAAAAATGCATTCAGAAGTATTTTCAGTAATCTTTTATTCTTAAGAAAGTTCAACATACTTGAAATCCATTTATATTTAAAACATTTTTTCAAATAAACCAATTAAAAAAAAAAAAATGTTCCCTTTCCTAATAAGAGACTGAATTGCAAAGGATTAGGACCCAGTACTGTGATGCATGGGCTCTGTTCTGGCAGCCTGCACAGGAGTGAGACGTCAGGGAGGGAAGCAAAGCCCCTGCACAGGTACCAGGGTGCAGCAGAGGGGGCAGCTGGGCCCAGCTAACCTGGCCCATGAGTGGGGACACTGCACACTGCACTGTCAGGAGCAGCACTGGCACTGCAGGCACCTGGGCTCTCCTTGGCCAGCCCTTCTCAACTCTGGCTTGGAGTGGAGCACCCAGAATGTGAGATAACTGCTCAACTGCCTTATCCCTTCTCCCCTGTAGGAAAAATCACCAATAAATGGTGTCTATCCATGAATTTTCAATTACAGTGGGGTTTTTTGGTCAGTATTTGATTCTTTTCACTGTCTTGACATCAGGCACATTTTTCAGACTGGTTCTCAGGACAATTAAAGAAACTGGGAATTTTTGATGGATAGCAAATGCAAAAATAAGAATGACCCCAGATAAAATCCAACTAAGGTAACCAAATTAACCAGTCTTTAACTTTCAGTGGACACTATTCTCCTTAGTAATAAGAAAGGTTCTTACTTAATGAGCAACATACATCTCCTTCAGTAGGGAAAGAAGAATATTGCATGCAGTTGCATTAGTGAGTAACTAGAATGCTTTTTGCAGTCCAATTGCCTTTTAATTTACCTTACAAATAGTATAACCTCAGATTAGAATGCCAAATCCTTTCATTGATTTATCCTTTAAGTCAAATGTATTAATATTTATCATGAAACTGAAACTTCACAAGAAAAATAAATTCTGTTAAGACCCTCATTTAACAAAACAGCAGTTATTGCATTCAATCACTCACAGCTGTGAAGAAAAGCATCTAAGCTAAAGTTGATTTCAGTTTTGTAGCCACTTGATTGATGCTTAGGAAACTATCTAGCCATGGGTTTATCCCACCTTCTTAAGTTACTTCCCACATCATTCAATGTGGTGAAAGACCCAGCTGTGCCCTACACATGAAAGAACCTTCAGGTAAATATGTTCCCTTCAGGACCATCAGTACAGAAATTTCTGGCACCTTCATTGCTAAAATATTTTAGGATACCACAATGAATATGGATTCAAGACCAACATAATGGTTTAAAAACTACCTACAGATTACAATTTTATTTCATATTAATTTCCATATAAAATCCATTTATTTTAATGTTCCTAATTTTTTTCATGCATTTTGAAATCTGCTACATTATTTTTACCATAAAATTTGTATTCTGTTTGTCATGGCACACACTGGACCTGGATAATCATTAGTGATGTTTGAAGCTGTAAATGATAATCAGGGGCCTACAACCTGGTAGGTGAAAATGGGCTGCCTGTCTAACAGCTGCTAACAGCTAACCTGGAGCTGGGAGATCAATAGGGCTGCATTAGTGTGAGAGGAGAAAGCAGAATGACCAACTGCTGGAGTCAGAAAGAGCTGACAGTTCAAGCCAAGTGATTTGGTAATGCTCCATGCCAGCCCTGTGTTCCCTGCAAACCCAGAGCACAGCTGGAGCTCTGGCCAGCCCCTCTCCTGTTCCTGTTCCCACTCCTGCTCCTGTTCCATCAGTGCAGGTACCCAGCAGTGCCCCTGTGTCCCTGCAGTCCTGACAAACACAGAGCACAGCTGGAGCTCTGGCCAGCCCCTCTCCTGTTCCTGTTCCCACTCCTGCTCCTGTTCCATCAGTGCAGGTACCCAGCAGTGCCCCTGTGTCCCTGCAGTCCTGACAAACACAGAGCACAGCTGGAGCTCTGCCCTGCCCCACTCCTGCTCCTGTTCCATCAGTGCAGGTACCCAGCAGTGCCCCTGTGTCCCTGCAGTCCTGCTGCTGGCTCCTCTGACACAGCTGAGGCTGTGCAGGTGTCAATACTGAGAGTTACTGAGCTAATGTGAGATGGGTATTAACAGTCAGGGAAGAATTAGTAGATAGATTTTCAGTCAAGTTAGTTTTGAAGGCAAGTATAACTGCCATAAAATCCAGCTCATTTATGGGATCATGACAAGATTCTCATTCCAATCTAACCAACCATCCAGTATATAAACCCTCCCAAGCTTAGCACTGGCATAGACAGACAGTTCATTAACAGGAGCTACTGGAGCAGATCTTCACCAATCACATTGGTAAGCCACCCCTCATTAGTTTCATAATTACACTGTATGTGTCCCACACATCACATATCATGTTTTTGAGCCATTAAAATATAGCCTTCATTTTCTGAAAGGCTAACCACATTAAATCACAGAAGCCAGGAGTAGCACTCTCTTAAACAAATCATAACTCAGGGCAGACATTTAAACTGACTTTTATTCTGAATGACACAATCTAGGAAAGTGCAGTACTGCTGATCTTCAGAAGCTGCTTATTTTTCTGAGATCAGACTTTAATTATGAAGAAAATGACAGTTGTGATGAATAGACTGGTAAATGAAATAACTCTTTGGTTTGCTTGTGGTATTCTTGGCTCCATTCTTCTCACTATCCCTTGAGAAAAGCTGCAATTGTATTTTAAATCAAAGTCACTTAGACTTTGTATGGCCAATGGACACACTGAGAGTGATTCATAGACAAAAGGTATTTATGATGCAAGTCTATCAGGACCCTGTATGTCATTAATCCCTTTAATGAGAAGCCACAGAATTTTGTGTTGAAGAGCTGTTCACCTAGATACATGCACACTATTTTTTCCCAGTGAGAAACAAAGCAAACATGCAGAGACAAAATGTGGGCAGCTCTTCTAATGAAATGTCCTCCACAGATCCAACAGACACCTGGAATGAGACAGGCCCAGCTACAGCATTCAGAATTCATTGTCTGGCATAGTTCCACCAAATCCCATAGAAATTTATTTCTCCCAGCACCCATTCTGTCTGACAGCTTCTTTTTCCCAGTAACTCTGAAACATTTAAGTTTTGAAAGTACTTCATCCTTTCCATCATATTACCCATGGGTACTCTAGGCACAATTTTTTACTTACTTGTGCTTTGTAGTCATTACTAAAACCACACAAACACCCCCAGGAGCCATGCAGGAAGGCTGCCACCTTCTTCTTCAAGTGCTGGTAATCAGATATAGTGTCTGTAATCAGACATACTCAGCAAGGAATGGCACTGACACTGTCAGTGCATCCCCCAGCACAATCCAGCAGAGGAAGCAAGCAAGGAAAAATGGTTTGATGTAGCTGCTTCTGAGTATTTCTGAGGCTACTAAATGCATAGTAAATAATTAGTGTAAATGGGAGATGTTTACATGGATTTTCTGATGGGTAATCCTGTCTGAAGAAAGCATCATCCCAAATATTTAACTAAGCCATGAAACATATGCACTCAGTTTCTACTGTGGACTGCAAATAAAATTGTACAAATGGGAATGCCTGTATTTAGAAAATCTGGGATTTAAAAAAAACCAAAAAACAAAAACCACTTTTTCTTATCATCAGACATACATTTAAATTGGAGCTCTTCTCAGTAGCACACAAGCCTCATACACAGCAGTATTGCCTGTGTGCATTTCTCTGCTCCTGCACACGCTGCCACAGCCATTCCCAGCAGGACCCAGTGGCACTGGCACTGTGGGGCCATTGTTTGGTCCCTCAGACCTGTTCCCAAAGCAGAGCCATGCAGCACTCTGGAGCAGGGCTCCTGTGAAAGGTGTAACAGAGTTTTACACTAATGACTCCAAAGCATGTGGTGCTGCACCCCAAGTTTACAGTTTCACTGGCCTGAATGAGACAAAATCATTACACATGAATACAGCCACACCTTTGGCTTTTAAGAGCCCTTCAACGTTCTCTAGGAATACAAAGATGAGAATCTTAATTGCAAATGCCAGACACATTTCCTCTTTCAAAGTAAAAACATCACCTTTATCATCTTTTCCATTTACCTTTCCCAAACTACAGGTGTATGCAGTCTTATTTGAAACTAAACACTATTTCTATTAAAAATAGTTTATAAGTAAATATTTCAGGTAGGCTTTGTTTCCTTGATTTCCCATCTTGGTTAATCCAAACTCACACTCCCTAGACTCCCTCATAAAATTTATTTAAAAAATCAAATCCTTCTAATTTACTTTAAAAATGATACATTTATCATGTTCCTCCTATTTTTTTTTCTTCTAAAATTATACTCTGATGATACTTTGGGACTACCCTGCAATATGAAATACTTCCTTTTCAGAAGAATAATGAAAAGGAATTATTGAATCCCTTACTACTCCACAACTGTAAAATGTCATCAGCAATTCCTATAAGATCACCAGCTGTTGAAAATTACTTGACTTTCTACACTGACCTTTAACATTTGCAGTTTGCAAGAGGAGCTCAGTACTTTTACATCTGCCTAAAACATACCACAATGAAAATGAGAGTAAGGCTAAAAATTAAAGTGAAGAAACCCACATGTGTGTGTGCACCTGTCGAGGTGCCAATAAGCACTTGTCTGCTCATAACACTCATTCAAGCCTGCCAGTGAACACCTCACTATCTCTTCTTAAATTTTAATTAGATGCTAAACCCAGGAGAAGCTCTATTGCACTTAGACTGTATGTGACATTTAGGGTGACCTTGTTTTCTAGCAAAGGATGTCACCAGGACAGGGGAAGGGTTGGTGGTGCCTGGTCATGAACTTGGTGTGAGGGACAATAGGGTGTAAAAAAAGGATGCAAATGAAAAGTGACAGAGAAGAAATTGGTTCTGTGCACAGGCTGCTTGCAGCCAGCACTCTCCAGTTTTGCAGATCACCTTCCAGAGCACTGTGCTCCCTCCATTCCCAAAGAACCCGACTTCCCTGGCTGGCAGAGCTGGGCCTGGACCTGAGGATCTGCTTCAGCTCAAAGCTGCAGACAATTAATACCTGTTCTTCACCAATTTGTTTGTTTGCTTGCTGAAACTAAGTGAAACTTGGACAACTTTTTAATAAATTTCCCATAAGCAGAAAACAGATCTTGATGCCCAGAGAGGTCTCATAAAAGCAAACAATAAAAAGATGCCAGCATCGTGGGGGTGCTTGATCTATAACTGAAAGTTGTTCTAACAGCTCACATATAAGGTCTAGGAAAACAAAAACATTCTGTGGGGGGTTTGGAAGAATATTTTGTTCAAAACCTCTATGTAAAAAAAAAAACAAAACAAAAAAACCAAATTACAACATAGTGCATATAAGCTACTACTTACCACATTGTACATACGGATAAGGAAAGAATAGAATGCAGAGATTATTTGAGCTAATTTTTACTGTAACCTCTTCTTTTTAAATAATCAAGGCATTTGCTGTATTTGGTGGTACTGAGTGGTACTGCCCACTCCTGCAACATGCTGAGAATAAAATTTCTTCTTGCTTTTAATGGTGCAAGAAACTCCTCACAGAGTGAGTGATACCTTCCACATCAGAAGAGAGGTGCCACAGAACAGAGGAGAACTTGCCAGTCACTATCAATGTCTTGTGATGTCAGTGTGAGAATACCAAATGTGGATCCACAAAATGAAGATTATTTTGTAGTAGGATACTTTGGAACAAAATATATTAGATCTGAGAAAGACAATGCTGCAGCCCAGAGCTGCCAGAAGGAAATGCTGGTCTCAAAACTGTACGACACCAGGAATAAATAAATTCTTGTTAATCAGGCAGTATGAAACCTCACCCTGTGCAACAGAAAAGATCCTCCTTTTCTCCAGGTTTGCCTAGACAGCTTTAAGAAAAAATGCAGATGAAACTTTGCAGCAAGAAACCTTTCTACACACAACCCTTCCCTGATCTGTGGCTGCAGGTAAAGAGATCATACAACAGGCTTTTAAACAATGAAATAAAGATGTTAGATTAAACTTCTTTTGGTGTTAGTGATAGTCACTGTTGACATCCAAGATAAGAAATTAAACAAAATACAACAACTAAAAATAGCATTAACCCAACAATTAAACATAATTTAACAGCAATTAGATAAAGTCTAACAGCAATTAGATAAATCCTTTCTTTTCTGAATGAAGCAAAAAAGTAGAATTTAGTTGACTATTTAAATTACAAATATATTCCTTTTCTTTACTTTATCACTTTCATTAAAGAGATTACAAATATTTTCTATGTCTGTACTGTAGAGAAGCCACATAATAGGTTTCTCACAATTAGAAGTAACACAATTTTTCCAGGTTTTTCACATTTTTCTACCTTTCTTATACTTTGTCCTTATTTTGAATTATGGCAAATTTTGTTTTACACAACTTTAGACCTATCCATTCTTGAATTAACCTGTGTTGTCAGCCTGTTGGGAGTAATTTTGTTTGAACATCTGGACCAACCACATGTTTCCTTACTGAAAATAAATCATCATTTATGAGTTATGAGTATTAACATACTCAATATCAGAGGACTGATGAAGATTGGACTGTGTAAGTTTAATGTATTATGATAAAATATGATATAAAACTTGTGTTTGGAAAGTTTATGGAATACACTGAAAATGAGCAGCTTATCTTGATCTGTTGAAAGGTACAAACTGCGGTTCCATAGCTCAGCTGGGTCTGCACCTATTAAAAGTTTAACTACTATAACAGTGCCATCTGTATTCAATCAATATATTTAATTATTATTTAACACCCCAATTTATCCAAATAAATAATTTTTTTTTTTAAATTATGCCTCTCTAATTAGAGGTTTTTTAAACTATTTTATTCTAGAAATTAAAGAGTGTAGGTCTTCTTTTAGTGGACAACTGTGATCTCAAGTGAGGCACTGTAGTACTTTGTGCTCACATCCCTCCCTGAGGTATTTGCCTGTCTGACACTGGGACTGGGTGCTGTGGAAATCCACTGTTCTGGTTCTGTGTCACCTGAACATTCAGGATTACATTCAGCAACACACAGGAGTCCCTCCTTTCTGTTAGACATTCAATCAATGCTCCTGTAGGAACCCTCTCATTTTTATTCATAATATACACATTTGGTAACAGAAACTAGTTAACTGGGAGTTTAACAGCTACAAAACAATCTTGATGTAAGTATTATTTCCCTGCACAGAATAAAGGAAAACACAAACAGGTAATTTGCAAATCTTTTTTCTAAAGCGCCACAAATGCAGAGACAGTGATAAACAAGAATATAAAGCTTTATCCAAAATTGGGTTTAAAGGCAGTGAGCAGCCAAGCAAACTGAAAGAACCAAATGAGGAAAGTTCTGTGAATTCTTGTGCAGCATGAACAGTTCTCACCACCTTCTTATGTTCCCAAATCAAAGTGAAGCTTTTCTATCACCCACCAGTGATTTTTTTATACCTTGCTCATTGCTATCACATCTACACGTTGATCAATTTTTTTTTTTGTTTTGTTTTGTTTTGTTTTGTTTTAGGTGACAAGTTTAACTAAAAAATATGGTCTAGGATGGACTGAATCTCTTACCAAATAAAAATGACAGTATTTCAGTGTCTTCACCTAGTAAGAACTACAGTAAAACTGGTCTAAATATTATTTAACAGTCTGTACAGTAAGCTTTATTTCACAGTATTAGTGGTGGGGTTCAAAGTCTCACCCACTTAAAGTTTATGATTGCATAAAAAGAGAATTTTTGTAAATAAAAACAAACAACCATACCTGGCTGAAGAAGTTATGGAGAAATACTCAAAAGCCAAATCACAAAAACAAAAGAAGACATGGGGAACCATCCAAAATTCAGTATTTTTAAATAAAAATCTTCTGTATATCACCCCAAACCCTTGATTTTTTGTGCAGCTAATGCTTTTTTAATATCCTCACACTAATCACGTTTAACACAAATCACAACACTTGTTGCACCTACATCTTTGGGGCTATCAGAGGGTGCAGAATGAACACTTCATAACAGTGTGCATCATGCCCTGCACCTTATTAACTGGATAATAAAAGGCAATTAGAACACCAGTGAATGCACTCAGAGCTAACAGATTCTCTCTCCTTGCTTAGTGAACTGTTGGAACAGCAAGAGAGCTCGTACTGTGAAGTTAGAGGGAGAGAACTGGGCTTTTATTGAATACAGCTTTTCAAGACAAATTCAGAAATTACTTGGAATACACACCTATCACTGAGCTTTTTGACTTTTTCCATCCACTTCAGTGCATATTTTTCACTGTGGGGGAAGATCAGATAGGGTTCTCACAGCATCTTCCTGAGGTTAAGGAGCATCATCTTATCTCTCTCTTTATCCAAAACTTCAGCTTAACCTGGCTCTAACTCAGCCTGCTTCTGGATCACAGAGCAGATACACACTGAAGGAGGACTTAGTTTTGTTGAAATTATGAATCTGCATCAACCACAGCATTTTTAATTCTGACCCAAGCACTTTGTACTTGTAGCCCTACCACTGACTGTTTAAACCCAGCTGTCTGATCTAAGCTTACAAGCTCTGTAGCTACCTCCAGCCACTGCAGAGTCTATTCCCAAGTCTCTTCATACCATGTAACTTAGACTTTCAGAGCTTTCAGGCTTTTAGAGGGGCATGTCTCTCTCCACTGACTGAGGAGGAGAAACTACAGGGCCAGCTTGCAGTAATAGCCACAGTAAGGACCATAAATGTCATTCTTCATGCCTAAACTGAATCATTGCATTCCAAAAGTCAAAATACTGGAAACAAGAAAGCAATTCTAAGAAAACTGCAAATGAAATATACTGCATTAGAGAAAAATTTAGGTGTAACCTGAGACTGTCGACTCCCCTGAATTTGATGCTTCAGGCAAGCCATATGCACTGTTTTTCAAGAAAATCCTTAGTCTTTACAAAAACAATTATCAGCATTGGTGATAAGCAGAGTTTGCCCTTTCCTAGATATTTGTATTAATTATGCTTTGAAGGTGCTGAATTAATCCATTCTGTGAAATATATATCAGTTAATTAGAAGGTATTTTTCTTCAAGAAGGAATATAATTCATGATGAAATAGGAGATTATTGCTTCCTTAATCAGAAATCCTTTGGGTGAAAATGAAATAGGTTTTGGAATAGACATGCTTTCCAATTGACCTTACTGTTTAAACATTCCTGAAAGGCATCAGATCTGAAGTGAAGGAGTGCAGAACATGGTATGGAGCTTTTATAATTGTCCTTTGTCTAACTTTGAAGCACTAGAACAGGCAAACCCATGGTACTGCACACCCAAAGAAGGAGCTGCAGCTCCCCAAACACCACACAATACCAGGCACATGCCTGCAATGCCACAAACAGGGCCACAGAGACAGATAAGAGTGGTCTGTATGTCATAGAAGCAGCAGATCAGGAAACTCAGATATTTACTATCTCAGTGAAAAGTCTGGATCAGAAATATCAAGGGCTTCTTAACTCTTTACCTATCCATAAACTCCCATTTGGGTATGCAAGTAAACAAATGTATTTTTCTGTATAAATGCAGGAGACAAACCTCCAGACTTGGGCTGTATAGAAAAAATAAAAGTATTCTTGAGCTGTCCAGTGTAAAAGTTATAGTGACAGGAATTAATAGGTGTCAATTCACTAACAAAGCATCTCATCACTTTGAAGAATGCCAGTGACAAATAGTTGTATAACTCATGGAGGTGGGACAAAGGAGGTGAACATGAGGAATGTGCATTTCCTCAGAGGCTACAACATTTGGCATTATTCCTACCACGAGTGGAGAAGACAAGAGAGAACAAAAAAACCTCATTCTCTATTAGGCAAAAGGGCTTCTTGGCTGGTGCAGGGCTGACAAAAGTGTTCTGAGTAGCTCATTCCCCCATTCAAGGCACAAAATCTACTTGGGTACACACACTGCTCTGCTCAGTTCTGAGAGACCACAAAGGAGGGTGACAAAAAAGGAAGTTTGATCAGATTTGGTACCAACAACAGCTCTCTGTATGGTTCCACAAGATTTTGGGCCAAAGAGTATCCTGGCATGAGCTGTCACTGTTCTAGTGCTTTCTAGCTAGGGAGAGAAAAGGGCTTTAGAGCAGAGAAGAATTTTCCTTGCTGTGCAGATGTGTCAGTGCCAAGACACAATTAGGATTTGTGCTGGCCTAGCTCTGTCTGTCAGGACACTCAGCAGACAAGCTCCAGGAACAACCATGAACCAGAAGTTTCTCCTGCAGGCACAGCTCCATAGCAAACTGGCACTTCCAACAGACTGGTCTGATTCACACCTTGGACATGATTTTTCTGTAATGACACGAGGCACAGCTCCCAGTGTCACTTCATTCACTCTGGGATCACCAACTGGGGCCATATGGGTGTTGCTGACTCTCCAAAAGCCTCAACAGGCATTTCTCCCTCAGTGCTGCTGGAGCCACACTGATGTGTTTCACTCCAGGCCTCTAATTGAACATTTTACCCCAAAGTTATCCCCTGCCCAGAGATCTAGAATTGTGAGAAACAACTATCAGACACATTCAAACTTTCTATCCTTTCACTATTCTCTTTCTTTCCCCTGTTTTGGGACAAGCAAAAATTCTGAGGTTGTAGAATTTAGGCAATAACTTAATAGGAAACTGTAGCAGATATTTCATCTATATTGAGTCAATCAGGTTTAACATTTCTCCCAAAAATGCAGTGCCACATGTTCTTCCCTACAAAACAACACCACATTTGCCATGTGAAAAGTCAAGTTAAAAAGTTCTAGAGGAAGTCTTTGGCTTCCTACAGGTCTAGCAACTCCCACTATTTCATTCAAAAGCTTATTTTCTACATGGAGCAGACACATCTTCTCAGTGCCAAAATAATCCAAATGAAAAAAAAGTTGCAAAAATTCAGACAAGAAATTTTTTTTCATTTTTAGTTCCTCAGAATCTTTCAATAAGCCACTACTGGATAAAAGCCACAACCACATGCACTGGTCTAAGTTCCACTTTGGTTAGAAGTAATAAGTTAAAATTTAATTACAAACTGCAGTAAATGTCATCAAAAGTCCTTATTCTGTTAGCACTGAAAATCTTGTATATATGAAATAACTAGAAAGAATAATTCTATGGTAAAGGACTGGTAACAGGTGAAATGGAAAATAAGGTTACAGGTCAGGAGCAAGTATTTGAAAAGTATTTGAGAAAAGACTTATTTATGTACTTACTAGAAAAAGTTACATTTAAATTTAATGTTGTGTCATTAGAGCAGGTTTTATTACCCATCCTCCTCCAGTTTTCTTGCTCTCTCATCCTGAGTGATTCATTTAGACTATTCTTTATGTTAAGCACTAAGATCCAAAAATGATCTATTACAAAGGATTAAACACAGTCAGGGCCAAAAAAATTATCATCTTATAAACTTCATAAAGATGAAACCTTTGCCAATATATTTTTCTGTTTCTAGTCCCTGTCTCCAAGTACCAGTCAGTGTCAAGATTGCAGAGAAGACTGGGTCCAACTCTCTGCCCAAAAATGTGCTTTGTTAGTATCTGGCCTGCCATGTACCAGCAGGCCAAATAATCAGCACTGTTATTTACAAAATACTAAATTATAACCAAGTCTTGTCTTGATTCACACAGTGGGCACACACTATATTTGTAATATTATCATCCTGTTACAATGCTTTTACTGAACTGCATGTTGACAAAACAACTCACTTGACCATAACAAAAAAAAATCACTTATGCCATGTGCAAAAGCTCATAACTCTATTTCTGCCCATTGGATAAGCACGACTAAACTCTTAAAACTATTCAGCTACATCCTTTAGGGCTGCCTGGGAATATGTGTTATTAGACTAATTGGTGCACTAATCCTATGCATCAGAACATAACAGTAAAGAAATTAATTTTTAATGCTACAAATTGATTATTAAACATCATACAGAAACAGCAAGAGATATATCTCAAAACACATCCTATGAACATATAACTTCACTCAAAACTTAACTTTTAAGGTTTCACAATTCACTATGATTTTTAATGCTTAAGAAACATCGTAAATACAAGTTTAAAGTATACTGCAGGTGTTCTTGGGGTTAAACTTCTCTAAAGAAAGCATGACATAAGGACAAACACAGTAATTCTAAGTGCTCAATGACAGCCAGGCACTGTAGTCAGAAGTAGCATTTGTTAACATATGTTAACAATGTAGAAGGTGACACTTACATAGAAATCTCTTACCTGCCTTGGTTGAGTCTCTCCTGATAAGGTTTGTTCTGTGAAAGATGCAAGTCTTTATGTATAAATCAGAAGCAAGGTGTGTTTGGCACATCCAGTTTTCAGCAGAGCTCAAGTGTGATATGTGTAAGTAATAAATTGGCTTCTCAAAGTAGCTCAGACCTTATTAATTGGAAACAGAGTCACTGCTTGCAAGGTTGCTGATGCTGCTCCTTCTGCTTTGTGCCTTTGCAGAGGGCTAATGCATGAGCAGGGCAGAGAACAAATCCCTTTCTCTCTTTACCTCTCGTGCTTCCTGCTCAGCGGTGAGTTGGAGTTCAGCTCGTTCTGCCGGCGATGGCAGAGCTCAGGCTGACAGGGCTGCTTCCTCCCCTGCCGAGGCACGCTGAATGTGTTGTGAATAAAGACAAAGCCCTCCACCAGAGCACCACATCACTGTAGGTGAGAGCTGCAAGGATGTGCTGTGCTGCTCCTCAGCAGGCACACAAGCCTCAAACACAGCTGGACAAGCTCACCCTGCTCTCCTCGCTCAGGACCTGCACCAATAACTTTATTTGGGGAGCACACCTCCTCTGCAAGGGCAACTCCAGCTCTGCAGCTGGCACGAGTTCTGATCTGCCTCCTGGCAGTAGCTGTCTATGTGGTTTTATTTTTCTACACCAATTTCTACAATCTGCGGTTTTATATTTCTACACCAAAGGGCAATTTAGTTCCAGTTTCTCCTTATGGCTAATGGGTAACTAACTGGATAAACTGCCAGCTTTTCTTATAGTCAATTAAGCCCTGTAAAATCCCTACTAACACTTCAGGTTTAGGGTTTGTACTGAAATTAGGCCTAAAGGATACCTGCCATATAGGTTTGCACACAGTGCCTTCCTCTCTACTCCCCCAACCCCCTTTTCCACTCTAAGTAAAATATCCCTAGGTCAAATAGTTAACTAGTGGAAACTAGCAATGTTGCCATTGAAATAATAGGGTGAAGATGGCAGTAAACAGGAAGGAAAACTATTTAGCTCCCAAACAGTATGTCAACTGACCAATTTCAAAAGCCCTACTGAATACATGAAAAATGAATTCTCATGTTTGAGTTCACAAACAATGGACTTGAAGCTATTTTAAGAAGATGATATTTATTTTTCCATGCTTCTGTCTGTGAATACTGAATACTAGCAGATGGGGAAGTCCTAAAGCAAAGGTATTTTTAAAAATTTCCAATTTTTAATATTGCACTTTTCAGATATGCATATATACGGCTACACACAATCCTATGTTTTAGTGCCCAGTATTAAATCCTATCAGCCTCTTTTCTTGATGGAAAAAGCAGAAAGACAGAAAAACAAACAAAAAACCAAACACAAACCCTTTTCTTTTATTATGGTTAAAGTAATAGTCATTGAAAATAATCTTCCCCCTACCCATCTTCCCTGAACATCACAAGAATTTAATCATCAAATATTCCCCCACTAGTGGGTATGAAATCTGGAAATCTCCAAGTCCTTTGAGCACTCAGGTTCTTTGACAGTGGAGAGAAAGGGCACATTAGGGAAGAGAAGATGTGATAAGCAATTCCTGACAGCAGCTCCTGATAGAGCCACAAAACACCATGTGGAAACCTTGGAACTGGACAAAACTCTTGACTTTGCAGCAAAATGACTCTGGGGTGTCAGATTTTTGCAGTGGCTGAGGAATGAAGCCACATCTCTTGTTCTCACAATAACCTCCAGTCTGGTACCAGAGCAGTAATGAGCATCCATGGTGTTGAATAAAGACTTCTTTGCTGCAGCACACTCTGGGCACTTTTCATTGCTAATGGAAGTGAATCCATCTCTCATCAGTTCCATTCCTGGTCACTTTGAGAGCTAGGTTTAACTAACACAGAAATTATTGTGATGTTTCAGCACTCTGGTCAAATTTTGCTTTGTTTGAGAACATAACTAGCAGAAACATGATAGCAAGTGCAATACACTGAAACATCCAATTTGTCCCAGGCTGATATTTACACTGAATGTGATCCAGCTGTCAACCCCATTGCCACTTTAGGTGAACTTAGTAACAAGGAAACAAAAATAGCACGTGGCAGCCTATGCCACTTTTGTGCTTCTTTTGGAACAAAGAATTTCAGGGACAAGAAAGTTTTTACAATAGTGATCTACTCATTTTTCCAAGGATGCTGTTAGCAAGTTTGTTGCATCTGCTAATGGGAAACCTGATTTTATGAGGAAACTGTTATTCCTATGGGAAATATTAAGCACTTGGCACTCAGCTGTATGTTTAAAAAGAGAAATTGTTCGAGGGCGCTGGCATGTGTACTTGAGCCTTTTTGCTTCTTCCTTCCTATGAGCAAAATATTCTGAATCCTGTATCAGTGATCTTTTGCTTTTCTACTGCTGTGAAGCACAGAGGTGTTGTGGTGTAACATGATAACAATTTCTCCAGGAAGAGGAGATGCACATACAAAAAATAAAGTTTCTTTTAACACCTCATTTCCAGGAGGAAGAGGAAGCTCTCAGTTCTCACTGGATTTTACAGAAGTGGAGTACTTAGCACCTTAGAGCCTTGCTGAGCAACTGCAGAATCCCAGCCAGAGCAGAAATACACTTAAGTCATCAAACACCATTAATTCTGTATTTACATAGTCAGTATCCCAAGGGTTGCAGATAAAACTGCAGGAAAAATAAACAAAATATTATTAAAACCACTACTTTATAATTTAGTCTGTGCCTTCATTACTTTATACAAATGTTTCGTGTTTTTTATTAAAATAAAATGCATCAAACCCAGTGGCACAGAACATTCAAGCTCCTCCTGGAATTTCTTTTATTCTGTATGACAAGCTAAAAGGAATAAATCTATTATCTACTACAGAGCAAAATATCCAGTCCTGAGCAGCATAAATATCCTATTTGCAAATATTCAGAGACATAAAATTATCTGTGCAAAAACTTTTCAAGCAAAGAAGCCATCACTAATACTAGAAGCATTTCACAATAAAAATATTTTTGGCAGTCACTGGAAGAAGCTCTTCTAATCATCCATCTACTAATTCTTCACAAAATAACTAATGACCAATTACTAAACAAAGAGAGGATTCCTTTTAAGAGACCTAGAGAAGGATCAGAAAAAATTCTATGCTAGGTCATTTGCTGAAGAGCAAACAACTTAATACTCACAAACTACTACACTAAAAAAAAAACCCTAACAAAACCAAAAACTAAAGATTTCTCATATCATTTCTACAGTAAGGTTACTCATGTCATAATTTTGTGTGTGTGGGAGCACCATTGTTTTCTCCTGTGAAAATTCCAGTGGTTTTGCCAAAATATTGTGCAGTGCTGTCTGATCTGCCTAACCTATTCCTGTGTTTGGGACTTGGATATCTCAAGCTTTTAGAAAAAAAGAGCCATGAGATCCAGCTTCTTCTATTTGCAAAGCACTGCTTCAGTCTGAAATACTGCAGTAGAATTCAAATCACTATTAAGTTATTGTAGCATGAGGAAAAGATGATCTCAAGTTATTCCTTGATGAGCTACATTGCAAAGGAGACACTGAAGTTAGAACCTCTGGGGAATTAGTGAACAAGAATGACTGTAAATTAAACATTAAACTAAAAATGGCAATCAAGAAGGTGGGTTTCAGTTGTTTTGTATTTTTTTGGTTTTGGTTTACTTCTAACAGAGTGGGCCATGTCACGTTAATATTTAACTGTATTCAGCTGATGGTGAGGATGTGCAGGGGGTCAAAGGTAATTGAGACAAGGTATCTTAAACCTGCTAACACAGTAACCTTAATGAATACACCTGCTAAAGCATCACCTCTATCACTGACCTACTTTTCATATCACAAACACAATCATACCTTTCACCTTTTGAAGTTTGCCCGTGATCAGCAGCAGTATATAAAAATACTAAACAGGACTAAATACTAAAAAATAATAAACAGGACTGTCTCCAAATCCCCACGCTGGATAAATCATTTCTTTCTAATCAGATGCTCTCACATGAAAGAATGATGCTGCATATATTAATTGCATATTCCATTAGATCTTCACCTTCATCTACTGCAGCACGATGGCCCCTACCAGTTCTTTAATATTCCTGCATTTATAAATGTAAAATGTTTCTTTACAGTTACTCTTTGACTTGTACATCACCATCATATAGAAGGACTAGGAAGAAAAAGTGAGTAAGAGCAGAGTAGAAGGTAAGGAACAGAGTCCTATTTATTGCTGGTTAAGGTGCCCCCAGCTGTTTTGCCAGACTGATCTGCACTGCCTCCACGTCAGCTCAGAAGCAAATTAACTGACTTCATGTGATTTCTGACAGGTAGGAGCAGTTTACTGATTTGTGTGTGGATGAAAAAAGGCCTGACAGCACTCCAACTTTCAGAGTTAAGAGTTACTAAAAATGAAATCAAACCCAGGGCAGGCAGACAGAAGGTTCCCTTTCTTCTTTTCTGCTTATTTACTGTGAATCCTGCCCCAGAAAATGGCTTTGGGTTACCTGCTGCAGGCCAGGAGTCTTGCCAGCACAGCTCCAGGATGGCAAATATTACTAATTACTCGGGGTTCCTGAGTAATCAAACCAGTTACCTGGAAATATTTGCAGCTTGAAGGACCAGATTCAGCCATATCCATTGTTTTCCAGAGGTGCTGGACAGGCTCTCATTGAGGACTTGGGCTGCTCTACACCAGTCAGAGCTATTGCTACCTTTAGTCACTGTCTGGATCAAATTAGAGAATCTTCAGAAGTTTAATTTCCTCTTTCCACAATCTCTTTTCCCCCTGTTCATTCACAGATATTTTAGTTCTTTTTATAAGCATAAAGGTCATTCTTCAACAAAATAGAAAACATAACCAGTGCAAGATCTTTTTTCAGATTTTGTTTGTTAAGTTTGTAAGGAATATATGAGACATAGTTGGATGGCAGAGTCTTAAATTGTTAGTTTAGGAATGATTGCTTATCTACACAGAGGTAGAGGGAGAAAAAATTCTGGCCAAACTCTGCATACTTTTTGTACATGAAATATTCAGTGGCTTGAAAGGGTATTTGGATGGATGAAGAACAAAGAATAAGACTTTTCTTTTGTACATTTAGTGATCCATACAACCTACTGTATCTGGCCTTTCAAATCTGCTCTACAATGAAATATTTTTCACTTATAGCACAGAAAGTTTTTTACTAGCCAAGGGGTATTAAAAGACCAACCTCACATATTTCAGTAGTCAAAAGCATAACAACTGTCTAAATTACATTTGCTATACTTCAAATATTAAAGGACCCAATTTGAATGAAAGCTTGAAAATCACTAAGGATGGAAGAGTCTGAAGTTTAGTGCAGAGAAAGTTGACAACAATTCTCTTTATACAGGATACTACTTTTTCAGGAGAAGGGAAGACAAATACATTAGGTAGAATAAAGTGTTTCTTAATGAAAAAAGACAGAAATGTGACATTTTCTTTTGTGATGTTCCCTTTTAATAACGAACAATGCATTTGACAGGAAAAAGAAAATGTGTCAGAGGAGAAACACTATGCAAGTAAATTTTACAATTACGTTGGTCGTCAGATAACATTGTAATAGCCTGGTTATTCCTGGAGAGTAAAAGAAGAAAATCAAGATCAATTCTGCCTTTGAGCTACTGGGATCTTTCACATGCATGAAATGCTAAATACACTCATTATACATCATTATTTCATTACTATCTAAATCATCTGTGTATTAGCTGAGATAACTCTGCACCCAAGGGAGTGCTGTAGCTTTTGGGGACTTCTGACATTTCGTACTGGAAATAAAAAAGTGAAGAAAAGCAACAGACGTGTACTCACACATCTGCAAAGAGAACAAGGAAACAGTGTATGCAAAACTGTTGCCTTTAGCCTGAAAATGCAAATAAACCAATTTCCCTTGTTTGTAAAGCAAGATGGAAAAGGAGATTAATTTGCAGCTGCAAACTTCAGGTGACTTTGGCATATCTAAAATTAGGTATGATTCAGAATCAAAAGCCTGTACAATCAAATAGGAATGAAATTAGCCACAAAATCCCAACTATTGGAAGAGTGTGTGTGAAATCCTACAGCACAAGAAAACAGAGTACAATATTCAATATCTTACCAAAGTAGATATTCTGTTGAAAAAGCTTGTGTAATTCAAAAGAAAAATAAACACTTAAAATTATGTGCAACCTTAACCAAGGCATTTTAACACACCTCCTTTACAGCATCTGGAAAGTGAAATTCAAAGGTGCCCAGGCATAACCTCAGAAGAGGATGGGTCTGAAAGGCATCCTTCCTGTGGAATCCTGCAGTGGCCCAAGATAGCTTAGAGAGGTTTAATTTAAACCTCTGTGCATCAGCATTAGTTAATCTTGCCATTAAACTTTAGAGTTATCCACTTGTGAGCAGCTCTGCTCTTTAGGAGATGTAATAAATCAAACCATGCCACACTAATGGAAAGCTAATGACAGCAGGTTAACCCGTTTTTTCCACCTGGATTTCCCTGCTGCTGGTGTCCAATCAGGCTGTCAGCTCTGCCATTACCCAGGAGATGAATCCAGTCATTTGGACAGTCCAGCCCTGCTCTCAGCCTTTCATTAGTTTTCAGTGCCTTCTACAGAGCTTCCCAATTTTATCACCAGTAGAATATACTGAAATCCATCCCTCAATTTAGCAAGGAGTAGTATCAAAGCAACTAATCTTGGGTGCCTGGCAAACAATTTGTAATGTTCAGGCTAGCTGACAAACAATTTCTCAAAATTCCTCCAGTGTCTCAGGCTAAATTTAAGCTTTTGAAACAGAAACAGTCAACTGTTTCCATGCACAGGGCAGCATAGGCAGAGAAAAATTTTAACATATGTGTTTGTCTTACTCCCTTGCTGTTTTGTTTCCCTGGAAAGAATTTTGGCTCAAAGTTTGGCTCAAAGAGCAGCAGGTTTAGTGAGCAGGACACTGGGTGGATGTTTCATTGCTACCCAGGGCCAACCACCACAGGCTTACAAAAAACTGAGCCCTCACCTTTCTCACCAGCTTTTTCTCTTATCCAGCAGACACTGTTGTCTGACACCTTTGTGCTGAATTTTGAACAGAACCAACAAGCATGGTAAGAAAATTGATTTTTCTAAACAGTGTTTTAGACAGTCACCTTTAATCCACCCAGAAACATCCAAATAGCAATAATTAATGAGTTAACCAATCAGTGCTTAAGAAACTATTGACATAGGTTATCCAGTCACAAATTTTCCTCCTAGTTAAACTAGGAACTTCAAACATTTTGAATATTTGGGTCTGTCAGGTTCCAAACTGATATTCTCCTGAAAGTGACAGACACACTTTAAACCCTTTTCTTTCTCATTCCTTGCTATTCTCAGCTGATAGGATTCACCTTAATTTCATCTCCTAACTGATGAGGTTCAACAGTAGGTTAAATGTCTGGGTAGATCACAAACTGGTCCTGATTGCTCTGCATCATATACATTTGTTTATTCAATGATAAGGAAACCAGGACAATTTTAACCAAAAGCATTCTAAAAAGAGTCTTCTCTTTTAAATTCTATTAATTTTCTGTAATATTCTATGTAGTCAATAAGATATAGAATTTTCTATAATCTATTTTATATCTTCTGTAATTTTCTATAATATTCTATAATAGTCTATTATAAATTCTATTAACCTCCTTTTGCTCCCACACCTGCCCCACCCCATTACCCCAAACAAGAGGCTTGGATTCACGTTTCCTGGCTATAAATTATTTCATAAATTTACTTAATTTACACAAATATGTGCCCAAAAAAGGCATATGAAGAAAAAAGGAACACTCTTTTTCTCATGCTGCACAGCCACCACTTCCCTGTGTAGAGGCCACAGGATGTGACTGAAGAATCACTACCCTTTGAGCATGCTTTGCGTCTTCCCTCACTGAGGAGAGGGCAAGAGCTAAAGTACAGTCTAGGACTGAAAAACAACTTGACTCCAGACAGCAATAACAGTATGAAAACGTGGTTTGTTTTTTTTTCTTTCATTGCAAATGAAACGTTTTGGAGCAGATTACGATGGGTGCACAGTAATACATTCATCTACTGCAAGAACACAGCAGCAGGAGAGCTGAATGTCCTTACTCCTGTCAGCTCTCCTGGAATGCACTGTGCACAGCAAAAACCAATTCCATGTTGAATGGTGGAAGAGGAGCCCCCTGAGAGCTTGGGGTGTCACACAGCCAATAACTGCACGGGCCTAAGGTGCACAAGGGATGGTGTGGGTGGGGAAAAACCTGACAACACCTCCCTGCACAGATGGTTCTGAAAAACACTTGCATGGATTGAAAAAGCTCAGCCAACACAGCAAGGGCAGCATGACATCTCTGTGGATGGTGTTCAGCCTATCTGGTTTCCTTGGTTTCCTCTGATGTAAGATGGTCTGATGCCATCAGAGAGCAGCCCTCTTCCCTCTCCCTGGTTTTAGCTCTGCATAGCAGCAGGGACACAGTGCAGGGAAGAAAACTGGAGTCTGTTGCCTCACTCCTCTTCTAGTTCTTTAGATTTCTTTGAGCTCACAAAAAATACAGCTCTAGCCTTTATTTGGAGAAGGCACAATCACATTCAGAGAAAAGGATGACTCCTGAATATTTCCTCACCCAGGTGAGCGCGAGTGTCAAGAGGTAAAGCTGACTCAACCCCCGACACAGCTGTAACAAACACTCCAGAAATATTCCAGACTTTTTCATGCTGCATGAGCTGGGGAACAGCTGTATGTTACCACAGCTCTGGCCACAACATCTGTCACACATAAATACATAACAGCACCTACATTCACAATCATAAAAGTAAAAACTGTCATGCTTTTAATTGCCTTGTTTTCAGTTGTTTATGAGCCCAACTTGAGCCGTTTGCAATAACATTCACTTACAGGAGTCTACCCCTCAGGGAATTTATCAGAAAAGTTACCTCCCTTAGTATGATTTTCAGACACTCACATTGGAATCTGTAAAAATAAAGGACTGTAGGGAATAAATATAAATCGAATGTGGACCTCTAATACTTGGCTTTGGAAAGTGGGAAGAGCAACGATGCAGAGAGCAGTGAAGAGCAATTAGGGTAATGTGTGAAACAACAGAAAGGGAAGGTTTTAACTTAAATGTCACAATCAAGAAAAATATGTTTAAGGGAATAAAATTTAGGAGGTAAAAACTGATAGATAAAATCAGCTTTGGGAAAAGGAGGTAGAAGAAAGATATCAGAGAGACTTTGAGGAACAGAGTACAAAGCAAAAGTCTCAGCAAAAGACCTGTTGTTCACTGTTAGAAACTATCTGTGAAACCCACTGCTGTAATTTTTCAGTATTTTCTTCAAAAGATGACAAAATTTGGCTTCTTGTGCTAGTGCATAATGACACTTTACAGCCTCCAAATTTTTCTTGCCTTATTGAATTCACAGGGCAAACATGCCTTGTGTTTCTGTCAGGACGTTTTTAGAAAATAAGAACAGATTAGGTCAGATGAGAAGTGCAACCTGTTATTCTGTCTCAGCATGGAAAACATTTTATAAGTGTAGGAAAAGCATAAGAGAAGCAAATATAGACAATACTTCTGCAAGTATAATGTCCCAACCTCATGAGATAGAGTTTGCATCTGCATCATGGTGTTTAATAGCCCTTGATGAGTTCATGATTTTCTCTAATTGCTAAATGCTCCTTTTATACTTTTGATATATATAAAATCCCAAGTTACACACTTGAATTATGCATGGCATGTAAAACACAGCATTTTGGTTCAAATTTGCTTTATAAGAGTTTCAGTGGTTGCCCATTGGCTCTTCTGTTACAAGAGGTGATGAATAATCAGTCCTTATTTGCATTCATTTAGAGACCTTTATTGTGTGCTTGGTTCAGTTGTTTCTTTTCTGAGTTCTACTCCATTTAGTTTTTCCACACAGGGAATTCATTCCAATCTTCATATCATTTTATTATTCTTCTTCATGTCCTTTCCAGGTCTGAAATATCCTTGCCAAATTAAAGAGGGAGACCGCACAAAAATGTGTCTTCTCTTTTCAGTCATTTTTTAATTAAGTGGGCACTTTTGCAGAATATTCCATAATTGCCCAAAATCTCTGCATAATGTAGTGAAAACAACAGCACTGCTGAAGTTATGTACAAGTATCATTTCAGAATTAGCAACACTGAAATTCATCTGCCATTTATTGCAAAGTGACTCATAGCAGCAAGGTCTAGTTTCACTGTTCCTGAGTGTTATTTTATATTTTTCAACTTTACCACCTTGCGATTTGTTCCCTGAAAACGTAGAATAAAGATGCCTTTATCGATTTTTGCAAGAGTCCACCTGAAATCTTCCTCAAATGTCCATTGCCTTTCCTTTACTTTTAATCAGACATTACTCTAGAGGAGCAATGGCCCTTTTGACATTACAGCTTGATTTAAAGCACATAGCAAAAAATTTATCATAAGCTTTGGAAATCTGCCTATGGTACACAAGCCAAGTGATTCTTAACCACATGTCTTTTGGCTGCTTTGAAAATTCCTAATGTGTTTGTAATCATGTATTTATATTATTTCCTTCTACAGTCCCATGTGAACTCCTTTCCATTGCTACTATCATCTCACTTATGACAGATTTGTTACGACAAAAGATACTTAATGATTACAGACACAGTCCTTTTTAAATTCTATTTGTAGAAGCTGGAGAGGGGAGAGTAAAAAAGACTAAGATCTCAGGGAAGAGAGGACTTCTATGAGGAACTGAGGTATTTTACCTTTTCTGACAGTTTGCCCACAATGTTGGTGGGAGTGGTTAGCTCCATTTGTTCAAACTCTTCCAGAACTGCACAGTTCACCTGAAGGCTTTCTGCCCACATGGAAATAGTTCAATACTCAAATTCTGTGCACTTTTCTGGTACTCACAGACATATCAAAGATGATGGGAGATGAGTTCTAAGTGTACAAGTTGCTACATAACACTAAATATTTGGGGTAGACAGAAGAAAGGCGATAAATATCTGAAATAGAACACCCATAGTCAATTCTGGCATTAATCTCCATGTACTTTCATTCCCAACTCAAAAGGTAGATAATGCTAATACCATTCATCTCAAAGAGGTTTTATGAAAGCTCATTGATGTCTTTGAAGCCCTTACATACCTTAGTGACAAATATGATAAACACCATTTAAAAGTCCATGAGAAAATTAGCAACTCTGAGTTGGGAGCTGCATTTGAACAGTGGGCAATAAATATAATATGAGACAGAAAGTGAATTTCAAGGACAAAAATATATCGAGCAAAACTTCCTCTTCTGTTTTGCTCACTAAATGAAACAGGCCTGTAAAAGCAGTAACAGAATACTGAGGATTCAGAAGTTCCAAAGGAATGTTGTACCACTCTAGTTCAGACATACAGGAATTTTTGAAGGCTGGACTAAAAGACAGCAGTTATGTCCCCAGAAAATCATTTTGCACAAACAAAATGCACAAAGTGCACACTCCTCCTTCTAATTGCAATGCTCAGTTGACAAGTGCAGATAGATGAATGTAGTCTCACACTAATTATTTCAGGACAAATACTGGAGTCTGACTCATTAATCAGATAAAACTTTCACTGAATCTAAGTTGGCTCTTTCCTTCTCCAGCCTGCAGTATGCAGCCTATCCTGTGTTAATTTTTTTTTGTCTCAGACTTCCCAAGGACATGGAGATATGGTTTATACAGTAGAGAATTGAACATAATTTTTATCAATTCAAGCATTTTAAATAGATAATTATTTGCTGTGCTCCCTAGGCATTATTCAACTTTTAATTGGTGCATTTGCAACTCTTTCAGCTGGACACAGTCAGCTTTGGTTTAACTGCTACGTAACAAAAAATGGGCAGACTGACTGCCCACCTGATTTTTGCCCACTGTGCTAAATCAAGGGCTGGTTTGTGCATTTTAGGAAGCTTTTCACAGGGGGCAGGAAGCCCTGCATGCAGCTGTCCATGCACAATGCCTCTGCTCCTGTTCTTTCAGCAGGTGCTTCACATATTTCCTTTCATACCTCACTAGATTTGCTGGCTGCTGAGCACTTAGAATCAGGACTATGTCTTTAACCTGTCATTTTTGTGAAGCCCTGTGGCTGTTGTAATAAAGGGAAAAATATGTGTTGAACAAAAGTATCTAGCCAAGCAGAAGAAAACAGGTGGTTTCAAGCATTCACAAGAAAAACAGGAAGGATAAATCTCATTAAAAAACACCCCAAAACATTAAAAAGAGATGGCACAATCATCTCCCTATCATTCCACAACTCAGTGGAGACCTGTGTTTTATTTTTTGTTCTACAAGAGCATTTTGAACCTGTATGCAAGACAGGATCAGCTCAACCTTTTCAAACTTGTCTGAGGGAATTTCACTTTGCCATGCCTTGATATAATATGCAGGAACATAAATGAACCTTCCCTCTTCTGACTGTAGAACTCCAGCTACATGGGCACATATCCAGGAAGAAAATTAAAAATAATCACTGCTTAGGCAGTTTACAAAAAGGCAGCACCTCCAACACATGGAACAGAGAAGGATTTCAGAGCAGTGCCAAGAGCCCCTCTGCAAAGAGGAGCTGAACACAACGTGGTGTGAACATTATCAGGTTCCCAACAAGATCATCAGTTACCCAACAATGAATCCTTCAATGACCTCCAACTCTCACCTCAACAGGATAGAGAATAATTGAATAAACTCCTTCTAAATTAAAGCTGAGCTTTGCATCACCCAACCAATAACTTAGTGAGAAAGTCAAAATCTGCCAGAAAAACTTCCAGATGAAGCACTGATCCCACAGGTAACTTATAAGTCTCAGAAATGCTCTTTTGGAACATCAGAGACAAATTTCAGGGTCTTTGCTCACCATCAGTGGTGCCCTGAGAACTCAAAAATTCCTTCTGGTGCATTTAGTAATGTAATACATCAAGTGCAATACAGATATTGAACACTGGAGTCCCAGTGGAAGACTGATCTCTATTGTCTGACTCACCAAAAGGACAGAGATGAGATGTACTGATGTTATTTCATAGCTGTGGACACTACCCCTGGCTGCAAATATTGCTACATATTTCATCTGCACACCGAATCTCAATTTCTTTTTTAAAAAGAGAAATAAATAAATTTTCTTTTATGCAGCCACCTAAATTTAAGACACAGAGATAGATGCCTACAAGAGAAATCAGCAGACACCATCTGTAGTTTAAATTGTCTCCCTGCCACTTTGTGGGGATCACATAAATCCTTATTGCCAACCTTCCCCCCAACACTCCCTGGTTTTCAGCCTGAGGTTCCAAACCTGCAGGTGAGTGCTATCAGCACAGGTATAATCAGAGAATTTTAAGAGTGAAGCATCTGCTCATAAAGGCTCCACAAAGAAGCTTTTCCTAAAATTCTCTTTGGGGCAGTCCTGCCCTCCTCACTCAAGTGCAGCATTGCCAGTCAGCTGCAGACTGAGCCAGGCTGTGCCACCTGGACACGGGGACAAGGGGGACACAATGCCTGCCACTAACAACAGAGAGGGCAGAAAGCACAACACAAATATTTCACTGCTGTGTTGGACTTTGAACTATTCCCTCCAACTCACCAGCAGAGATTATACACACACAGGCAAGAAAAGAGGGAACAAATTATTCCATTTAGCAGATTCTGTTCACATTCTCAGCTTACAACATATCTTTTCCATCTAAGGCTTTCTAAAAAAAAAATCCTTCAGCAGGTCAATCAAGAACTCCTCACTGTCTCACATTCACTGTCATTGTTTTCAACTGTTTAAAAGGAAAAGAAAATATCCAATGCCAGTCAATCTAATTTTCTGTTCAAGCTGAACTGTAATATGGAGCAGCACTGTCAATCACCTTTTCTAACCTGAAGAAAAGCAAAAGTTACTAACTGACACCAAGTAAATTTTTTTACATTCTATCCTCACAATCCAAAAAGGTTTAGGAGTTTAAAGTATTAAATCAGTGTCACTATGAGGTACTCCTGAGAAGTAGGCAAAGGGAAAAAAAGCAACCAACCCAAACACTCAAGATAACCTACCTTCATTTTAGATGTGGCCCACAGGACATTTCTCATCACAGGCACTGTCTGCCAGCTCCCAGGACACATTATGTCCAAGTCCATAGTCTTTTTTAATTTTATGAGTGAATAATCTTGCTCACTTGAATTTGAAAAGGAAGGGATTTAAATATCAAACAAAAAAAAATATTTTAACTTTATGTTTTCTGAAACAAATATTTCTTCTCTGACAAAAGAAGATGAGTTGAGAGTTCCTGAACTGTTTTGTCTTTACTCTGTGGGCACCTACCTACCTATCATTCATCTTTTCAGTAATTCAGGTTGTGAATCTCCAGAGAATGACATGAACCAATTACTCTGAGTTTAACAAAATAAATGTAGCCAATAAAGGACAAATACGATATTTGTTATTTTATACATAAGTGTGCTATATATAAAGCCATAAACTCTAAAATTGAGAAAATAATTTAATCCAGTCACCCTGAGATAACATTTGGGCCACATATATTCAGCCCATGTTTGCAAGTTTACTATTTTAAAGCTGCAGCTTGTCTTGTCAATGCTGATTGTCAGAATCAACTCTGAAACTCTTGCAGTGTCTTGTCACTCATTGCTTAGGCCCATTTTGCAGAGTTTAGCTGCTGAAACCATTTGTGGTGCAGTGGAGGAAGGGCCTGGCTGCAGAGAGGGCTCAGGGGCAGAGCTGGTGTGAGCACAGCCCCAGCACAGGGCTGCTCTGCCTTCTGCAGAAATTCCCTGACACCAGAGGGGCCTCTGCTTCACACAGCTCCTCTAAAAATGAGTGTTTTTCATTCTGCCCAAAGAGACAAAAAGGTGCAGCACAGACACTCCATTGAGAGTTATTCAAACCCCTTGGCTCCATATGTACACACAGCCATTTAATAAAAGCACTAATGTGGCTAGGTGGACCATTTGGTGGCTATTCCAAAGGTGTGCTCCATGTTTCATGCCTTTCACCTGATTGGTCCTCTGAGGCCTTTGGTATGGAAGGGCACTGGGTCTCTTTAGTCCACAATTGTCCCTACAATATCTACTCAGTTCAGCCTTGGCACTGAAAATTCACATTTGTTCCTCTAGATGAAATATATCCCAGGTAGAGAATGAAATTAGTGGCATTATCTGGTTTTTATAGCCTCATATGCTTTACACTTAGCATTTCTTCTTGGGGCCCATTTCAGTGATTGATTCAATTAGCAGTGTGTGCTGTGGAGCTCTGTTTCTGATGAGCCTATTCCTGTACGAGCTGAGGAACATCTACCGAGAAATTGCCTCTGTGAGAAGAAACAGAAAACCAATGAACACACACGCACACAAAGCCAGGCATTTTAAAGGTTATTGAATCAGTTATGCTACCTTGAAATACATATTCATAAAAAACATCTGCAGGTGCTGTCAAATTTGCGTGGAAATTTAGAATGCATTTTTTGAGTGATTATAAGGCATATAGATTTGAAAATGCTGAGAAATGCAAGAAGAAGATAAATACAGTGAAGTGAAAACATGGCAAATCTCCTTCTGGGTCAGAGTGAGTGAGGCTGCTGAATTCCACTGCATCTTTCACAACACTTTTCCTGACCATTACACAAAGGACACCTTTGGAATAGCCACCAAATTGTCTACCAGACACAATTGTGCTTTTATTAAATGGCTATGTGTACAGGCAATACAGCAGTCCTGAATTGCTTGCTCTAACTAGTCTAAAATAATTAAATGTGGTATTTCTTTTAGGAAGAGCAAGTAAATATATATATAAATATTTTTATATGCTCTTAAAACTATGGAAAAGAAAATTCCCAAAAGTAAAGACTAAAACAAAGGTATCAACTCCTCCCTCCCCTTTGAAATCTGTCAGACAACACAATATTCCCTTCTGCTGCCTGAATTTCCACCTACAGGGGACTCTCTTCACAGCATCATAAATTACACTTATCAGTGTGATTCCTGACCTGCAAGGCAGATCAAAATTAAATGCTTCCAAAGCTCACATTAATTAGGCCGGGAGATGCCTCCACAGATCGTGATTTAGCAAAAATTCCGCACCTGCAAATAAGGTATGTGTTTGGGGAATATTATGTTTAGGCAAGATATTTTAGCTGTCTGACAATGGAGGTTGATCTGTATTAACTGCTGTCTTCTCAGAAACTGGGTGCAAGTCATGTCCTGATGCTCTGCTCTGGAAACAAGGAGAGCCTGCTCCTTTTCTAAAATAAGGCTGGGCTCTAGCAGGCTGCTCATGGCCATGAGCAAGTGTGGGCAGCAATAAATAATATGGACTTATTTAGGGAGCCTCTGGCATTTTTAAGGAGAAATTTTGCACATGTTTTGCAGTAATTATGACCTGGCAAAGCAGGTACCAGGCCCAGCTGTCAGGCAGAGGCAGCTGTAACAAAACCATGTGAACAAGCTGCACAGGTAAAGTGACAAGGATTTGTTTGGGCAAAATAAAATAAGCACCATTAAAAGCAAATTCCTGAGCCAGATGAAAATTACTACATCAGAGAAAAAAAAAAAAAANCAACAAAAGCTCACATTTCACTTTTTTCCCTGCCCTAAGCACCACCAGGAGCAAAAGTCCTGGGCACCACCTGCCTACATCACTCACAGAAAGCATTTGTTAGTAGCTGGTGTTGCATTTGCCAATGACTGGTATTTCATGCAGAGGCAGCTGACATTGCTTTACATCTGCTAAGCTCTTTTCTGGAAGCCAGTGTGCAGAATGGAGCACCATGAGCAGGGACCCAGGACTGCTGGCCCAGCAGGGCAGTGAGCAGGTGGCCACTGGGGATCAGGGGCTCGGCAGGGCCGGGGCCAGCCCGACCAGAGGCAAACTGGAGTCAGCATTCAGTCCTTGGAAAGATGGGTGCTCCTTCCTCCTGACTCTAGTTACCACAGTTCAGTGCCCTACATGAAGTGATACAGTAGCTCCAGACCTGTTTTCAAACTTTCAGTGAAAATCTTTACTCTTCTTTATACCCATTTTTATTTTTTCCATCCCCCTGCGAGGCTGTAGTTCACAGAGCTGATTTCTCTGTTAGGATCCCACCACAGGACAGGGCATGACAGCGAGGCAAGCAGAGATTTAGGCTGCCCTGGACAGTAATGTTGCAGATCTAGGTAATGAACCCAGGCTCAGGATATCAGAGTGATGTCTGAGCTCACATCTGAAATCTAAGTAATGATTCAAACTGTTTTTTCACCCAGGTTACCACAGTATATGATACATTACTGAAATAATGAAAACATTACTGAAAATATTTGCAATATAAATTAGGGAGGGGAAGTATGCTGAAAATCAGGGCTGATTCTAATATCTGAATATCCTTAGGCTGAAGAGACAAGCAGCATGAAAATTTAAATCATTAAATTCACTTTCATTGATTTTGCAGTATGCTTCTGTCAACTCAATGTGTCCCCTATCTATACTCTGGAAAGAAAAATAATTACTAGTTGCCTTTATTACTTTCTGAGCTTTTCTACCTTTCAGTCTTGCACTGAGCCTGTATTACCTGGGTAATTCTTGCTCAGAATGAACTCTTGGTAACAGAACATCTGCCCTAACTTCATCTATGCACACAAACATTTACCAGTAGAAAAGAACCAGGTTAGTAAAGAAATATATTCTACATGTAGAATATAGTTATTTATTAAACAGGAAAGGCTTTCTTTTGTTACCAGAAATTATATTATGAATGGATATATATTAAATATGAAATGACATAAAATGCTAAATAACATATTTTCCTTATTATACTCAGTGCATTCCCTACATGACTTACAATTTGGCTGCCTGCACATGAATTTCTTTGTGAGACATTACAGGTAATCATGCCTGTGGACCATCCAAGATGAAATCAATTGAACCCTGACAGTAATCCTTCACCTCCCCCTGTTAAGTAAAACAGTCAATGTTTTGGAGCAGGTACTTTGTTACCTTCTAAAATCTGAAGCCTTAGGACTTGTAACAAACTAAGTGGGGAAAATTAATTCCTTTTCCTAAAATGAAGGGAATTGATGTTTCAGTACAAAAAGAAAACACGAGAATGGCAAAATAATTAATGAAAATAATGATGAATGATAACAATAGAAAATCACAAGCATGACACAAAGGAAAACTTAGATAGAGGGTCTCAATAGAGAAATTTATGAAATTTACTCTTTTAGCAAAGGACAGAAACTCCAAAGAGAAAATGAGGAGAAATGCCGTTTACTTGTAGATTTTTATTGCAGATAAAGTCAGCTGATTGAAGCTGCATCCCTCCCAAGCTAACAGCCAGCTTCCCCTCCTCCTTGCACTGATGGAATTCCAGTGGGTTCATTGTAGTTATTCTTACTTTATAGGAGAACAGGTATAAGCAGGAAGGATTTTTATTGCTGTCTCCATATGTTGTGTATGCTATAACAGGTACTTACTTATTCCATCAAAACACTTTGCATATTTTGGAGGATGACTTGCCAGAAGTCTGAAATCTGCCACGGCAACTCAACAAAAAAAGTGGAAGATGCAGAAAAAATAGTTATGAAATGTAAAATGCTGAGCTAAGTGTGTGGCCAGAACTAGAACCCAGCCTTGTGCATAACAAAAGGAAATAATTAAAAGATTTTGAAAGCAAAAGTGAATTTCTTAACTTCTTAATTTCTTAAGTAGTGAATTTCTTACATTCCTTAAAAAGAAAAAAAATCAAAATGCATCCAACTAATCTGATTCAGTTCCACTAAGATACAGGACATGTGGATTTGTGCCTTTGCTGAAGCTGAAGTTTTCTGCTAAATATTCTTTTTCTCTTTCTCAACCCTCCACCTCCTGATCAGAAATCACTTGTCTGTGAAGACTTTGGGGAATAAGAAAATCAGTCCACAAGGCCAGTGTCTCACGTGTAGAATTGATCCACATCCCCTTCTTTGCATGTTGGCTCCATTAACTGGTGCAGTGCTGGATAATAACAATGCACTAATAGCTCTGAATGTGGTTTTAATGGAAAGGGAAATGTGGAAAGCATTAAACTAATAAAAAGAAATGGAACAAGATTTATGCAGTAACAATAAGTATTAAAAGGAAAGCAGAATTGAAGACCCAATTATGATTCTGCCTATTCAATACCAATCTCTTCAATTTTTTTTTATGAGGTCAGTTTTAACCTGCCATTTGAGATACATACACATTCCTGGGGAATGCCTATAGCGAGCTTGCAGCTGGAAATGGATGAACCAAATCCACACACAATACATCTTTTCCTCATTTGCCCTACTATTTGAATCAGTCCTGACTGCAAAGTTCTACAATACCTGGGATTTTATTTTATTTTGTTTTGTTGGGTTTCTTATTTTATTAGAATATGATTAGAACAATAATCAACCCTTTAACCTGTTGTTAAGAACCTAATGGCAGCATTTCTTCCTGCTTCTCTTTCAGGTGACTAAGCATTTAAAAACTTAACTAGTCTGTATTGTACCTTCAGCTACCTAGAAATTATGGAAGGCTATTCTAACCAGCTGGAAAACAGTAGAATGTGGGCATAAATTCACTTTCTTGGTGAGACACAGTCATCCAACACCATCAAGTGCACTGGGAAGAGAAACCAAACATTTCAAGCCAGATATTTGATGTCAGATTCTGACAATTTTTAATTTTTTTTTAAAATAAAAATGGGGTGAAACTCACAAGTATCTAAAAAGGTGCCTGGATATATGTGCCACAGAAATTTAAATTAGTACTATTAAAATACAATAATAGGTACCCAGGACCCAGGGCCACCATACCACCAACCTGACTTTATTTTGAGCAATAGCTTGTTTCCTCAGAGGTCTAATCAAATTAGTGGAATTTCATGCAAGTAAAGCTCTTCCCACTTGATCCTCCATTACAAGATCACCTCATAGTCACTTAACTAAATTGTTTTGAATGTAATGTTTTTCTTCATTTCATCACTGCATTTAACTTCCTAAGATATTTAAATCTGTATGGGTAAGAAATGGAGATAACAGTTTGACTCTAGAGATATCTTTTTAATGCATGCATGTTGTTTTATACACAAAACCTTTAAGTTAGTTAATATGTGCTATATAAATTAAGCTTCAGTTCATAGATGTACTAATAACTGCTTCTCATTTCCTTCTTTCCCCCAAATTCTACTGAAGCACCTCAAACATTTTGTTCTTTACATATAAACACATGCAGAAAAGCAAAACTCTGGAATAAACTAATGGAGGGAGAAATGAGGCAGAAGTGCTGTGATAAAGATCATAAGTCACTGGGAAATCAGAAACCAAGCCACAGCTGCAGATCTGGTTTTTCAGCTGGCATGTAAAAGCACAGTTCTACAGAAGTAGAACAGAACCCACCTGAGATGTTACTCCCCTGAATTAACCACTTAACCCTTCTCTCTGCTGAATAATTGTGTAAGACATTGTCAATCAAATTTGTTTCCTGCTATCAAGTATACAATCTAGTAGGCATAATTTGAATTGTCTTGATTTTTAACATACAGCAGTCTTCTATCAGTGCTGAAAATGTGAAAAATGAGCCATTGGAGAAAAGAGATTAATATTGCCAAAAGAAACAATGAATTAACCTGAAGGCCAACACAGAGTCAGAGCCTAATTTGAAAATTGCTGCACTAGTCATTCTAAGAAAAAATACTTCAAGTAATTATTTATACATTGTAACAGGGGTACAATCACTGGGTGTAATCTAAACAAGGATCCATGTACTACTGGGTACAGTACTACTGTGTACTGTGTTTGGTCTCTTTTTGTAATATTTGGAGTGAAGACATAACACCAATACCTAGATGACAATTACAGAAAGATCCAAGAACAGAGGGAATTTCAATGTAATCATTACTTTCAGGAGTTGGTAAACTTTAATCTACAGATGTAACTGTAAAATGCTACATCACATCTATCCTTTCTCAAATTTTACACACTTTAGACTTTGTGATACATGATGTCAAAGAACTTCATCAATTCATTCTAAATGCAACAGTTTCACAAAAAAAAAAAAAAAAGTAAAAATTAACTTAAGTACAGCAATTGCAAGCATCACTGTGAAAATATGAGTGACCTCTTAAATGGAAATAAAATGCAGAATATTGTTTTACTTTCAAAAAAAATCAATGCCTGAGATACAGTGTGGATGGGCTACACTTGATGCTGTTAGTCAAAGCAGAAGACAGAGTGTGCAGATTTGCTCAGATATTGAGTAAATTGTAAGATTTTTCCAATGTGTTATTGCAGAAAGAGTAATTCAAGTACACTGTTTACAGGGAAATCAATAAAAACCCATTCATTTGAGAAAAATGTTTTCCATCAAAATGAGAAATGTATGACTTGAAATAAATTTAAGAAGTTTCTAATTTCTCTCATTATCCTCCTTCTCTATTTTTCAGTCTGAGGAAGGCCAATTCTAGATGACAGACAATGAAATTTCTGTATTGATAAAGAGAAAAAAACCTTGCTATCCTTCTATGTATTTGCATAATTATATTGTATTTTTCCCAGAAAGCCAGTGTATTACTGAAATGTAATTGCTTGTGTGTCTGAATGTTTGTTTTACATTTAGTAGAATCTTTGGTAAAAACCATTAGGTGAGGTAATATATTGCAAAAAAAGAAAAAAAATGCTCCAAAAACATAATCCTCTTCAATAATTAACTTAGGAGAGCTGAAGGAAGTGCCTGTTCCCTTTTCTGAGCACTCAGTTGGACACCCCTGGAGAACTTTGTCTTATTTTGTGTCCCCAGACCCAACTGAGAAACTGAGTTCAAGAAGAGGATAAATAAGATGTTTATGTGAGAGAGCCACCTTCTTTTAGCTCACAGAAAAGAAGCACCTGCAGGTGCACAGCAAGATTTACAATAAGGAAGGAAAATTCCAGCTGAATATTGAAAAAAAAAAATCATAATGAGGATGGCTAAGTACTCAGACAGATTGTCCAGACCCTGACAAATATGAGCCACCTTGAAGGGTAGCCCACAGTTAAACAGATTACCAAGTTAAGGAAATAGGAAAACAAGATGTCAAGTTAATGAAAGAGAAACCTTCCATGGGAAAAAAAAAAAAAAAAATCGCTACCAGATTGTGGAAATAAGTTCACAAAACCTGCTATTAAAGCTCTGCATGGAGCCCTTTTCTCCAAAGTGGGTATGCAGAACAGACTGCTCTGATATCCTGTGCTATACTGAGCTGTGTGCAAATAACATCTTACAGCATTAAAGGGCAAAAACATTTCTAATATTTGTTCCCTGTACTCAGTTGATTCTGGTTATTTTGCCCCAAGGACTGGCTGTAAAATCTGGATGAAACAGGCTTCACAATACCTTTATGAGTTACATATGAAATACTGTCCAAAATTAGCAGATGGCCAAACTAAAGAATAGAGATTAAATACTGTTAAGCTGATCATAATATGAAGTAGAGCTGGACAAGATATTTTACCAGAAGAGATGCAAACACAGATGGCAATTTTTTAAACAGATTTATGTTTGAACACATCAAATTAGGTGGCAGAACTCACTTTCAAATAAGAAAATAACCAAAACATTTAAGATTAAAAAGAAACTGAATAAACTTCAGTCTGACATGATGTCTGCCTTAATAGTGTATCTTAGTTTTGAAGAAAATAAAGGAAGTATAACATTCAGGGCTAATGAGGGAAAAAAAATTCATGGGAAGAAAGAAGGGAGTAAGATTCTTGATAAAGAAGAATCTTTCGGGGGATAAACTTTAGCTTAATTTGGCAACATATTAGCTCTGCCCAAAGAGTTTTGCTTATTCTCAGAATTCTACTATGAAGGCAGAAAGCACCATATTTTGGTACATTAAGTTAAAATTCAAAATACTGTGGGGCTTACCTAAAGAAAATTCTACAGATTTGAAAAGTATAGTGAAGCTAGCATAAGCTAGAAGTTGAACTAGAAAAACATGATAATCTTTTGTGATTCAGAGATAGATCATAGAGAGATTTGCAATGATAAAGGCCATAAGTAACGATTTTCAATGAAAATAATTAAGATGCTACTAAAGTGGTTCTTGTCTTTTGAAGCAAAAATGTGATCACAGTCTTCCCAGCCTGCTTTCCTGTCTTTTTGATTTACAAACACCCCTGGGTTTGTGCAATTTGATTAACAGTTCACATGTAGATGCATTATCTCCTGCCAGCAAATGCCTTACCTACACTGCTTATAATTCCTCCTGACTGAAACTGAGCTGCAGATTTATTCACTTCAAGCAACATTCTGATGAGCACATCAGCTTCTGCACTGACCTTTCACTCCCAGTTCCATTCCACACACCCTGCTTCAGCCCTGAAATAACCAAGACTTGGTTCTTCTCTTTCAGCCATTTCATCACTACAGTTAGAGAAGCCCTTCCCTAAAAAAGGAATAGAAAAACATGTCTAGGCAGGTTCCAATAAAATGAAACTGAACTACTGCCTATTCTATGCAACTGTATGAAAATTAGAGGCAATAAAATTTATATGGCTTGCACACAAAAAGTTTAATGCATCAGCAAAAAGGAAGCATTTCCTAGCTTGTGTTTCTATTAAAAAAAAAAAAAGAGAATTTCTGGCTTTAACTCCCAATTTTCTGCTTGTCTGATGCAGGTGACACTCCCTTGAAAGAAATTCTGTAGCCTCACCTGTGAAACTTGAATTTTAAGTTACATCTGCAATCACTTCTGATTGTACAGGACATAAACACAACAAAATGTCACTGGATGGAATTATAATAGCGTCTCAAAAGATCATTATGTTAGGGTTGGAATCAAATATACATTTTAATTCAGATTGATCCATGCTGAAATCCATTGACTTCTGCATGCCTTGCTTTGGCCAGACTGTTTGCTTCATGCTTCACTCAGGGAATTTAGGTTCCCATAGGAGCACAACAGGATTTCAGGGCTGCTCTGGTTAAAACCATTACAGATATTGCAATCATCTTACTCTGATACTGATGATCCTTTTAAGCATTGGATCATCTTCTCCCTTTTGAAAAACTGCAATCAACAGGCAATATCCTAATGGTCTAATTAAGCAAGGACGACTCAGGCAGGAGGCTTCCTGGGAATTAATGACCTCTTGGGAGGAGCTGGTGTCCCAAAATACAGCCCAGCATCATTAACTTCATTTATTTATTCATCTTTTGGAAATGCCTCATGATGAGAGTGCTACCTCTACTACAAGGTGGAAGAATTAATTTTACTAAATATTTTAAGTTTCTCATGTTTCAACTAGAGAATTTCAGACATGTCTGGAGAATTTAATGATCCATACAATTCTTTAAATTCTGCTTCATGATTGTGTTGTTCACATCTGGGATTTTAAATCAGGCAGTATATAAACATGCATTATTGAAAGTTCAAGGTCAGAAAATTAAAATATTCAAAATCTGAATAAAGATGTTGTGGTTGAGCACTGAAGAACACAGAATGCATTACAGTATTTGGGCAAAGAGGATTACTGACAGAGACACAACTTGCTCCTGGTTCAACACAAAGAGTACAACACTGGATAAAGAGATCTGATGGAGTATTTTCATGACCCTCAAAGCTCAACTTCCTGTATCAGGGCTAAGCAGGCTTAATTTCTTATTTATAACAATCCCATGAAGTGACACCTTGATCACTGAATTAATTTATTTACACTGAATTTTGAGTTTTAGTCTGCTTTGAAAGCTATGAACAGTTACAGAATATATCTCCAGGTAGGGGTGAAACTACTGAAGACATGGAGTGATTTTAACTCCGTGAGAACATGGGGGTTTATCACCCCAGTTTGTAAAATAAGTGGTTCTTTCAATGTTTCAAAATATCAGAATTCCCATTCAAAAGAAAGGTGTAAATACCAAAAAAATTTCCCTGATTGGACATGAAGCATCCAAACCCAAGGCAACAATTATCAGATCTTGGTGTGAAGAGTGAAATCCTGAGACTGTAAATTACTGACACTGATGGGGATGAGGAAGTACTCAGGGATTGGGGATTCTGGATTGTAAATTGTTTTTCATTATGAAGTTCAGAAAGGAAGAAGAGTTGGTTGAATCTTCTGTGCAAGTAGATTTACTGCTAGAGAAACATTTCTAAGTAACATGTTCATATTACCCACACTAAAACTGAAAAATTTTGATCAGCAGTATTAATAACAGCATTAATATCAGTCCTTCATAAAAAAAAAGCTTGTTTTGACAGTTAAGTAAACCAACATCAATGATGTGAAGGTATTCCCCCAGGCTTCTACACTTTCATCTGAAAAATAACTACTTCATCCAAAGCCAGTGAAATTAAATAGATTATATCTCTGAAATGTGGTGGTTTTTTTGATTATGGCATTAAATGAGAATATCATTGAATAAGCATGTGTTTTACCTCAGAGCACTAAATTATTACAGCTAAAAAGAGGAATTTTTTTGCATATTGGGTTCCCAGTATCTAACTGCTAAACTGCTTTTGCTGAACACATAGGAAAAAGAATGGCATTATTTTAGAGGGGAGAGAACATAAAGAGAAGATAAGCTCCATAATCAATATGGTCACAACACTCCTGGCAGTTTCTTTTCTTTCCATTGTTCTTGTGTCAGACACCTTCTGACATGCTAACAATGGCTCTTGGTTACAATGTGGGGGGAAAGATCTCTTATTCAGAGCTGCACACATTACTGTGTAATGTAATATCTGGGTAGAAGAGGAGAAATCAGGACTAGAATTTTCACTGGAGATTTAGGTAGCTGGGTGACAAAATTCCATTACAAAAAGGCAAGGGGTCATCCCTTGACATGTCTGTGCAGGTGCCACCAAAACAGCCTTCCTCCCACTGGTGCCTTGCATGCCTTTGCCTGCTTGCATAAAGTGTGTGCTCCTGGCTTTTAGCTTCAGCACTTCACCTGGGGCCGTGAGCAGAGGCTTCTAAAGGTCGTTGCCAGCCCTGGATTACAGAACCATCACGGTTCTATGATGCTCAGAAGGGTCCAGCTATTGTGTGCTGTGTAGTTTGCTGCAGACCTGGAAATTCTCCAGTTTTTCCAGCACAGCAGTTGACTTTTTCAAAGATGTCTGGCTGCTTACTTGAATTAAAGTGAACTTTACAGAATATCACTGAAAGCACCATAAAACAGCAGATTTATTTCAATCTTAGCCTACTGAATGCTGGCTGATCTCTCTAAATCTCAGCACTTTTACAGTTGCCTAATAGCATAGCACAGGCATAACACTAACAAAGATTGTACACTTGAACTGCTCTATTTAACTAATAAAACAAAGGAAATGAGCACAGCCTAATTAGCTGCAATCTCACTGGAGGTAAGAGCAGGCAATGAGAAGCTCTTATTTGAAATGTGGAATATCGAGCGGGCGGTTTTACGGCACGGCAGATGACATCATTTCTCTCTGCAGATAAGTGTCTCAGCATTGCCACATTAATGAGCCACAGGATGAAGATGCTCCTTTGAGCTCTGTGGAAAGATCAATACAGAGAAGAGATGCTCTGCAGGCTCTTTGGTTCATTTGTGGAGAACCAGTCAATTGGCTTAAGAATGAGAGTCAAACTTTGACAAAGGAGCCTCATACAACCTTCAGAACCATCATAAACACTGCAAGTATTGCACATTCATCAGGCAAACTATTCTGGGTATGTAATGGCAGAAATTATGAAAAGAGAGACAACTGCTTACAAATCTTTCTTTTTAACTTGTGTCTCCTATAACAACCTAATGTGAAGACTTCACTGCTAAAAATTTGTCGTGTTTCACTCTAATGATGAAAGTGAATATATTAATGCTTCAGAACTGTTAGAGCCTTCTAGTATTTCACAATTATAGTGGTAAAATATTGGGAAGAAATGGCTTAGAGGAATCACTATGAATGTAGTCTTCCCTGTTGCAAGGAGTCTTCCAAGAAAAATATTTTGGAGATTTTATTCTCACTCTCCTCATACAACCATGTGTGCATCTTAAGTCAATACTTATTTCCTGCAGTAAAGGAAGATGGGATTCTATCCTAATAAATGACACAACAGATGTAAGAATAAAAAAATAAATAAAATGACCCAACAGACAACTCTGCTGACCTGAACTGAATACAGGACCAGTGATAGTAAGAGATGAGGGAATGTACTGGCAAAGACTGGCCTTAGTCTGTCATCACCCTACCACTATGGAACACTCAAAAAAAGCTAGAACACATTGCATGCTTGTTCTTATCAACAATAATGGGTAACAAATGAAAATACTGTGTCTATTTTATTTCTTTTGTAGCCTTTCAAAACTACAAAAACAGACATTAAAAAAAACCCAACAGAAAACCTCAGAAGGGATTTACAGGTTCTATACACATAGCTCCTCAATAACCCCTTTAATATGAAATTATTAAAATATAACACAGCAAATCAACACTACGAGGATATTTCATTGAAATCTTTTGGAGTGGACACAGTTGATTCTGCTTATCACAAATTTTGTTTTGTATCCTTTCTGAGGCTATAGAAAATGTTTATTGTTAAACTGTGTACAGTTTTTACTCCCATTAATCTACCCTCACTTGCTTTTTCCAAGAGCAATAATGCTTTTGATTTGAAGGGTCACATTCAAATGCCACGATCCCAAGGACTAAATGGAGAAAATTTAAGCACAGGCCAAAATCTTGCTGGGATTTGCAGAACCTTCTGTAAAGTAAATAAGGCCCTTGTGGCTTATCAGTCGTTGGTGTGTTCAGCTCCCTAAAGGAAGAGAATTGAGGGGATTAGTTAGAGGAGAAATGAAATGTACCTAATTAATTCCCCAGATCCCTGCAGATTATATGGCATGTTTGGAACAGTGGGAAATTGTGACTGAAATTAAAAATACATACCTACAGCAGCGACTCTGAGAAATTCAGCCTTTTCTCCTACTACCACAATATCAGTGATATATCATTAAGGTCTATTACATTTCACAGTTTTTCTATAATTTTATAACAAATTTTCCTGTCACACTTTTTTTCATAAAAGCACATAAAAGAAAAATTATGGCAGTTTCAATTTGTCAAAGTCTAAAGTGAATTTTATATTTCAGATCTTCATTCTAACCCACTTTGGAAGAAGTGCCTTAGTTGCCTCTACATATTCATACCTCATAGTGGGGAAGAAAAAAAATGCTGTTTATAGAGCATATGACAGAACTTTTCAAAACTTATCTTCAGGAGAAGATTACAGAAATATTTCTCTGAATTCATGCCAATGTCTTCAGAGTTCTGCTATTGTTTATCTTTTCAAACCACATAAATTGAAACTAATTACAAATGTTTCTGCAGGTCCAGTCACTTTTATAGAAATGTTTGCCAGGTGCTTCTGCCTGTGTTGATTGCAGATTCTCTGTGTTTTCCTCATATGGAGTATAAATAAATATATTTCCTTGTTTGTCTATTCTTTTCTGTGGTCCTCTCACATGCTCTCATCCATGGAATTGAATATCCACTAGGGATGAGATTAATTTTTCTGTGGGAGCTGTGGAACACGACTGTCAGTAGGTAGAAATATTTAAAAGTAGAATTTCAAAGAAAGGGGTCCTAAGGAAAGAGGAACTAAAGAGGAACATTTGCATTCCCCTCAATGCCAAACTACAGGAGAGCATGGAGAAGGGATGGAGAATGTAAAAACAGCTCTGGGAAACATTCAGAGAAATAGTCACAGATAGACAGGAAATCAAGTACTTTTTCATAGATTCTGTAAGCAAGAAAGGTAACCTGAACTGACCACAGGGAAGGACAGACAGGAATTCAACAAAACCACTACTGTGTGAAAATCACTCAGCCACATCAGTTCCCATAAGACAAAATGATTCAATTTGCAATCCATCTATCATTTGCCATAATAAGGGAAGTAAATATGTCATCATAGAGGGCTGTCACAAGATCCATCTCTTCTACTTTCAAAATAAACATCCAGGGATTCCTCCAGTATTTCTTTTCCATAAAACAGTCAATTGCAAAACAAATAATTGGTTTCACTGCAGCATTTGAGTGTCAGCAGGAAACCATTGGTTTGTGACTTTATTTCAACAGCATTATGTCTAATTAAAAAAAGCAAACAGTTGAGTAGTTGTGGATGTGTCTGTCACATTCCATTATCCCAACTCTACCTACCAATGGCTTCATAAGAGCCACTGGCTGACAGATAATTTCACAAAGAGACAGCAAATTAACACTATCAATTGTCTTTACCTGCAGATTTCTGGACTCTATATATTTTATAACTATCTTAAAAATTATGAAAAATGTGCAACAAGCTTCTAATATTTTGCATCTCAACTAAAGCTTGCTGTGGTGTAGAAAGGCTCGAGACATTTTTCATTAGGATTATGAAGTATTTGATTACAAACATCAACAAAAATACAGAAAACCCACACAACTGAAAATCCTTTCCTAGTTTCCTTTCTCTAGTATCACTACAATTCTGTGGTTTCAATCCCTTGAAGTTCATGCACACATTGTCTCCATTTCTGAGAAATACTGAATTACTCAAATTTTTTTTCCAGTTTGATTCCTGAATGAACTTTAAAATAATCTGTGTCACATTAATTTAAAACTGTCACATGCTAGCAGATTTCATGTGTTACTCTGATCTTTTTTCTCTCCTGGAATATCTAAGATTAATTTGTAACCCAAACTGAAACCTAAAGCACCTCAAAAAGCTCAAAAATTAAGGTATCATACCTAAGCCTATAAACCAGAAAGGGAAAGGATGTGGGTTAGGGTTAAACACCTCTTGCCAGTGGCAGACAGAAACCTTAAAAGATTTATCCACTGTAAGAGAGTTACCAGTGGAATTCCTCAGAAATGGAATTCTCAGGTTTGGTTTGTTAAAGTTTGGGGTAGAAGCTTGAATTCTATGCTGTAATTCAGCTCTTGCATTCACCTTCAGTTCAGTCACTTGAAGCCAGAGCTGTTCACAGAACAGGCCAGGCCCACAGTTTCATGCACCTCTAGACCCCCTCAGATCTTGGCAGAAACTTGCTTAAGCATCTGCTTAGCTCTCATAAGGCACCTGCAGACATGCCAGGCTGAGCCCACCAGCTCCTACAAATCCGCATAATAACTTCACAGTGCAAATGTTTCCAAAGGGAAATATATGTAGGATGACCAAAGTATTATGCAAATGTTGTTTTTACAATGATTTAGCCCTGCCATAATATCCTATGCTGCTGTACAAGCAGTGCATTAAGCCATGTCATTGCTGACAAAAGCAGGCAGGAGCTGGACCAGATATCCTGCAGCCTCAGCCTGAATGTATGGATGCCTTGGGGGCAAACTACCTATTAATTTAAAATTCTGAAACTAATTATGTATGTCAGGGTGACCTCTTTCTAATCTACATTCATCACAGAACACAAGCCTTCTGTCTCTGTTGTTCCCATAATAAAATAGCTGCTGATAGACTTATATAATTGACTGTATCTGAAGTGGACTCCTACCATGGTGCTACATTCAAATTGTGTGTAATCCCAGTTGAATATAGATAAGCAAAAATAATCCAGCTATCTCAAGTAATTAACTTCTAAGGTTACATAGTAACACTGGAAAAAAATTATTACCTATGATCTTAAAAACAATGTAACAGAGAACATAGAAGTCATATTCATTGCTGAGCTACCAAGAAATTATTTGCAACATTTAAAAATGCGTGTAGCATAATACACAGTAATTTCTATTTATTTATCCCACAAATAGCTGGACATCTTCAAGGCACACTGATGAAATATGCACCTATAGGCCCCTCAGTCTGACAGTGGGATTTTTGGAGATGCCTAAAAGAATTAGGTACCCAATTATCACTGATTTCTAGAGGAAACAATATCTAAATCTCATTGAATTTTAAAGAAAGCAAAGGAGCAAGCATGGTAGAGCTTTTATCCTCTGCTGGACATCCACCCAGACTAGAATGAAAAACAAAAAAGAGATGCTGTTGGTGCTGTTGCCTTCTTCTCCAGCTTACCTTGCAGAATTCCTTGGTCACATTGCTTTAAGAGAAATCAGACTACAGTCCATTTATATGCCCAGCTTAGAATACCAACAAAAGCAAATCCCAGAAACCTTAAGCTCCCTTTTCTTTGGCACTGTGGCTTCAGTGAGGCAGGTGACTGAGGAAGTTCCAAATGACTTGGAAATAATTTAGGCAGTGGCTCTGAGAGCACCAAGGTCTGTAGACTTGCTCACTTTTGGGAGCAGTCCCACAGTCTCAAGGCAAGGGACTCAGACACACAACAGTCTTTACAGGATCATGTTTCTTCTGAAGATCTTTAAACCCAAAATAGCTTCACTGCATTGCATGTGTGAACAGCGAGATGAAATTGGAAGATCATCATTAAAGGGAGACTGATCTCTGAAACATCCTGCCTCAACAAGCACACAGACTCCAAGGAGACCTCTAGGCTGCAGTAGAGGCTGAGGGACAGAATGCAATAAGCAATCAAAAAAGCAAACTTTGTAATAATAATGTGAGGAGACATAACAGATACATCTTTTTTGAAGCATGGTCAATATCTAGTGGCGAGGAACAGAGAGCTTAGTGAGGCAAAAATTAATCTGTTTTTCCTCTTAGAAAGCAATTATGAGTACAGAAAACTGGAATAACACATTAAAAGATGCGAACAAGATCCCACTTAAAAGTCAAAAGTGCATTTATACTTGGAAATTAATATTAACTTCTTTACCAGGAGTACATCAGATGTCCTAAAAATCACAAAAGCAGGAGTCTGTTCTGTATAAATGAGCTGCAATGAGGAAAAGCCATAGTAAATTAATTAAGTGATCTGTGCGCTATTGTACCATAAATATCTGATTTAGTCAGTAACAAACATTAATTTAACACTTAATCATCAGTTAAGAGCATTAGCATTTTTAATAAGCAGGTCAGTGTGAGCTCCTATGACACATATCAGAGTTGTGAGTGTGAAACAGTTACACACTTGAACCAAACCAAGGCTTTCACACTTTGTGTATCTTATTTACCAAATCAACTCTTCTCTGCTGTAGTATTACTCAGTTTCCCTCTTACTTGCAGCCTGATTTCCCAATATTTATTTATGCTAATAATGAAATATGAAGAGTTCTTTTTTCACTGAAACACATTCATTTGCACTGTGGAGCGCTCCATTAGAATCCATCTCCTCTGGAAATGATGGACACTCTACTTTTAAATGTTTCATGCTTTTCTGAAAGGGGCACTTGAGACTAACAGGTTATTTGGCTCAAGTGAGATGTGGCTGGATGAAGTTGTATGGATCTTTCACAGAGCACACTACACCATGTGCCAGCCAGCTGTGGGGAATGCAGCTCACAGCTGTGAAAGATCTCCCAGAGGCCTGAGGACCTGTGTAAACCACTTCAGGTAAAGGTGAGAGGGTTTTGACCTCATCTGCTCCAATAGGTGCACACATGTCCTTTCCAAATAAAGCTTTCCCCTGGATAAATTCTGCACATGGGAGAAGAAGCACATGTCACCCCATGCACTGCTGGTGGGATCCAAACACTGCAGTGACAGAGGCAGTGTAAGGGTTAGGGCAGAATAAAATCCACAGCACAGAACATCTTCCTGCAGTCCTTAAAACCTGACAAAACACTACTTTACAACTGAAGTCACTTTTCATGCAGTTTAGCTACCTATTTTGCCTGTTTGAAATGTCACTCTCTAACATTCTAAGAAAACGTGAACCCATTATATTTACTGAAAAACTCATGTGAACTTCTCTGAATGCAAAGCTGAGCTCCTGTAACAGTGATACCACATGGGACCAGTGAATCTGGGTTTACAAAATTCCCTACTGAGCTTCAGAAGGAAACATAAAAGACAACTTACTTTGCCAAAGACTGGTATTATGCCCTCCCAGAAAGGAGGTTCTCTGTAGAAGTCACTTTTGATATTTCATATTTAGTGGTCACTCCAAAATCAAAAAACATACCATTTCAGGAAACATTCACAAAATATCAAGTACTACAATAATTGAGAAAATATTTCTTCAAAAAACCAGCCAGCTTATCTAATACTTTCTGTTTATATTCTTTGTGTTCTTACTACAGCTTCTACAAAAGATGGCATTTCTTTGTGAGATTGTAGTACTTTATTTTTCAGACTTCCTACATGTAAACTTATCCCTTTCTGAAGGAACAGTTTTACCTTCTTTGTGTGTCTGTTTGCTTGCAGCAGAATGTGTGTGTGTGTGTGTGTATGTGTGTGTATGAACTACATAAAAATTTCCAATTATTTTCATTTCTTTCATTATTGACAAAAAAACATTCCTAAGGAAAGATGCAAGCAATGTTACATTTGTCTGCAAGGGGTTTTTGAAGTAATGTGCAGCTCCAGAACTCAAGTTTTATTCTGATATTATGGAGTTCAGCCAGCAATCCAGAATCTGAAATTCCAGACTGCAACATATTCACAAGTCACAATAGCCCACCCAGTCTACTGGCTGTCATTTGGACATCAGTGTCCCTGCTGAAGTTCTCAGGCATTTTCTGATACACCAGGCAGGTTCTAGTATATAAATAACCTTATTACAACAATAATAGGTTGGCTCCCTTCTTGTGATCAACAGTTGTGAATATAAATTTCGTTATTTACCCAACAGGAATGTCATTAGCACACAATAGTTTTACTTTATTAACAGCCTGCTTCTATGTTAGCAATTCTGGTGTAATTTAAGTGATATCCCCGCTAAAGTGGTGAATCATCTTTTCACTAACACAGCAAGAAAATCATCAATATGAAAATTGCTTATTCAGAATCACCTTTGCAATGTACTTACCATGCTATCCAGGGCTTAGTCTTAACCTGTGTGTTGAGCAACCTGTGAAGCAGCAGCTTGAGAGGTATCACCATCCCAATGTTCCCTTAGCGGCTTTTATTATTCTTTTGTCAAGAGTTTTAAATTTATTTTTTAACACTGCACAAAGCCCACTTTTTTTCCGAGTAGTCTCTCTATTTTACATGCATGATGTTACATTTAGGAAACACCAAAGTCACCTATCTTCATTGCAGGTAAGAGATTTAGGAATGAAAGTCACCTTGAAACTTGCTAGAATTTGAGGTCCCAAGTAATCTGAATTATTTTTACGTCCTTTTTTTTTTTTTAAACTGAACACATCTGTGCTCAGCACAGCATTCAATGAAGGACACCTATTGGCAACCCAGGAGTCTCTCTTAGCAGTAATTAACTTCCAATTCTCAGCTTTCCATTTCAGCAATGTTCTCTCTGGGCGTTCCATGGCATATGACAGCTCTGTAATTCCCTTCCAAAACTGATGCCTCATTCCTTGCACAGAAACAGCCTCACAGCTTTGGGGCTGGGCAATGTGACTACATGGAATTAATAGAATGAACTCTTCACTGAATGTCTCCTCCTCTCAGAATACTCACATATCTTTTCAGCATGTTAGTACATGCCAGGCTAGGCAATGGGTCTGAATCAACAACCTTTCCTTAGTATAAAGAACAGGATTCTTTTGTTGACCTACTTTAAAACATGAGATCATATCTATTCTGATAAGAATTTTCTCCCAGTTATCACTACCCTTGGGGAAAGAGATGATAAGTCAGAACTTTACCATCCACTGCATGACAAGAAGGCACTTCTGGATCTTTCAGAAGCTTGCTCTGGTTCAGGAGGCAAGTTTTTAATGTGGTCCATGGCAGTGACACCACCCTGCACTGCAGACAGGACTGATCAACTTTACTGTTTGCCCACCAGGGTATCCAGAGCTTCTTTGTTCTCAAAGCTTTCAGTTTTCTTCCTATTATTCCCCTGCTCTTGCTAACATAATGCCCAATAACAGCCTAAATGAGATTTACACTGACTTCCAAAGCAGTGAGAAGTGAAAAATAAACATACTAAAATAATAAAGCCCCAAGCACTGTGACCATCAGGCATTTGCATTATATTACACTTTTGAGAGAAGAGAGTCATCCTCAGAAAATGAAGCTTCTGAACAAACCTCTCTATACAGCTGACCTGCTGTGATTAGAATTCACTGCTGAGTCTATGCACTTGTTTCCTAGGACCTCATCCTGAAGTTCAAAGTTACATTTCTTGGCACAGACCTTAGGATCATTCAGAAGTGGTTACAAAGCTGTGTCAGTCCCTTTATCCACCCCACTGATGATAAACTAGCAAGCTGCAACTCACTTTCAAACTGCCACAAGTTCAACTGCTGTTAAAGAATTTTCTATAGCACCTCTCTATGGCATTGGCACTTTCACAAATCAAAAGAAATTCCAGCACTCGGAAAAAATTCAAAATCTTTGTATCACTAATAAATTATACAGAGGATTTAGCACATATTGTAGGCAACCTGTACATACAAATACATTATACTACATACAATACTTTCTCAAGTTGCATGTTTCTGCTCTAGGGGCTTGGTGTGAGAGCTAGCTACCAATTTTTCTTTTTTTCCAAGACAGAGTGAGCCATTAAAAAAATAATTTCTTGAGCTAATTTAAAATGGTTTGAGTAGACTTACAAGTTGACTGGCAGTAATTTTTCTTTTTTTAATAATTTTATTCCTAAGATTCCCCCAAACAATGTATTTTTTCTTCTAATCCACTATTTGTGATTCTGGGTGGACCACATTATAAATGTAGCAATAATCACACATTCAGTATAGCCTGCTCACACAATATAATGCAGGTAGAAGCACAGGAAAATAGGTCACTAGAGCTTACTGATGTGCAGCTGTCAAACCTTTTATTCATCTCAAGGTTTGGTGGTTTCTGGACAAATGCACTATGATTGAAATCCCACTGCAGAAGTAAAGCTTTCAAGGTGAAATAGTATTTCATTTTCATTATCATGAAAGAAAAGAAGAAGAAATGTCTGCAGTAGCAGAATACCACAGCAATATGTTAAGACTGGCAATTGCAACATTGTTAAGTGTAAATAGAACGGTGTTCATGGCTGTCTTTTCCTTTCCCCCGATCCCCATTTCTTTCCTTTTCTTTCTCTGCACTCTTCCAGTAAACAGAAGTTACAAACAAGAAATGCCGCAGCAAAAAGAAGTGCTTTTGAGACATTATTCACAATATCACTGCCTTCTCTGGAAAAAAAAAAGCCACCACTTTGTCTCAGGCACTTTACAAAGAAAGGCAGAAAATGGCAAAATAACCTTATTGTTACATATTAGGCAAAACAATAATTTTACATATTAAAGAACAAAATAAGAACATTTTGTCTGGTGATATAAATCAACTCTCTCCTGGAAGAAGGCTGCCCTCTGTCCTTAAACCTATGAATTTGTCACACCACCATTCCCAGTGCTGTTTTACCAAACACAGAGAGAAGCAGCTGTGTCCAGGGCAGCAGGACTCCCATGCCAACCCTCTCTGTCCTTTCCCCCTGGGCTGGCAGGAGCCTCTGGGGCTGTCAGGAGCAGCACTGCCAGGCAACACTTTTATTGCACAGACCAGCCCTGATGGTTGGTACTGCAGCAACCAAAAGTGAGTGTGGGGTGAAAATCACCAGCCGGAGCCAGCCCTGCCCAGAGCAGAGTGGGGATGAGCATGGAGTGAGCTGTACAAATGATGTAGGCACTGAAGGCAGGGTTTTAATTACTTGTAAAGGAGATGGTGAGATGTGGCCATGTGGGAGGGATCAGCAATCATTATCATCCAGATTTTGGAAGCACAACCATTAGGAACAGAAACGGGGGCAACGCAAAGGGCAGCAGGTTTAGATGAAAACCCTTCCCAGGAATGGTGCCCCCATCCAGCTCTAATGGGAACAGGTCAAGCACTACATAGGGCAGCTACCTGTGCCAGCTGATGTCAGGATCACATAAAGGTCCCCATTTCATTAAGCAGGAAAGAGTTTATTTAGTAGTACAGAGTGTGGCCTCGAGGATCTCTGACCAGAAGCCACCCTGGCCATCTGCAGTCAGACACAAGTGGATTTCTGGCATAGACTTCCCTGCTCAGCAGCAAAGAAAGGGCTGTTGGCTCTGCCAGCACAGCTTGAAAGAGGCCTGTAACCAAGGTGGGGTCTTGCTCAGAGCCTCCTGGAACAAAGATCTGATTGCAGCCAGCTTACTTAGGGTATTTTAATTCATTTACACTCAGCAGTATAATTTTTTTTTCTCTGTCCTTACCACATCCCAATTTATTTTTTCACTTTCTAGTCATTGGGTTTGACTAGATTTGGGTTGGTGAGTTTGGCATCTCACTGGAGAGAGGAAGATAACAGCAATGAGGGCAGCCTGCACCAACCTCAGTACAGGGCTCTGGCAGGAGGGAACTCCAAAATAGGTGCAAAAGCCTGGGAGCATGTGAACCTGAAATATTCACTTAGGTAGCACTGAGTGCCCCAGACATTGCATTTCCTGGCTGTAACCAACACTGTATGGAACACAGATGTTTATTGCTATACAGGAAAAAACCCCAAATTTTTATCCTTTCCATCAAACAGGGAGAGCTCTACAATATTACTGTACCATATTATTAATGGATAGAGATGAATTGCTGGATGTTGCAACTAAACATCAGTGCTTCACTGATCTTGACACTTAAAATGGTTTAAAAGCCAACAAACTATGTCTCCACAATACAAAAAACAGTCCTGTTCCTAGGAAAGTTTGTTTCTGACCTCTTATACATGGTAAAGGGTAAGCCTAAACCATCTGCTGCAAGATAGGCTTCAGAGAAATCTAATTAACACCATGTCCAGAAATGATGAGAGCAAATGTATCCTGGATAAAGCCACTGACAGGAGATCACTTTGTTATGCCAATACAATTTTAGCTTGGAAAGAAAAATATTTGGAAAAAGTCTGCATTGAAAAAGGTTATATTAAAATGACAAAGGAAGGAGAGAAACATCTCACATAAGAAAAAACAAAATTGTACAAGAGAAAAAGAAGCTGAAGGGAGAAATCCCGTCCTCACTTACACTGGACCTTGCAACTGTGAAAGTCAATATATTAAAAAATGGCTGCAGACATTCTAGTGAACAGAGCAGTGCCCTGAGCTGTTAGAAATGTTTTAGAGAATGTTGAAGGTGTTGACTGTGATTAAAGACCAAATAATAGCCTCAAAATACTGAGAGCTGATTCCACTGTCTCTTCTGCTTCCACTCAGCAGCAAACCAGCAGCTTGGAATCTGAATGACTTCATTGCCAACATGGTCTAGGATAAGTTCCCTGCAATCTACAATCAACTTCTCTTGTTTGTCACCTAAACAAGAAGGAATGCAGCTCTTTTCTCTCTAAGTATTGCCATCTCACAGCTTTGCAGCTCCCTTAAACAAAAACAAACTCAGACCTGGTTTTGAGTCCAAGTGAATAACTCTCACTGCTATATGTATGGCCTGTTTTACAGTGATTTTTACTTTATTGATTGGCATTGCCCAAATCTATTTCATTGCCTCCCCACAGGAGTGAACTCACAGAGGGAGATCAACAAAATATATCAAGTTCATCATGTTTAGAACTGTTTCTCAGCACTTGTGCTGCCTCTCTTTGCAATGACCTTTCACTGATAGCTTTCCAGAATCATTTTCAGAATGGCTGAAGAGGAGGAATGGCAGCCAGGTTTGCTCCAAGCTGTGTGATAGGTGTCTGAGAGATGAGCGTTTTGATTAAAAGAACCTTGATCGAGTTTTCTGATGGAAAACTGTTCATAAGCACATGTGCCCCTTATTTTAGGATCCTAGGTTGGTTTTAATGCTCACTGTGTATGGAGGGAAAAAGAGAGCAGACACTAAAGGCAGGCAGTGCTCAGGGATGGTTAAATGGTCGGTGGCAGCACAGAACAGACTGTCAGGCTCCGTGCTGGTTTTAGTGCAGGTTTGGAGAACAGTTTTCCTCTGTGAGCAGAGCTCACAGGTTCCCATAAATAACTGGTGACTTCATTGCACTGTCCACTAAATATTTCACTTGTGACAGGACACGTTTCAGGAATGAAAACAGATACGACACAGATCGTGAGTAACGCACTCATTTTGACTTACAATTAAAAAATTGTCACCCCAGTGTTATTAAATGGTTCCAAGGAGGTTGGGTTTTTTTCAGGGTTCTTTTTGGTTTTGTTTTTTTTTTTAAAGTAGAGATATGCATTAAAACAATATTTTGATCACATATTGATGGAGTAAGAAGTGTCTAGTGGGTAGAGAGGAAGCTGGCAATGAGGCTTCCCGAATTTTACTTTTAAGCTAAACCATTGATCTCTATGCTGCTTTTGGCAAGTCACTTTTTTTGTTAGACTTGATCTAAGCATAATATACAGTAAATAATGCAGCTGTGCTGAAGCCTATTTAATCTCTGTAAATCATATTGTAGGATTTAAGCAAAGCAGAGATGCAAACACCCCTGTGGTGGGAGGGGTAAAAAATCCCAACTGGAATAGAAAACCCAGTACTGTCTTTATTAAGGTTTCAAGGGTCAGTCTCAAAACAAGCAATTTTCAACTATCATTCACATGCTATGTGAATCTCCTTGATTATTTTTTAATAAAATGTTTCCTTCGGCCACTGATAAAATGATACATTCTGTTAAGTGCTAATAGTAAGGGCAGATGGACCACTTTTTTTTTTTTTTGTTTCATGCCCAATTTTTCCATCAACTTCAATCCTGAATAGTTCCTTTTTGTTATGGTTTTGCATTCACTTTGAACAGATAAAAATGAGACTATGCAGTTTAAGATAGTGAAGGAGCAAGCTTTTGATACAAAAAATTTGAATAGTTCTACAACTGTTATTTAGCTTTAATTTTAGTATTCTGAGATGGGATGGAAACAGACATCCCATCTCCAGCATCCCATAACTGCTCCACAAATGAAGGCAGAAGGCTATTTTCAGTTGGTAATTTCTGTGCTGCTTATATGTAATAGCAGTAGAAAAAGAAGAGATTAAGTTATCCATCAGCCTTGGAAGGACTCTCCATGATCATGAGACAGTAAGGAAGAAGGTTTTGAGATATTAAATCAAATACAGACCTTGCCAAAGAGGAAGGAAGCCAAGTATTGGTCAAATACACACAGGTAGACAAAGTGCAAATATGCTGGAGAGCTCTGAAATAAGTAAAAAAAACTTGGATATGCTGTTGAAGAAACACAGGCTAAGAAAGTATTAAAGAAGGGATGCAGGGTGAAAAAAAAATGCAGAGAAAAAGGAAAACCTGGGGTCAATGTGTCTTGACTGAAGGAAAAAAACAGGCAGCAGATACAATTTTAAGCAAGAAGCAAATATGAAAAAGAGGCCTGACAACAGTGTGTAAAAATAAGTAGAGAAAAAAAAAAGGAGAAAGAGGAGTAAAATCAAATACACAAAACAGTGTTCTCCCTCAAATCCTGTCCTTCAGTTTTCTGATTCAACTCTTCTGATATTTATTCTTCACACCTCTCATCTTCCATATCCTCCTTTCTACAACATTTAGCAAAAGTCTCTCAGCATTCTGCCCTTCTTCTGTCCCCCATGCCCCGCAATGTTTCCTCCACAAACACCACCCAGACTTCATCTATGTCATTCCTCTATACCCCTGCTCAAACTGAAAGAGTGAGCTGCATCTGTGACCTCTCCTCTCACCTACACAATTGGGAGAGAGACCTTAAGCCCTCATTCACCCCTAATACCTTCCCTTCTCTCTCCCATAAAACAAAGTATCTACAATCTTCCCAGCATTGCTTCTCCATCCTCTTCTTGGGGCTCAGGCTGCTCCTCAGACACCCAACCTCTTGCTAATCTCACATCCAGAGCACACCAAACCCTCACAGAACTTTTCTACAAAATATGTATTTAATCATGCAAACTTTCACACTAGTCTCTGAAAACACTCTTTTCCAAACATAAGGGTTTGTAGGAAAAACAGTTTCTTTAGACACTTCCTCCTTTCCCTGTTATCTCAGTTATGAGCTGCTCATCTCCATGTTCAAAGCCCTTCTGACCCTCTTGCTCGTCTATCTTGCTTGACTCTCACATACCAGGAGGTCAACCCCCACCTAAGGTTAGGCCATGAACCCAGCATTTTAGATCTGCTTGTTACATTTTTAAAAAGCACTTTCTCCCCAGCTGCTCCAACGCTGGGAAGATATCCCATAAATATCCACAACATTATACATTCTATCATTCCATTACACATCTTCCAACAGCTCTTTAAACCATACTGTGATGCCCACAAAAGTTTTAACAATGCATAAGTCACTTGTTTTATCAGTACACAGCCATCTAATACTGTTTCTTATGTCCCTGTACATCTTAATCTGTTGTATCCTGTCAAACACTTAAAGGAGAAATCTTTTTGATCTGTGTGCATACTGTGTCTGGCATAGATCTGAATTTCCAGATGTGAGTACACAGAGCCACAGTTCCCATGTGCTGTATTGTTAAATATATATACAGGTACTTTAGCAAGTCATGCAAGCATAAAGCCCTGCAACACATGGAATGACGTCCTTGTCAATGAAGCCAAAATTGAAAGCACTGGCTCCAAAACCTGGACTTTTACAACAGTTCTATTACTGTCACAGTGTAAGTCCTGAAAAAGAAGCTCTGACTGAATTTACTGGGAAGCACTAATGAATTGCATTATAATTCCTAAGAGATATAAACATAAGAGACACAAACAAAGCCTGGTATGGTTGGTATTACTTCTATATGATTAGACTAACATCAACAGTTATAAGGAATGGGTATTTTCTGCCTATCTCACATTTATTATTCTTTCTCTTGGTAAAATGGGAACTGTGAAGCCACCTGAATTCTAATTTGGAGCAGAAAGTATTTTGGAGAGATGTGCTCTGTTTTTAAAATATCAAAAGTATGCAGGATTACTTAATTAAATCAATATTTAATATAAATAAATGAACAAAATATTACAATTCTAGGGCTTCAGAAGGCCTCAGCTGACCAGAGATTCACTTATTTACCACACTTTGGCACACACTTGATTCCTCAAAGCCATATTTTAAAATAAGCAATTAGTCTGAAAAACCTCAGTGTTCTAAATGAAATCATTATTCTGCAGACTGAACCTAACGCTGAGGTAATGTAGAGTCTGACCTTTCCAAATAAATCTCTCTCAAAAAATGTTCCTCTCTGCTCTCAGGAACAACAGGAGTCTCTAAGGCAGCAACAAAGCAGAAACAAGGGCAAGATGTGATAGTGAAGCAAGAGGCAGCGTGATTTAAAGGTGGAAAGATTTGGACATGACCCTACTGGGCAAAAAGAGGCAGAGTCTACATTTATCATGAGTGGGTAGGGCATCTTGTTTTGAGAGTCTGGACCTCTGGTGAATGGCTTACTGCAATTTCTGTCTTCTAGTTTTGAATTTTATCAGCTTGATTTTCATGTCAAAGAGACGAGAGGTACACTGCTTGCTGTATATCAATTTACAGCAGGGAATTACTACTATGTAAGCCAGACATTCATAACATCACTAGAGGTGCTATTATTTTTACCAGAATCAGTAAGTTTTAATTCCCAGGTATGAAGAAGGCTTCTTTGAAAAAGTTAGTGTAAATTTAAAATCAAATAACTCCACAGAAACCTTTCTTTTGGTAGGATGATGCTTCCTTTTTCCAAGTAAACCAGAGATAAAGGTGGAGGTGAGACAGAAATTTTGTTAATAACTTCACCGAAATGAAGATGAGACAAAGGACGACAGCAGGGGAGCCATCCCAAGCCTAGAGGGCAGCGCTAAGAACGCACTTAGGACACTTTGTTGGAGTTCTTAAACAAATTGCAGCACTTACTGAGAGCAGGGAAAGATCCTTTCACTTGTGATAGGCTGTAATGGCCGTGCTTTGTAAGTCTGAGCATTCCGCACAAAGCAGCTCTGGTTAGACACCGGCCTGCTTGGACACCGTAGAGGTAATAGCGCTAAATGACATCTTCTGAGTGACAGCCCCAACACAAAAGGACTTCTCAATTGCACCTGGGATGAGGTTAAGGTACACACACAAAATCGCACCCAGCAGAAAGGCTGCCAGAGAAGCACAGCGGAAAAGCAACTTGCTCGCGCAATTTAAACCCCAGAACTCTGTAGTTCAAATCGAGATTTCAGTGATGCCCTCTGCTCAAAGTCATGCCAATTCTTCTGGCAGATATCTGCTCTCCAGAGGAGTAGCACTTATACACCAGTCAGGCCCCACACTGGCTGTTTACTCAGTCTTTACTTCAGAGTTTATTTGGTGAGTTCATACTTAGAGAAAACCCTGGGTGGATTTTCCTTTTCCTCCTTCAAACACTAAACAGGTTCTTTAACAGTTTGCACACAGGTCCATTGCAATCTCCTCTAAAAGTCTTCCTAGAGAAAATACACAAATAAAAATTCTCCTGTGTTTGGTTACTTTACCCCTATAGAGGACAGAGAGACCTATGCCGAGGTAATACTCCAGTTATGCATTCCCAGGTAATGAGCTTTATCTCTCAGGATCAATTTTCCATTAATAGCATTCAGTGCTCCATCCAGCTCTCAAATTAATTTGACCTGTGAACTTAGGGTGTTCTGATGCTGCTTTTTAAACTACTGGAATGCAATGTCAACACAACACAGAAAAAAGAAATTATAGCAGCAACACTTTAATGGCCAAACTGATGCTTACTGGGGGATTTTAAGGCAGCTTAATGGCAAGTAGGCAGCCCAAATTCAGACAACAATTTAAATAAATAAATAAAAAATAAAACCAGAGGTTTCTCCTCTTTCTACTTTAGCCATTAAGTCAGTAAGATAAGCAATTTAAAACTGCTTTGTCCAGCACTGTCTGAGGCAAGAAAAGAAAGAGTGCCATGCTATTGATCTGCAAGAAGTTTATTTCTTCCACTCTGCAATGTTAAAGGAATCAATCTCTTAACTAAAGAAAAAATAACAGTGTTGATAATGAAGATGAGGGCCGACCTTTAGCAGGACAATGAGTGTTGTACTGGTGGTGCCATAGGGTGGCTGCCAGGTCTGAGCAGATCTTTGACACGGCAGCTGGGAGGTTGTGAGCACTGCAATCAATTCCTGACAGGGAAAAGGACACCTCCAAAACGTTCAGTGGGACAAGCAAATTGTTAGGACACTGTCTGCATTAATCTCTCAGTGTTCTGCATGGCACAGGTGCATTTTATTACTCACAGTCCAAAAGTCTGAGGACATATTCAAGTGAATGCAAATGAACTAACTACAGTCAGTGTTGGCTCTGCGTACATTGATATTCATATGTATATATGTGGCTGTGTACATGAACTTGCATTCCTACTGTTCTATTTAATTTCTGTATTTTTTTTTAATTGGGCATTGTTTTGATTTAAACGTGAAAAAATGCACTATACCAAAAAAAAAGAGTTTGTTGGAAAGGATTGCTTAAGCTTCTAGAATTATCCCTTTTGTCAGAATCCAAGACCTTGTTACAGGAAACAAAGATTAAACTGTTTCCACTTATCTGCAAGTGTACAGCGAAAAGATAAGAAATGCCAATTTCTTTCTTGCATTTTTAATAAGCAAGCAACACCCAACATCAATAAACCTTTGGCATTCAGGTTTTGGCTGTGATATGCAAGTCACAACCATTTTAAGAGCCATAGTTAAAGATGTACACCAATTAATTTAAATCTTGAAGGTACTTAAAATACCTGCTGTGTTCCAAGAAAAATGTTATCAAGGAAATAGTCTGTTTTACCCTTGAAATGATATCAGTTTATCAGTGAAATGAGAAAGTACAGGCCTACAGAGCAAGTCCTGCAGATCTCTGGGAACTGGGATGTATACAGAAAGGATAAAGATTGCAGGGTTACTGTGGAAGTCCACAGACCTTCAGAGTAACAGCTGAGAAACCTGTCTTCTGTGCAATTCATCAATGAACAGAGGCACAGATAACAGCCCCTGAGGTTACAGGCATGATCAATCCCTGACCTTTTCTGACCCACAGGTAGTCACCTTCCTCTAGCTCCATCTGCATAAGAATTACAGCCTTTTTCACAGGAGTTTTTGGTGGTTATTTTGCTTTTTGATATTTTTTTTTCTTTCCTCATCTTTCTCTCCTTGGCCTCTTAGAAGATGATACAACATACTATTTCAAGTTCAGGGATGATCTGTCTTTTCACCTACAGCAAAGGAGAAGAAACAGAAGGTACTAGAAAGAGTTGGGCCTAAGAAAACAACAGGCTATGATTTCCAGAGCTGGCACCAGCAAGCAATGGAATAGCAATGGCATCAGCTACTGAAGAATGCAGTTCACACCTGTAGGAAAGCTCATGGAATACTTGCTTACTCCAAGATCTCCACAGTCTCTGACTCCAGTGCAGGGCGTGGTCAGTCATGCTTTACCAAAGAGACCAAAAATTTAGCTGGTCACAACAAGATTCCCTTTCTAAACTCTGATTCTAAGCATTTTTTAGGTCTGTAACATTAAACTACGCCCTAATATACTTATTTCAGGATTTCAGATAGTCCATTTTATCACATGTAGAACATTCAAAGACAACACTAGTTCTCTTTAGGAAATTAGGCTAATTCTTACAGCAGATGAGGAAAAGACTAGGTTTCAGATAAGTTTCAATTAGTTATTAGGAAGATTGTTAAATAATAACAGGAAAATTTGACATAGTAAAGCTTTAAATAGACAGTTCAGAAAATATTAAAAGAATGAGAGATCCATGCAAAAGTAGAGTTTTGGTGTGTCTCGTTAGGATAGCAGTTCCTATTAATAAATGCAGAAGGCATTAAAAGCACTACAGTAATTTAGCAGTTGTTGGTTTTATGTCTCCACAGCACAGCAGGCCTCCTCTGAAATGGGAGAGGGTGTATCTAAGTCACTTTTAACTTTTTCTGCATGGTTAATCTTAGCTTTGGGTTGAATCCATTGTGGAAAAAACTCTCAGTCTGTATGAACATTTGGATATTAAGTCCTCTCTGTACCCATTGAGAGCAAGAAATACATAACGGTTTTTAAGGTTTTTACATAAAATTTATAATACTCACCAAGTCAAGCTCTTCAATAACAATTTTTCATAGCTGCTAGTCTTAGTGGGTTTCAATGCTGTAAAGCAGAGCACCATAAAGCTGTTTCACTCCAATGTTCAATATCGTTTTAGTCAAAGTATTATATGATTTAGAAACAATTAATTTCAAGCTAAACTTTGCCTTAGAGTCAATTAAAAGAAGCAACACAAAACTAAAAACACCAGAAAATGCATTAGTAAAACCCTGTCTCATATGGGGTTCATTTGTTACAGTTCCTGAAGATAATCTATATTCAGGAATACTGAGCCATAGCAACTGATTCATTTGGATCATTACTTACAAAGACCTAAAAATTCTACCACCGTAGACAAAACCTATGCATCTACTTAAATAGACATAATTACTCTGTCAAGTACATAAAATGCTATTCCACCCCACTTTTTTTTTTCTTAAGTAAGCACTATGATGCATTCATATTCTTCTGAGGTATCTGTTCTTTACTGAGTTATATTCAGCATGTTTAAGGAAGATGGCTTATTTTTGCATTAAAACCAAATTAGGATGTTTTAATGGGCCTTTGCCTTCAGTGTCTCTCACTATGACAGTGGTGGAAAACTCAGAATGTTTATAAAACCATGTATGTCCTTGGGCTGCATTTTTGTTATGAAGAGCCCTTCTTAATTTCTTAACAAATGCACCTCAGAATTTACTAAACTGACCAATTTTAGCTACACAAAAGTACATTACTCATAGATGTTGTATCAAGGAGACCAAACTTCCAATAATAACATTCAAATCTAAACTTATTATTAAATAAAATCAGCATTGCAGAGCTCAGATTCTCTGTTCTAGAGACTCTCTCTTCATCACGCAGTCCTGTTTCCTGAGGCTTTAGTGAATTTAATGAGAATTGAATATACTTAGTAACCCTCTTTTCTGAGCCAAACAGCAAAATGGGATCATAAAGACAAAGTCAGCAAAGAGCCCATTAATGTTACAATCCCTAGAAAGCCAAGAATCCCTGGAATAAACACACCACCACCAACCCTGCATCACCCAATGCCATGTCCCAGAACTGAACTGCACCTGAGGAGGAGGGAGGTGTCTGGCTCACACTTCTTTCAAGCTTTACCTTTGCCTCAAATTCTCAGGAAAAGCAGCTAAAAAAATGCAGACACTGTGTGCACTTTAACACTGCCCAGTGCAATGGGGCTGGGGCCTCCAAGAGGCTTGCAGTGTAAATAACACAGAGTAAATAAAAATGACATCCTTTTTAACTGCAGACACTCATCAACCATGCCAAAGCATACATCACACACTGCCACTGTCTCTCACTGTTCATTAAAAGAGAATGAATCCTGAGGGAGGCATCACTGAATATAGATATGTCTCCAACACACCAAATCACACCCTGAGCCTCCAGTAAAACTAATAAAACCATATTAAATACATCCCAAAAGTTCCTTTGGCTTAGTCCAAGCCACTTGGGCAATTTATAATTTAAAGGAGAATATGAGATTAGAGAGTGATGAAAACAGTGTGATCTAGAATTTGAAACAACAGTTTAACTGTTTTGTCATACTCAGAGGATGCAGTGATTTACTGAAATTTGATTGTAGAGCACTCTGAAGCTCTCTGTATTTTCACTTTCAAAACTTGCACATACAGTAATGTTGGCCTCCCAGATAAATGATAAAATATACTACTTGTAAAATCAGTATAGTCAAACCCACTCTATTTTGAAGATGACAGGGTGCTACAGTGTTCACACATATATATTCTGTCTACCCTAACAGTCACCAGCATCCTACACTCTGGGCTGATAAGGCTTTTAAGTGAGACTCTCAGCCCTTGTCACAGTCATTCACTCCTAGCAGTTCAATTCCAGAGTGCTCCTAATTTCAGTGGAAGTTACAGATCATAAATGCCCAAGAGCAGCACAAAGGATATTTGCTGGCCTCAACTCTTCTTCTCCCTTCATTCTTGCTCTTCCAGACATTTAGCTCAATTCAATATCTTAAAGAACCCAGGGATTCCTAAGAGAGAACTAGACTAAGAATGACCATAACAAATAGTTGATTAGTTTAAATGAAGTGGAGAACAATTACTGAGATAATGAAGTGATAAAGTAAAATGAGTGAAATAATGTGAAATAATGAAAACAAGCTTCTTAGCTAATTCTATCACAGTTCTTATGAGATTCAGTTGAGTGTGTAAGTCCTTCTCAAAGAGAATGACAGTGAGCTGCAAGAGAAATTTAATATGAAATTCAGTGATGCGAGTTTATTTTCTTACGCAGCACCTATTTAGCCTCTAAAATCCCTTTCTTGATATTACTGTCTCAAAACACAACATTTTGCTAGTATACCACAGCTCCCAGAGTGGAGTTGACCTGGAAGAGGTTGAGGGACTTGGTTCAATTCAACAAATGTTGGGAGGGCAGAAATTCACCCAGACCAACACCCTTTGCCAAGCAAAAGATTTCCACCACCTCTGCAGTAACAGAAGGCTTCAGCCCTGCCTGCTTAGATAATATTATTTACCCAATGGAGAGACCAAAACACTCATCTGCAGCACTTCCTTAGGAATAGCTTTAAAGAAGCTCATCGCTGTGAAGTTGTTCCTAACTTTTGCCTCATTATTGGTTCTTTGTGAGCTCTGCACAGCAACTGCCAATCTAGTTTATGTAAAATATTAATCTCCTAAAATGCAGTGACAGCAACTTTTCCTTTTAAGCTGGCATCCAAACCTATGTCAGTATTCCCACATGAGTGTGTGCTTACAACACAGCAACAAATTCAAACCCATTCACTACCCTGGTAGCTGTGAAATCTTATGGGCTTCTTTCCCTGAAGAAATCCCCCCAGGACATCAGCTTAGCATGACACAGAATTGTTAAGACCTCCAGCCATCCTCCTCCAAATCATGGAAAAGACCTCCAAGATCATCTAGGCCAACCTTTGACCAGTCACCACCTTGTCAACAGCACTGAATGCCAAACTCAGTCACTTGAACACCAGCAGTGGTGGTGACCCCACCACCTCCCTGGGCAGCCCTTTCCAATGCCTCATCACCCTTTTCAGTGGAGAAACACTTCCTGATTCCAGCATAACCCTCCCCCAGCACATCTGAAAGCTGTCCTGTCACTTGTCCTTGTCACACATGTCTTGTCCTGTCCCTGGCTGCCTGGCAGAAGGGGCTGAGCCCCACCTTGCTCCACCCTCCTCTCAGGGAGTTGCAGTGATGTCTCCCCTGAGCCTCCCTTTCCCCAGCCTAAACAGCCCCAGCTCCTTCAGCTGCTGCTCACAAGGCTTTACCCTCTGCACCCTTCAGCTTTATTGGCCTCCTCTGCACACACTGCAGCACCTCAATGTCTTTGCTGAAATAAATGGCCCAGAACTGGACAGTGCTCAAGGCATGGCCTCACCAGTGCTGACTACAGACACGATGAAAGACTTCACAGAAATCTCTATCTTAACCTCAAAGAATCATACTTTTGCATAGCTTTCCTTGTTAAATAAATAATCACAACTATTACTATTTTTTGCACACCAATACATCTGGAATTAAAAACAAATTTAAAGAAAATATTCCATATCACTGTTGTGGCCCAGTCAGCTTATCTGTTGTGTATCAAGGTGAACTATTTGATGCTTACAAGCCACAAAATGCCTAAAAATGGTGCACAGTTTTACACAGACTAGTACATTGCATTGTGTTTGTCAAAGGCATTTATAGCAGCTGGCTTTTTGAAATAAAGCATGTATTCAGTGGAGTATCATTAAGGGCAATTGAATTGCCCTTCATCCGTTTCTGGGGCTCTGTGGACTAAAAAGCAGCATCTGGAAGCTTTATGGGTATTATCTGGCTTTCTGTTTTATTCTGTTTAGGCAGACCTGTCTGTTTTCTCACACATGAGACTCAAAGGCAAAAGGATTTCGAGCAATGACCTCCTTCTGATGAAACTCATCTTTATCTCTGCTTCTTGTTTCTTAGCAAGTGATGAAAAAATCCTTTATGGGCATGAGATTACCTAAATCAACAGTGGCTTGCCCATGCACAGCAGTGCTCAGTTGCCTGTTCATCAAAGTGTCTGCTGGCTGCACTGTCAGAGGGAACACTCACCTGTCCAAGCACTTAGCTCAGTGCTGTGGTAAACAGGGACACTAAATATTCCAAATATTCATGTTTTCAGTCTTATTGGTATCGGGGCAGAGTTTCTCTATTTGTGATGGCAGCAGTGCTGCACTTGAAGACAGCTGGCAGTTCCTAATAACTGGACAGCTTGTTGTCCCCATCGCAGTAAGTGCCACCTTATCATCCTTCCAAAAAAGTGGCTGTACTTGCTTCCCAGGAAACTTCCCTGAGCTTGCATGCTGGGCTCAGTCCCAGGTATGTGTCTGCTCAGCTGTCACTGGCCTCCCTGTCCAGACAGCTTGCATAGTGATTTCTACATAAATATGAATTACACACCTTGAACAGTCAATTCTCTTTGGCAGCCCCACGATCCCTTCTCTCTGCCTGCTGGCTCCTTTGACCTCTGCTCTCTGGACACCGTTTTATATCCCACTTATTGGATATTTAACTTCTCATTTTCCTCTCACACTGCTCCAGACAGCCAGTCCAGCTCCTGCTGACTCCATCCTGCCAGCTAATCCCTGCTGGGCCAGCCTAAAGATACCTGACATACGGGGAGCTGGCAAAAGTGACACGGGCAAATTTTGGTGAACGTCTGGAGGGACTAGCCCAAGCATAATGATTTTGGCTGGATCAAGAGAAGTGCTCATCTACTATATCACTTGAAAAAGAGCTTGTTCAACTGGGTGTTTTCAAGGCCAGTTTAGTATGCCCAGAGCTCTGCAAAGAGCCCTCACTGCCAGGAGGAGACACCAGCTGGGGTTCCACCAGTGCCCAGCTTTACACTCCTTCTCTAGAGGGGCAGCACCTGCCAGTTACCAAACATCAAAACCTTCCCTGCCACAGACTGCAAGGAAAAAATGTCAGGCACACCTCCTACAGAGGTACAAATCACTCTTCATGACAGTCCATGGAATAAGCAACAAGTTCTATGGAACACCTTTGGAATATTTGTGGACAGTGTTTTCCCTCCTGTGATCCCAGGAAATGAATGCAGATGTTGAAAGTGGCAAGAAAAAGCTTCATCCCAAGAATTGCATCCTGGGAGACTTTCTGCTAGAAAAAAAGAAGGGATATGAACTGAACTATGCAAACAGATAGAGAACATGGACACCAGCAGAAAGCATAACTTTTGGAGAAGCGCTGGAGGAAGGGAGGGGGAAAGTGCCTTGTTTCCATTTTCTATCCAGGGAGAGTGACGTTCTGGGGAAATAAAAGATGTGTTTGACTGGCCTGTCCTTGTCTGGAGCCTCAGTCAGGGCATCAGCCTGGTCTCCAGCTATAAATCAAACAAGCTTTACTCCATTACCTTCTTAGCCTTCTCCTGGATCTTTTCCCACCCTTGACAGGGAATGCTGTGTCAGGCAGCAGGAATTTCCCTCAGGTGGGGCTCCTGACATCTGCAGCTGACTGCATTCACACTGATGCATCACACTCTCAGCAAGCCTCACAGCCTACTTTTGGAGGGAGAAATTAATGGGAGGCAAATGAGGGAACAAAAGGAGGAGAGAGGGAAGGAGACACTCCAGGGAGCAGATTTCAGGATAAGCAACCTTAAAGAGTTAAAGGCTAATTTTCCATATGAACATTGAGTACAGAGGAGCACTACAGAAACCAACCTGTTTGTTTGGATATCTGCTCCAGGAGCACACATATAAAAGATAATTTGGGAAGGGAAATGAAGATGCTTAATAGTTTTCCTGGTATGGGAAAGGAGGATAAATTTTAGCCTTGCAATTACCATTTTTATAGAAGCATAGGTCAGTTAATTTTCTTATATTATTGCTCCACAGTTTAGAAAGCATTTATTTTCTCTAAACAGTCAGAAGTCTGAGTACATTATTCATATTTTCTCTCTGTTTTCATAAAGTCCTGTTAATAGAACACATTCAAGAAGGCCACTGTCTTTACCAGAATGTTCTGTTACAATACTGAAGAGAGCAAGCAATCTACAGAAGTGAATAAAACAGCACTCTCTGTCCCCTAAATGACAAGGGCAAAACACTTTATTCTGATTATTTTAAACCTGACAAAAAAAAAAAAAAAAATCAAACCTCTATAACATAGTCCATAAAATTAATCAGGCAAAAACCCTTTCAATTAGGTTTAGCAGTCCTGTCACCCTCAGAATTTCAAATAATAAACACAAGAATCACTTAAAAATTCCACAGCATCAGCATAACACACCTCATATAACTCCACAACATATGAAAAAGACCCAGGTATTAGCAGCTGATTATAATAAAAATGGCTTTAGGTGTGACCAGGATGTGGCAGTACCTGGTATCCTGAGCAGCTATCACTAATGAGCATTGTCTCTCCAGTATTTCAGTAATATATAAAACACCTATAACAAATATACTATGAGTTCATTCTCAGAAATTCTCTTTGAAAAGGACAGGAGAGGTTTCACACCAGCCAAACAGCAAATCTATCACACCAGAGTAATCATGCTACACCATCAGAGTCAGGATTAAAAGAATAAGTCACATGCAAATTGGAAATGTCTGATTCAGAAAGTGCAGAGCTCAGACTGTCCCAGAGTCCTGGCAGTCCTGTATCCCATGGCCAGAGACTATCATCAACAGCTGTGCACATCAAAAGGATGTCTGACATTAAGGATCTTGGAGCATTCAGAATTAATATATTTTGCCAGCCCACCAGAAGTTTGTTAATCAACTTTCTAGAAGACCTCAGTTTAAGATGAGACATTAAAATAGAAACTTTGGAAGCACAGAGGTTTTGAAACTTGAGTCAGACATACAATTTTGGAATTTCTAGAATTCCCAATGCAAAAGATTTGTTTAACAGAAATCAGAGATTTAAAGGCAAGAGAAAAATAAGGACAGAAAATAGTGATTGAAATGTAGAGGAACAACACAAAGAGGAATTTTCAAGCTGCAAAACATCAAATCAAGTAAGTTTTGGGGGAAAGCCAGATATAACCACACCAGGCTACATTAGCTGGTCAATAATCTGAACAGACATGCATGAAGAAGTCCAAAGTTTCTAGGAGAAGCACTGAAAACATAAGCAGAGTGACTGTGCAGGCAGAACCAAGGTATTCACAGGGTACAAAGGCAAACCTAAGCACTGTCCTGTTTTTTGTAAAGAGTTACTAAACTTGTGTACAAAACAATTCTGTAAAGTTGTAGACAAACCTCAACCCCAATAGAAAATAACAGGCAAAGGTTTTCAATAGCCTTGAGTCTGCAGAAGCTTTTCTTGCAAAACCTTGCTGAAAACTTACAGAAATTTTGCGAAGTGTTTATCAACAGGATTTATTTTCCCTGATCTTCTTATATAAACGTATGGTTTTCATGCTGCAAACATCACAGTGTAGCAAGAGCACTGCCATTTGAAATGCTAGACTGCTTGAACACTGAAGTCAAAGGATTTTTTCTAGCTATTAACACCTGAAAGCTCTGCCACACTTGGAGAAATGCCCTAATTCACAGAAGTTCTTGGTTTGGTTAATGGAAAAACACACCCTTTTGCCCCCAATCCATTTTGGTGTGTGAAAGCACAGACATTTCATTCCAACAGAGCATCAGAGCACCACACTAAATTTTGGGCACTCTTAGCATGATTACTTTGCAATTATGGCATATGTACTATGGCAAGTCCCAAGTCAATTATGAACTGTGCATATTACAAAGGCACTGTGAAACACTGATTGATTTGGACAGTTTGTACTTAATTAAGTTCATTTCCAATTCCATCTCTTCACACAATTTCAAAGCATTCTGCATTGAAAGCCCATTTTCAATTAGTAAGGAGGATGAAACAAAAAAGTATTAATTATAAAAGTGGCAATCCCCATTTAAATCTTCATACTACAGCAATTATTTATGTTAAGTGTTGAGAAATTGGAGAGTTGTACTTGTCTAATACAATTTTTTCCTTGATATATATCTCACATGTATTAAATCTGTACAAAGTAGTGGCACAGCATTTTTTAAATAAGGACTAAATTATTGCTCACAAACTTGTACAAAGCTCCAAAAGGTAGAAAAATGTCTGTGCTTGGCTAGAGTCAAATTGAGTGTCTTGGCTTTATTCTCCTTACTGCTACTGCTCTTCTACCTCCATGTAATTCCATTACTTGGCCTGAAGCAAGCATCCCCATTGAAATACTGAAGGAATACTGATATTAGTAGAACTTTATGCTGGCAAAAGAGTACCCAAAATAAGATATTCAGGGGTTTCTTTATTATTCTAGTGTTTGATGCTATTAAAAAAGAATAGGTGCAGGCACTTACCAAATTGCTTTTATAAAGAGGTACAAACTCTTGGGACTATTATGAAAAAAAAAGGAAAAAAAGAATCTCTTAAATTGCCAATGTCATTCTTCTACAAAACAGGTGTTCTTTAGCACATTAATATCTTTCTTCATGTGAGCCAAATACCTTCAATGCCCATTAAAAAGAGAGAGAAGAAAGAAAGACCCAATGTTTTTTGTGGTGCCACTCAAAGATGGCACATCTTAATTTGCTGGTTGTATTCTCTTCAGCTCTATCAAACTCTGCCAGCCACAAACATGACCAAAATGAATGATATTAGATCAGCAGATGCACAGTGCTGTAAACCAACTTTTCCAACTCCATTTGCTGGATTTTGAGCTGTCATCCACCAGCCAGTTGCCACTGGCATGGAGCCCCTGCTCCAAAGCCAAGATGACTTCTTTAACCACTGGCAGATGCTGCCTGGCCTGGCTCCTGTTCCCCCTGTTCTCTTCTCTTCTCTGCCAGTTTGGTAAGAGGTTCTGTAGCCACTCTGCAACAGTGGAGCAGGGGGAAATGATGAGCACTAGGAAACAGAAATTATTCAGGGTAGGTAGAAGGACAGGCAAGAGAGAAAAAGGAGTTAAAATACAAAGTAGGGCTTCAGGAAATGGGAAAAAAGTTAATGGGAAACAAAGATAAAGTCAAACAAATGCAGAGAGTCTTGCAGCTTCAAAAATGAATGCAGGCTAAAAGGAAGGAGAACAATACACATCTTTCATGTTTGTGAACTGTCTGCAATATTCTGTGGCTTTCACAGCTCTCACCAAGAATTCTAAGAGAGAAGAACCTGTTCCTCACACTACAGATATTTTTAAGTGCTGCTTTCAACATAACAGTAGAGAATTTATCTTAGACAAACCTGGGACTCTGTGGTGGGGGTTTCAGTCAGAGAAGAGCTGTGCCTAGTGGCACCATGATAAAGGGGTTTTGTGAGATATATTGCAAGGTTTCCTTCCTTTCTACTCTTCTGTTTATTTCCTTCATTTTAAGTTGCATCCAATTGAGAAAAACAAACTGGTTTGAAATGAGATCCATGGAAGATGATTTCTATCAGCAGCTTATTAGAACTTATTTCAAAATCTGCACTTTATTCAAAGAAAATTACATTTAGTGTCATCTGAGTAGAAAATCTCACCAGTGGCAAAACGTATTTTTTCTAAATCTAACTGTACCATCAATTAAACTACATATATTATATTGGTTTGGCCTTTAATTCTAATGAAGGACAAGATATGGAACACATCCCAACCCCAAAACATATGGGGTTCTATTTGTAAAAGTGGTTAAGGCTTATGCTCACCAGAACACCCTGTGGGAAAGGCACAGAGAGAGAGAGAGAGAAGGTTCTTATCCCTAAAAATTTCAGGTGCAACTGCAAAATCACTAATTAAAAGGTACTGGTGAAGGAAGCCTTGGAATAAAGCTCACACTTTTTAAAGCTACTTTTGAGGGGTTTCTCTGTGTGTGTGCGTGTGCTGCCTGCAGGGAGGGGGGATTATTTTTGATTTTTATTTTTTTAACTAGCTTCACATTAGTGACAGTCAGGCAGCCAATGGGTAGAGAGAGTACTTCTAGACTGGTTCTCCTTCAGGAAAATTAGAAGAAAGAACAGCTGGCATGAAAATTTCTTAAAGAATCTGATATTTTTTGCATGGAATTACCTTCCTCAGCACTTGACATGCATTTGGAAACCAAATTCAAAACAGAAAGTGGCAACAAATTTGTAAAAGAAAATCCTTGGGCCATTTAATCAGTGTTACAGGATATATAAAGGCGTGCCTGTGCATTTCTTTGGAAAAATCAAGCAGCTGGGGTGTGAGGGGGTTGTTTGTTTGTTGTTTGGGGAATTTTTTCCTTTTTTTTTTTCCTTTTAAATGCAGAGTCCTGGGTGGTTTGAATCCGCTCTCACAGCGTGTAATACTGCTGCAATTAGAATCACAGCCACTCGAATAACACCACTCTTGAGAAGAAAATAAGAAATCACTGACTTTAGGGTCTCAGCCACCTTGATCCTTGATTTGAATTAGCTCATATCGGACGTGGAAAATGAAGAAATTAAAAAAAAAAAAAAAAAAAAAAGAGAGAAGAAGAAAAAAGAAAATAGGAAATAAGTGGTTTTAAGAAGAGTCTGTTCTGTTACCATAAAAAAAGCTAAGAAGAGAGTTCTGAACACTGATAAACTTACCCTCAAAGGCCCACATAGAGCACTGAAATTATCTGAAGAATCTATTAACTGCCCATCAATTTATCATTTTGCATATTTATTATTTGCATATAGATGTTCACATCTTACTTCAACGGCGAAACCTCAAGTGTACACCTATCAAACACCTTTGAGAAAGGAAATAAAAGGAAAACACCCCACTGACATTCCAAATGCTGCAGCTGGAGCTCAGGCCCAGCTCCTGAGCCTGCTGGGAGGGTTCAGATCTGCTGCCCTGCAGGATCCTGTCACTGCTCTGACCATGACCAGGAACAGGAGGTGCAGATGAACAAAGGGGATTGGGCTGGAGGTCCAGTGGAAATGGATTTGAGCATGGATTACACTGCCAGTGGATCAGTAAAACCCTGACTGAGCTGAGGTAACACCTCCTGCACAGAAGCCCAGTCAGAAGTACAAAGCCCAGTATTACTCATGATACAGATCAAAATATTTTAGCCAAAGGAATACTGGAAGCTGGCCAAGACAAGAAAAAAAAGTCATGGTTACCAACAATAGTGATTTTCCTGATGCTTGGATATCAAGAGTTTTCTTCAGAGCAAAGTAGCTAAGAAGTTAATGATGCTAAGAAACAAAAAAATATCAGCTTTCATTGCTTTTTAACATATAGGTAATGAATCTTTAAGCAACATGGACAACAAACAGACAGACTTCCAAGGATATTAAATCCTAGTTTTTTAGAATTGAAATTAATATTAAAATAGGTACATTAAATTACAAAGCTTGACATTCCTGATTATTTAGATTAGTCACACTGGGGAAAAGTATCTTTGTGCAAACAGGAGCAAATTCCTAAAGCTCTATATAAATGTACTGCTATTAATGTCAATATACTTCTTATTCACAAAGGGAAATTTCATCCAGGACACCCAAAGCTTTAAAGTGAATTAGGTTATTCTCCTTTATTAGAAGATGGTACATGTATTTCATAAGTATTTAAGTTCCCCTACTAATATTATCAAGTGATAACCATGTTATCCTGTTAAAGAGTTAAGGCCATTCCACCACATCCTACTATAACAGAGGTGAAAGTTTGTTTCTCTGCATGGCATTGGTCATTCAGCTCTTCCAGCAAATTGAGCAATCTTTCTTGAATTTCTACTTCTTTTTGTCCTCTATTTCTTCTACGTGAAGATTTTTCTCAATAGTTCCAAAGTTATAAAAAAAAAAAAAAAAAGAAAATCCCACCTGACTGAGCTCTGTAAAACTAAAGAAGCACAAAGCACCTGTGCAATTCCAGAGAACTGGGATCACTGGTGCCACTTAAATCAACAGCTGAGCCCCCATTAATGCCAGCAGAATTACACCTAGGCCTCCTTTTTCTTGACAGCCTCTTCAAAATAACAGCAGCGAGAAGCGTGGGATTGGGGTGACAATCATTTACATGCAAGTGTGACCTTTTTTACTCAGTGGTGACATTTGTATCCTATTAGCAAAATACTGTATTGTGTTTAAGCAATAATTGCATTTTCTATGGAGACAAATGACATGTAAATCAATAAATGATGAGGCTGCAGGCCAAGCACAGTATTGATTTTCAGTCATGTTCATCTCTGAGCTTAATGCTCAGAAAACACAGTATATGCTATGATTTTTTACAATTACATCTTTTGGGCTAGCTAGTTCTCTGAGAATTAAGAAATAAGAAAGGTGCTCTCCACTTGAGAGAAAAGAGATTAAAGGGGAGTGAGAATTTAACAGCTGTAATCGAAGTTAACACAGGATCTTAAAACCGAAAGCTGAACAGATCAATACTGGTTTGTACAACAACCTTGTCATCTCCTTGGCTGCTATGGTTGATCAAATTACACATGAATATCATCTGTATTAAACCAGGGGTTAAATGTACCATCACTGAAACATCACTGGAACAAGCAGGTTTACAGAAGTTTCAGTGAGAACCATTCTTACTGGTTTTGCACTTTATAGGAAAACCAAATTACTCAAACCCCACCACAATAAGATCCTGCCAAGTAGCAGATATCAAGAAGGGCATTCCTGAAACATGAATACTGTGTTTCCAAATTTGCTGTCATTTCCAAATGACAACACAGATTAGAAATTTTAATATAAAACTAAGAAGAGAATGGAATAATATCGTTCTTCTTTTATAAATAGATCTAGAACTAGTCAGTCAGTTATTAAGGATACCATATTCCAACACTTAAATAAAAACTGTGGTTTTAAACAATTAGTTTTTAGAAAACAAAAAACTAGACCAGTTCTTGATTGCTCTTTTCTGTACCTGCAGAGAAAAACCAAGAAAAATCTGAAACAGATTTCCTAACAGATCAAAAAAGTGATCACTACCTGATCTCTGTGACATGAGCACGAGGGGTCTGCTTGTGAAGAAGAAGATAAACTTCAACACACAGGCAGCCTCAACCATATAGGAGGATATCAGCAACCTTTGCTAGCAAAGGTACCAAGTCACCTCTGTGAATATGAGACAAGATGTCTGTCACAGGAAATAACAAATTCATTTCACTCTACCTGCTACATTATTGCAGTAGCAGCACTGACTTTTCTAAATCTCTTCCTAAATCATTAGTAAGGTCATTGACTGAAAATATTTTAGGAGATCTAGTCAGACTGATTTGGGATATTGTTTTCCATAAATATCTTTGTGACAGGTAACTTAAGAACCTTGTGTTGTTAACTTCTTAAAGCTAAAAGCTTAACTTTCTTTTCTTCTCACTGTTGCCTTAAAACAGTGGGTGAGGGACAAGTGAGGAATAATCCCACAATATTATTTTATGCTGATCAGACCTTTCTATACAATATAAAAGGAGCAGACAGAGATGTTCACTTCCTCCACAAAGGGTAATTTTCCTTCCACTAGATGTTATTTTGAATATGGATTATACAATCTAAATGCAGTTGCACAGTATGTAAGACTCCATAATATCCTACAATTGAACCAACAGGTTAAGACACTTTTCATCTGACTGCACTAAATTATTGATCCACTGGTCCCTTTTTCAGACTTTAAATCACCCGAAGAGAAGGAAAAATAAATGCATTAAAGGCTTTCCAGTCTCAGTGAGGAAATATATGTAGGTAGTTTGAGTCCCTACAGTAAAAATAATCACATGGTGTATCTTGCAGTAATCCATCTGATTTTGAATTAACCACTCAAAAAGCAGTTTATTTCAAAAAAGGTTTTTTTAGTTTGCTTGAGAGTTGACTATATAAGCCCCATCTATCAATTCCTGCAGTTTGAGTATTACAGTATGAATAATATATGCCTTTGTCATGTGAATAAGATAACAGCCTTCACTCCCCAGTGCTCTACATTTCTTGTTCCAAATGTGACATAAAATACTATTTTCCTCAGGTATCTGAAAAGGAATTTAGAATAAATGAATTATGAATACTTGAATGGAGATAGACACTAATTTTGTAAAAAAAAAAAAAAAAAAAAAAACACAAAGCAAAATATCAAGAATTATTTATTAAATTCAGTGAGACACTGGGAAGGGCCTAAAGATATAGCTGAAGAGTGATGTTTTCTTAAAAAACACTCCTGAATACCTGCACATCTTTTTAAGTTACCACTTCAAAAGCTTCTTAAGCCCTCTTGAGCCTTTTTCAACAGCCAACAAGAAATGCACCCCTTGACCACCTACAGCTGTGCATTCAGATTAAATTCTGGTCACTTTGTCTTATTTTCAATTATTTTTTACTCTATTTTATTTATTGTGGAAGTTTAGGTAATCTCCAAAGCACCAGGAAAGTGCATCTGTTTAAAACAGGTTCCAGGACTGGGCAGAACAGGGATGCCACCCAACTCCAGCTCCTGCTCAGCAGAGCCACAATTTCTTTTTCTGAAACAATGCAAACAACACATTTAAATATCTGGTGCATTGTCCAAAATGCAGCACCATGGACCTGCCTGGATGCTCCCTACACTCCACAGAGCTCTGGCAGCAAAAATAACCATGAACAATTATCAACTGACAAGAACCACTAATAAGGGATTATTTTGTGCACAACATATGACTGAAATGTTCTTTGTGTGTATTCTGGGCCTGTGGCCTCCCTCATTCCATTTTCTTTATGTTCTTAAAAAAAATAAAAGAAAGTCTTGGCTTTCCCATTTTTCACTACCCCAGACATATTACTTTCATTTCAGGCCAAAAAAAATTGGAACTTTATTGTCATGGAAGAGTCAGGAAGAAGCCCAGTACTTATTTGTTTTGGACCAGGAGATGATTATTTTTCTGTCTTGTTTTTCCCAGGTTTTTAACACGTGGGCCCACACAGTTATTTGGACTGTCACAAGAACTGTTTAAGACATCTCTGTGTTTGATGTACGGTGAAAGAGTCATAAAAAAAGACAGAACTGGAAGAGCCAAACTACAGACAAAATTACAAGGGGTCATGTTGGGAGGGAGGTGGAAAAGACAAAAACAAGACTCCACATAGTAACAAATCCATGAAGCACCGAAAACCCTAGAATTGTCAAAATTTTCAAAAGAAAGCATTTGGATTTTTGTTTTCAAATGTGTATGTATCTTAATTTTTAGACTTAAATGAGGATTTTCAGAGAGAAATGTAGTTTCTGCTAACCCAAAATGATTTTCAAAATTATTTTCCTTTTCCTGTGCCTGACAAAAACAATTTAGGATAACTCAGCAAATTTTCTTGCTGCCTTTTCCTCTAGTAAAATCAGCAATCTAACAACACAATTTATTCACTACAGTATCTGTACAGACCTACAACAGCAAAGCACTTCCCAAAAGCCTTGGGCTGGTAGTCACAAGGAGAAAGCAGCCCAACAGTTCAACAGCAATGGACTTGGACTTTTATTCTGTTATGGGAAAAGAAATGTCCTTATGTCACACAAAGAATTCCCTCTTCAGGCCTTGGCTTGACCTTTAAAAATCACAAGGAACCTGAGGAAATGCCACAGATGGACGATGGTTAATGATGTTCACCACAGCAGTGACATGATCCCGAACCCGACACAGCCATCGCCTGCACGCTCCTGCCATCCTCCCTACAAATGGAAAGGCACAAGCACTAAAGCAGATGATAACATTTGTTTTAAAGGAAATGTTAGTTGAAATTGGCATGCTGCTGTTTACAGCTAGGAACAGGGCCCCAAGGGATCAGCAGAAAAAAAAAGGAAAAAAAAATTTGAGTTTTGCCAGATGAGCTCCGACTCCGAACCAACGATGGGGAGGGCTCCATGTCTGATAATCCATTTCTAACTACAGCAAGATTAACTCTGACCCGAATAAAAAGCCATTTCTAAAGTGCAGAAAGCCTATTATCTGCTCTTTTAAGCATGTGAGTGAGGTGAAGAAAATAATCACACAAGATCTACATTTTCTTAATTTTTTAAGAGATACTAGGACCTGAATATCTCAAAATAAGAAGAAATAAAAATATTCATTTTAATGCATGCCATGTAATGCTTATCACTTAATCACTGCAAAGTGCTGTCAGGTTTAATTACAGTCTTCAGTGGCCCAGCAAGATGAATAAGTCATGAATCTTAACATCCAAAACCAAATCATGAAAGTTAGCTCTCTCCTCCCCTCCTAGCACATCCTGGATCCCTTAGAAGAAAACAACATATATTGACAACCACTTCTAAATAGGACAACAGCTAACCCAAATTAATTCTTTGATAAAACCTGGTTTTATAGCAGGGACCGAAGTTTACGTAATGGGCAAAAAATAACCTGTCAGCCTCACTCCGTGTTAGTAATTGCTTAGTAAAGTAGGAGCTGTCCAGGGCCAGGGGAACCCTGTAAATGCTGAATAGCAGTTGGGAAGAAAAGACTCAGAGAGACAGAGCAGCCTCAGAAGCTCACTGCAGCAGCCTGCCTGGGTCAGCACTCACATGCTCACCATCAGGAGCTGTGGCACTCTTCCCAGGCACAAAACTCCAAGGGGAAGTCCTCTTCAAAGTTCTTTTCCCGTGCTATGCTCCATCTCACAGGCATCCTGCTGGCATGAACAGCCACTAAACCCTCAGCTACTCATTTCCCCAGGAGCTTGTTTATTCATGAGCACCTCAGTGTTTATCTCAGGGCTCAATATGGTCTGAAATGCACCAACACCGGAATGGTTTGAGAAATGGCACTTAAGAACCTGATCAATGAAACATTTTTCACTGATTTAGAATAAAAAGAACCATTATTCAAGGTTTCCAGCAACTATTCTCTGATATTTTGAGGAACATGGTAATAATACTTCATTACAGTTTGGAGAATAATTTCTGGCCTGTGGGAAATGAGCTGCTGGGCAGGCCTTACAGAAGACACATCTCCATGCCCAGTTTTCTAAACAGACTTATTCACATCTCCACTCATGAGAAAAATCAATACAAGCACAAACTGAAGATGGTGTCAAAGCCACAGCCCCATGGCAGCCACTCTTCCTAGGGTTAGACCCCTTGCCAGTAGAGGTGGCCTTGGCAGCTGCACAATTCACCCCCTTGTTCTGCAGCATCACCCCTTCCCCAGCACTGTCATCTTTTGCTGCTTCCAGGAGCCAGTGCAGCAGGAATGAATCTGATCCAAAATTCACAGTGTTCAGCAGGATGCCCTCATTTGTTTTGAACTGGCTACCAGGGAGATTTCCCTGACTTTTGTTTTCTCCTTTGCCCTTCTGCACTGTCTGAAAGGAAATGCAGAACTGCTCTCTGTGACTTCTTGCCCTCTTTTGGCTCTCATTGGGTCTATTCCTCTCTCTAGACTTCCTCTTGCTCCAATGGCTGTGTGTGTGTTTGAAAGCCCCCTTCCCTCACTACAGTTTAAAAAATCCTCCTTACAACATCACCTGAGCCATTCTGATTGACTTCCAGGCATTGCTAGTGAATATGAAAATATGGTCATTATATAAATACACACACACACCATCCCCAAAAAAAATACTTAAGGATTCTTGAGCCTAAGACAGTTAAAGTCTTGCAAGTACAGAAAAATAAGCAAATTTATTGAAAACATCAAAAATATCTAATTCCTCTGAATATCAATATATGATTTTTTAAATTCTATTCATCACATTCAACTTGATTAGCAGTTCCGATACCAACTGTTTAGAGAAGAGGTAGGACATACTTTGCTGCAGCTCTTTTCTGACCTGAAAGGGTTGTTGCATTTCAAATGTGAACACTCATTATTGTCTCTTTTCAGAGTTTTTGATTCAGCAGCCAAATGATGCTTTTAAGGAAAAGGAAAGACTAAGGCCCATACGGAAAAAAAAAGGCTGCATTAGAGCTGTGGGAATAATTCATTCATACCCCAGTGTGCAAGAGCCCCTCTCAGCCAGATGCATGGGTGTGACAAAACTTTAGGAAATCAGCTTCTATTATAGAACATATTTGGAAAGGTGAAGCTGATAACCCATCTGAAGTGCATTCAATGGGCTTCTTCCTTTAAGCTTTCATAATTACAGCATCAAATTCTCAGATTTTTAATGCATTAGACACACTGAGGACATAGAACTCTCAATTAGTGTTACATAGAAAGAAAAAAGTGAAGTCTTCACACAAGAACTCGAGTAGAATTATATTCTACATACCTGCACAGAGTTCCTTTGTGAGAAATAGGAAGAAGAGGGGGAAACATTTGTAATGGAAAAGAGACTCACCTTTTGCAACATTAGGTGTATTGACCAATGCTTTTAAATACTACTTTTGATTATGTTTTATTTTGATAAATATGAAATGTGGCTCTGTAGAAAAATTTAAGTAGTTGATAGAAAAACCCCTATCCCATCATTTTCAAAGCTGCATTCTTGAATACAGGAGCCTAAGCTTTGACACAGGCACATAAATGGAAATTCATCCCAGAGCATGAATCAAGAGGCTCCTGATACAGAATAATTAGAGCCTTGGGGAGGGGACAGGTTGAGAATTCAAAAATGTAGGTGAGTTTACATAGTTTTCAAACAGATGCAAGAGTAAGGGTTCTTCTATCAGTATGGCTTCTAAGGTAATGGAAACTCAGTATTTCCTGCCTCTAATTGCCTGCAATGCATTTTATCACTGCCTTGCCACCAACATTCATTTTCCTTTTTTATAGAGCTCTGAGGGGAAACAGCAGTTTCTCTGGAGTACAGAAACAATTCATCCACAGAATATAGTGTACGATTCTGAGTACCTTGTTGAAAGACTGAAATTATCACAACTCTCTCCAGTATAGGGGACCAAAAAAAAAAAAACCACCCTTCCAGAGGTCAGAACAAATGTCACATGTGCATTTCAAAAACTCCATTTTAAAGTTCTGTTCTGAAAAAAAGGATTAACAGAGCAGTATTTCTATTCTGTTTTGGGCACTTTCATTATGCCATCAATTATTACAGCGCCATCTTTAATAGGAATTTCATCATGTATTCAAATTGGTGAGCAGAGTTATTCAGCAGCCACAACAAATTGAGTTCAACAGGCTTTATTTCAAGAACTACAATGGTGTCAAGTGGTCAGTCCTTCATTTTTAATTTCTGGTTATATGAGATGCAAATGCATGATCTCTCATTCTAACAGCCAGCCTTGGCAAATTGCTACAATTACATTCTAACATAGCCTTAACATTGGGCAAACAACATTATCAAGCTGAGGACAAGGCAGTTTGCATCACAAAGAAAATATTTATTTTATTATAGAAATTTTTAATTTATTTTCTTCCTCATTTACCAGTCATGTCATCCTAATCAGAAAAGTAAATACGAGAGCTTGTACTTGATCCAATGTAGAGAACTCCAATAATTACAAGAGCTACTTTTTTTTTTCCCCTTTTTATCTCCACCTGCAAACTTAAATGACCAAGTCACCTGTTACACAACAGCTCTGTGTACCTGGGTTTTAAATGTTGTTTAGTAGTGAAACAGAGTGTTCCCCTGTACACAGCACACAGAAACCTGAGCTCCTGTGGTCCCTGCACACCCTGACCCCACCTCACCATGGTCAGAGTAACTGGGGACCAACACTCCCTGGAGTTCTGTGGGTCTGGGAATGCTGGAACCTCACCAGTGAAATCAGTGAATGAACTGGCACTTCCTTGAGGCTTTCAGGGCACAGCTGGGTCACTGGCAATTCTCACCAAGCAATGTAAAAAATTACTTAATCATTCAGTCCTTTAGCCAACAGCCTCTGTTCCAAGGGATCTTTTCGGTGATGCTAAACATTTTCTTTCATTTAAGCTCCTTTAACTATCAACTAGTTAATTTTTATTTGTTGCTACCAAACAACTTCTGACACATCACATCTCTGGAGTCCAATCTACTGTTTATACAGAGAAAGTGAAGCTGACCCCCCTTCCTCTACTTAATTGGAAAACACCTCAAACATTATAAATGAAGCTGCTGCTTCAAACGCTGATAGGAAGCAATGCTGAAATTTGCTATAAAAGAGCTCAAAACATGCAAGTTTAACATTTGCTTTTTGAGCTGGCCTGGTCAGTAAAATCTTCAATCATTATATATGTGCTAAGAAAATTAAGGTACAAAATAAGAAATTCATTGTGAGAACAAAAAAAAATGTTTAAATGTATGAAGAATCATTTATCCTATCTGGAATTTTACTACTACATCTGTGTTGCACATCCATATTTTGAGGCAGAAGAGCATCCTGCCCTAGAGCAAGCCCTGTCTAAAGTCCTGATGAGCTGTAAACACTTGTTTCTATTGCCAAGCTATTGACCCATAGCACCTTGGGGTTGTTGGGATGTGGACAGAATAGCTTGAGGAATATGCTCACCTCAAATGCCAGATCCATTCTGTTGTTTGCACACGAGAAGCTCTTCTGTGACATGAATTGGAATGATTGTAAAATCTATTGATGTTGGTAAAAAAAAAGATGTTTGTAAAATCTAATGGAATGCAAAGGGAAAAGATCCCTTTTGGGTTTCATATTGGGATACTGTAGGAGGTAAGAGTGGTTAATCCTCACCAGCCCATCAATGTCACATATCTGCAGTCTTATTTACATTAAATGTCGTAGCAGAGTTTACTTAAATTAGAAGGTTACACATGACTGGATAAAATTAAAGAAGTCACTTCATGAGTTTTTAATTTCCCTTGTAGTGATTTAATTCTGAAGTAATTTGAAAGAATCCTCTCAGAATGTAATATCAAATTACAACAGAACCTGCTTATCTCTACCAAAGTTATCTGTCATTGACCAAACTTCAGACTCCAGGCTGTTTTTTCAGTGTTCTGGTGAACTCTGAAATGCTTACTGAACATCTAACTCTTGCTGTTCCTTCCAGAGTGCGCAATCCAACTCTTTGCAGCAGAGATCTGTTTAGTGTTGGTCTCCTCCACATCCTACACCAAAGATAAGCATCACTCTTTGGGAGTCAGCCACCCCACATTCCTTCACCCACAATGTATCTTCAACAAATGTCTAAATGAGGAAACAGACATTGTTTTCTCATTTGCATCACCCCAGCCTGGATGAGGTGCTCCCATCTCACCTCCAAGCCACTGTCAGGCCCTGAAGAAGTGCTGAGCATCACTGCTAATTCATGCAACATCCACACAACACTCAATCCCAACTTTATGCTGGATAAATTACAAGTGGTGGAAAGAATTTCAATGAGTTGCCCAGGGGAAGCAGAATATTTATTTCTATGGTGCTCCAGTTTCCAAATGGTCCTAACTAAGCTGGCTGTCAGCACAGCAAGATCACACTGCTGGTTCATTGCTGCTCTAGCAGATGGTGAGGACCTGTAAAAGCCAAGCACGCTGCCACTTTGCTGTTCTAACAAATTAAAACTGAAGTCTTGAAAAGTTAATTTGTTCAACAGCAATAACAAATGTGAAGTTTAGGCCCTTGATAACTATATACACATGCAAATATATAATTTTATGAGCACTTATTCTATCTTCTGGGAAGCTCAGAGCTGTGAAATAGTTTTGCTGCGAAGATTTGGGATTTTGTGTTTAGACAAAATCTAGATAACCAGTCATAGTTCATTTATCATTTTAATATAAAGTCACTATAACTGCAAATGTCTCAAGTTTTGGCCTGGCACTCTAGAGCTTCAGAAAAGGCTTCCAACAAAAACATAAAATGGATTGTGAACAGCTAATTAAGTGTGATAGCCAGCCTTGTGAAAGAGAGCAAGCTATCTCTGGATGCACTACATCACTGTAGCTCTCTCTGGGATAATTTTGTTAGGAATAAGGGAAGATTTCACTCCCTGTCCCAAATCCCCAAAACATCAAAAGACAGCAATGCTAAGTGACATAACTCAGACTTCATCTCTTACTCTCTTAAAATCATTACCAGGTTATCTACAGCCACTATTCCAGAAATTGTAGCTCTATGGCTGGAAGCAATGCAACATTCTCACTGACTGACACTACTAAGGATGACTTCTGACCAATTCATAGACTACAGCTATTTTTCTTACAATCACTGCATTTTTTAAAATGCCTACACGTCACACAACATCATCTGAAATGGTTTGTTGTCAGTGTGGACACTCCTGGTGAAACAAACCATTGTTATCCACATTTTACAGATGAAACAGAAGGATGATGAGTCTGGTTTGGGTTTTGAGGCATTTTTGGTTTGGTTATTTTTAATGTGGTTGGTTGGTTTTTGTTTGGTTGGGGGGTTGGTGGATTTTTGTTTATTTCAAAAAAGGCATTTGAATGCCTTCTGGCTCCACAAAACAATAGCAAGCACTTCATTAAACACTCCTGTTTTCACAAGCAAGCTTAAAACACTCTGAATCCAGGCAGATGTTCTTTAACTAAGATGCTTTTGGAAATAAACTTTTATGCCTCAGAGCACTAAGCAGACTCATACTTTCAAATATGGGCTCTGGGAGTACCAGGAGGTCGCCCAGAAGTCGCCAGCAGCACAGGGAAATGAAGCAGAAATTCAGCAGTCTGCACTCACTGCACTGAGACAGACAGGCAACCTCATTTTCTGATCCCCACCCACCAAATTCTCAGGGCCTTCTGTGTCTGCCCTCCTCTCTTACCTAGTCCTGCTCCAAAACTGCCCACCTCACCTTCACATGTGCCCTTGTCAAACTTTTTGACAAATTACATACAAACAAATCCTCACTTAACTCCTTATCACATCTTTTCCTCACTGTTTGTCTTTCTGTAGCCCAAAAGTGCCATGGGAGTTGCTCAGCATTCCTTTGTGTTTTTACAGCACCTAGAAAACATCTCACTGAACCACTCTGGGGTTTCTTTGGTTACTCTGGATGTAGAAGTAATAGCAAAAGGATTTAGGATGAAAAAGTCTAATAAGAAAAATACACACCTATAAAAATTGCATTATACTGTCTAGACCCTTTGAACTCAATGCAATAGACTGATTGAAGTTATGTTTCTTCATTGGCTTACTTGACAAGGAAGGAAATCAAAATGTTCCCCCCTGATTCACCTGACAAAACTCTATTGAACATCCAAGCTGAAACTCTAGTGATGTAGAAAACAAGGAGAGGAAATAAGATTCAAGATTGCTTTTGTAGTCAGGAAGGTTTATCAAGGCTTACAAATATCGAATTAGTACATTATAAACTGTTAACCTGGATGGATGCTACTATTTGGGCCTGATTTAAAAACCTGCATGGATTTATCAGCCTTTCTGGCTTGTAGAGATCCACTCCTGTTAGATACATCACCCACTGAACTCCTTCAGCTGCTCTTCCTGCTCTGTTCTGCATTTCCTCCCTCTACTGCAGCTCCAAAATGTCTCTCACACTGTCTGGCAGAGGTAATCCCAGGTATTTAACTTTACAGAACAACACTGCACGAGGTAAGGGAGAAATGTACAAAAGCTCATCACTAGAAACAAAATTCAAAACATTTCAAAAGTCAAAAAGAGCAGGATTGTTATAGGAGCCATACACACATTCATTGAGAAAGTCATGTGTCTACTTTGTGCAAACAGAAAATAGACATACAGATCACTGCTTCTAAAACCAAGATGCCTACCTTGATAACTGCTATCAGCAGCTTATGTAAGTAAAAGTTTTCCACACAGATGAGGAGATTTCCTAAAATGAGGGATTGTACTAGAAAATCAGTGTTCAAAAAGCAACCCCAGCGTGCCTGTGGCTGAACCAGAATCGTGTGAAGTCACAATTCTGTGTGCAGAAGCACCTACTGGCAGCTGCACTTGCTGGTGGGTATGGTTTGATTTCACCATCTTTCACAAACACCCACAAAAGGGTTTTTGCATATCAATATTCATAAGGTGCAAATTAGTGGTTTCACAGCTATTTTCCCTCTCTTTTCCTCCCACAGTCTGCTACAATAAAATCTCATTTCACAGAATCACAGTTAAATGTAAGCAAGGTGTCTCCCTTGATCTACACTCAAGTGTAATCACCCCTCAAGATTATTTAAAATACTGATTATTTAATTGTTTCTGATGCCTCTGAAGCAGGACATTCACATGTTGATAGTGACTTTCAGCTGGAGAAAATAATTGGAACTTTCAAAATATTTTGAAAAAAGGCAGAAAGATGATCCCAATGGCCAGTTCAAAACCTTCAGAGTTAACAAAAGTATCACACACAACAGGCCCTTCTTGAAATCACCTGTCTCAATAGTATGAACTTCAGACAGCATCCTAGTAGCAAATCACATTTGTTTTACAAAAAGAGAGGTGTAGCATGGAAATCATCGGTATGTTGTGTGGGAGAAAAACAACAGGAAATAAAGGAAAACAAGGAACTAGGAAAAAAAAATAGGAAAAAAAAAAACAGACCAAAACAAAACAAAAATCCGTCTCCATTTTAAGCAAATTACTTAAATCAAACATCTATGAAGGTAATATGAAATATACAGGACCAGTCCAGAGTCCTGAGTAAAATAATGCCTCTGTATTTGAAAACACTGATTCTTGGTCCCGCAATTTATCTTTCTTAAAAGTTTATTTGACCTAAAGAACAGAGCTCATTAACTCAACACTGAAGTCAGAAAACTCACACCAGACAGATCACATGGTGAGGAAATCCACCCTGATCTCAGGGCTGAAGAAACACCCCTGCAGCTCCCACTGCTGCTGACACAGACCATTCTAAGGATGGACACATGGAGACCACTCACACAATATCCTCATCCTGAATGCATTGCTTATGTTTTCTTATAAACACTGCTAAGTTTTAGGGGGGGGGGAAAGAAAGTTTTTCTTTAAAATAAAAAAGGAAGGTTTCAGTTCCAGACTCCTAAATGAATAGCATTTAAGTATTTAATCTGAACACTGAAGAGATGAATTCATATAATTTGCTGATACACAGTAAACACATGCATGGTAGCTGATTTGCTTATAGCACTGCTAGATTTCTTACAATAAAAAGATGAATTCTGAAGGAAAATTCCACCTTGCAGTCCCACCTCAGGCATCAGGCAGCACCTTGGCAGGTCAGGGGGTGGAGAACAGCACTGAAGGAAACCTTCCACTGACTGTCTCAGCCATGAGATGCTCTAGAGGACTGTGGTATTCTGGTTAACATGCTCTAGAAGAAATGCAGCAGAACATTTGACTGTTTTCCATTGTTTTCTTTTCTTCTTTTCCTCAACATTTGTTTTCTCCACCATCTGATGTCCTTACATATATAAGACAAGTTAAATATTTACAGCAGCTCAGGCAGACACAGCAAATCCCTTTAGCAATTCCCCTCGGACACCAATCTCTCTGATTCAGTTTTCAAGGAACCACAACACAAGCATTTCTTCCTATAAATAAAGATGACACTACAGATCCACTGAAACTATTTTCCCCCAATTTCAAACCCAATGCCTGCACATACAAATTCAATTTTCAATCCTGTTTTATTTCAATAAATGGAGCTTTACCAATGGATCTAAGCAGAAATGGCATCAGTGTTTGAGTGATTGTTGGATATTATTTATTTGATATGAAATGAGCACTGAATGAATTGGCAAATTAATCTGCAAATGACATTACTACCTTGAATAGATTTAAGCTACTCTGTGTCAAACCATGGCTTATTGTTATACAACTTTGAGCACTGGCTAAATGTACAAAGCCTACAATGTACAAAGCATCAGAAATGATCTTTATAAAAATAAGATTAGCAAGTAATAAGAACAAAGTGGTTGCTGGAGTTATTGTTGACATTTCATATTAAAGCCAGAAATTGTTATGAAATTGAGTTGAAACATGCTATATAATAGGGAGAAAAAGGTGATCATCAATAAATTCTATTTATTGAAGCACTCTGTTATTGACATTTTATAAAATCAGAAATCATGAGACTGCTGCTTTCCACAAGTTTGACTTGGAGTAAGATAATTTATTAGCATATTGAGAAAAGATAACCAGCTGCAAGTCACAGCGAGTGAAGCATTTTCTCATTGAAGTTTGTTTTATAATATTCTATGCTAATTCTTGCCCTCTCCTCACAGAGATTTAAGAATGTGCTTCAGGGACAGGCATAACCATGTTCTTTCAGCCCCCTTGTTAGGGCAGTGCACAAGGCATTGGGGCACAGCAGGATGAATGCCCTGAATGGTGTGAAGGTGTGGGGCTGAAGAGGGGAAAAGAGGCTTGGAAAGAGCCACCTAACACCCAGCTCTCTCTGCTACTCTGGCTTCCAAACACCCTCACAGTTCAGAATTAAACTGCAGCCCTCTGTGAGATGCAAAGCAAAGCAATAGTCCAGCTTCCATAGCCAAATTTCTCTTCTTTATTTCTTCCCAGCCAGCCAGACACAAAGCACAGCTCACTGCATTTTTCACCTGTTAGCTAAAGCACCAGTTTGGGCTCCTAATTGTTCATTTATTAAATACATCTTATGTCTGTTTCTAGCAAGAGGATATCCAAGAAAACATTGCTATCTACACAAAAGAATTCACTATTCAAATACATATTCTGAATAGATTCCCAGCCTCTAATTTCCTTACTTGCAACATTCTCTAGTTGAGACATTTCCAGTATCCAAATGTTGCATTTCATCTTTCTTAATCTATTCCAAATAGAACTTGTAATAAATAACTCTGAATGACCGATTTCTGAGGCAAACACATGATTTATGATTTAGCTTTAAAAATATTAGCTTTTACCTCTTAACATTCAAACTCCTGTCAGACACTCCTGTAAACCAGCACACACTGACTGGGCCTGCTGGAGTTTTGTGTGAAAAGGGCTGATATCTAACATGCCAAGGCATTCCTTTGTTTGGGAGCATTATTCATGCACTTCTGGGGTAACTGGCTCATGCCCACCCATCAGCCTCACCACCAGCTGCTTTCCCAAAGAGGATTCCCAGCCACAAATAGGGGTGTCTCATTTGAATCACACACTTGCTCCCCTGGACAAAAGTAAATCAATATCTTCACAAGTAAAATTGACTCAGCAGCATTTACAGCATCATTACATATTTTATTTTTATATGCATACCCTGATAGGCCACTGAATTTGTACCTCCCCTCACCCCAGAAATATTTGAATAAATGTTTCCTTCAATAAACATTATATTTGGAGCTTTTTATTTCTCCTTTTTGCATGATAAATAGGTTCATAGATCACAATTAACCCTTTCATTCTTCTTGTACAGAATACACAATCATATTTGTTCCCATAAGCTTTCCTTAGATGTCTATATGACTACAAGATAAACTTCTGCATATTCTTTAACACACACATACAGGACAAGAGTATTAATTAGAACTTTTTATATTATTCTGGTTATATATTCACTGATGATCACATACTGAAATGTAGCCTTATGTAAATAATTTATCAAAGAAAAGGGTAACTTATAAAAATTAATATGGACCTAAAAAGGCTAATTCACTTTTTTGCACGTAGGGAAAATACATCTTCAGCTTAATGTACACTAGAAAATCTTCCTTTTTCTGTGCTTTACACATCTTCAAAAAGCTCCTGTGTAATTCTAGCTGCTTGATACCATCAGAACTTGGCCTTCCTTTATGACAAACTAATCACAAAAAGAGTTTCCATGTCTAAATTGTAAAGTAGTCTGCAGGAAGTTAGCTGCAAAAGAGACAGGAGGCTTTTGTAGCACAGCTGAAAGCTTATGAAAAATAAATTATAGAAGAAATGTTTTTAATAGACATGCTTAATGTTTTTATTGGTGAGAATGCTGAAGTGGCTGCCAATTCAACTTTGCATCTAAATTGTCAAACATAATTACTTGTATATGTGACATTATAAAAATCTCCACTGTAAAAGTCTTAAGAATGCTAAGTAATGTAATATTGGCTTTTACAGCATTAAAATGGAATAATAGACTCATGTCCAGTTACTGTATTTAGAGAAATGCAGAAAACCCATTAGATTTCAAAGACAGACAAATTGTTAAATGGCTTTTGTCACTTTGATCTGCACAAAAGACAGAAATCATTCCTTGGGAACATTTTCAATTTAAACTTGTCTCCTTAAAATATGCTTTTCAAAGTGTGCATTAAAATAAAAGCTATGTTCAAATGCAAACACTCAGCTAATAATTTCTCTGTGTTGATAATTGTATTAATCGGGTAGCAATCTGTGCATCTGTGATATTGCTGTGACCTCTTCAGCTAAAAGCAACTTCTAACAGGCACTCTGAAAACTCAAGAGTCATTGACTTGAGTGCAAGAATTTTCTATTTACAAAGAAACGTGTTCAGCTGGTAAACAGGAAAAAAGAACTCAAGATAATCTGACAGATGAAGCAAACCAACTAGAATCAATTGAGGCATAATAAGAAAATGGAGCAGTATAAACAATTTAAATGGTTCTCCTGCTGCCACAACCAGTTCAAGACAAATGCTTAACTTCTTTCCTCAAGCAGAGAAAAGCCCTTTCCAACACTTTCAGTGTAACCCCAGCACTGAATCTGGAAATTTAGCAAGGACAGAGTCCATTTCCAAGGGGAGAGGCAAACATGAAACTGCCACAAAGGATACTGGGAAAAGCTCTGGAAGGTACTGTCAGTTTTTACAGAAAATAACTAAAGGAAAAACAGATTAGAAAATGTGAAGGTTATGGTGGAGATTGAAGCTTATTAAATATCATCTTTACCAAAGGCAAGGCCCCCTTTGACAACCCCAGGAAAAAGGAGAAGGAGTAAGACACTGATGATGTCCTCACTTGTGTTTCCAAACTAGAAATCAGCATAAGGAACAGTAGGTAAAAATAAAAATGAAATTTCTCTTTTCTTCTTTTTTTTTTTTTTAACGGAAAGAAAAAGCTGCTGAAGAAGCAGTCAACAAGAAAAGGATAGCCTCATACTTCATCCAACTTTTAAAATACAGCCTGATTTAAGCATTTCATTTATATTAGCCCTTGAGCAAATAAATCTCACGTGTCAGCCTTTTTGTCTTCTGCAGAGAATGATCCATTCCTCACAAAAACAAATCCTCTCTCATAGCACAGAGCTATGACATCATTCTGCAAAGCAGTGTTGTATCTGCAAGGAGCTGCCACACAAAGCTCCACATGTCCTCAGCAGTCAGTCTTTGAAGGGAGAGACAGCACCAGGCTCATAACACCTAAGATTTAAGAATGTAATTGCTTGATTTGGGAAGTAAATCCAAGGAAGTTACATCAGACTGCCAGTATCAGTGCAAGAGCTCACCTCCATCTACACTGCCCACGACTCCTTTTCTTCTGCAATAGTAAAGACATGAGAAATCAGGTATAAGTTACAAAATCACGTGCTTATAAAGACAGCAGCCACTCCTAATTAAGATGAAACCAGAGAAAAAGGAGATATTATTCATTGAACCACATCTACCTTCAGGAGTTTTTGCTTTTAAATCTTGATCTGGTACCAACTTCCACCTAGGAGCAAATTTGGAGACCAAAATTAAGACAGATTTCAAGAACAGGTGCAACAAGCAGTATTCAGGAGCAATTATTTTTTTATTATAAAAAGATATAAATAGAAATTAAACATGTATGAGAATTGCCTTCTGGACACTACCGAACTGTGCCATCAGTTTATCACTTGCTTATATATATTGCCATTATCCTTAGAAAGAGCTTATCTTCACTCCCCTCTGTGCCAGGTATTATCATCAAATTCTAACAGCTCATCTCCTCTCCTGTCTCTGGATTTGATTTCCTGCTTCCTTGAAGTGTTATCATCTTCCCACCAAAGGAGAAGGGGAAAAAAGAGAAAGAAATAATCAATACAAGGTTCAGGTTTCAAGCAGGGCTTCACAGCACCTCAGTGGTCAGACTGGACAGGGATGCAGTTTGAAGGGTTCATAGAGACAGTGGATCAGCTGTACCTCTGTCACAGAAAAAAGCCAAAGCTCTTCACTCCACACTAGGCAAATGTGCTGAATTTGAAACCTCTGTGGCTGTTTTCATCTTTAACTCCACACCTTGAATTCTATCACTTTTTTTTTTTTTTTTTTTTTTTTTTTTTTTTTTTTTTTTTTTTTTTTTAAATGAGCTTATGACGAAAACTCTTCCCTATCCCCTAATGCCTAAAAACCAAACACGGAGCTTGGGCAGTGCCACCCCCCTGCCCCACAGCCCCTCTCTGCTGCTGCACTTGGCCCATCAGTGTTCCCTCAACAGGGGAAACATTTCCTTCTTTTAGGCAGTCTCAACCAGGCAGATCTCAAAAGCCTGAGAGTTTCTCCACGCCAGTCCTTACCCAAGTGTTGCCTTTTCCAGCCTCCTTTACATCCAGTAGAGGAAGTCATGTCCTTAAGTTTTACAGTTGAAATATTTGAACAAAAGTATTGTATTCTCTTAACACTCATCACTTCTATTCTCAACCTGGTTCTAGCACACTTTGGTCATTAATAGGCCCTGGTGATTTTCATGTCCTAGTTCTGAATGAAAGCTAAAAAATTGTATGAGGAAAAGAGTTTTAAAGCTGTAGAGCACAGTTAAAGCCATAAAACCTACTAATACATGATTTCTACAAATGGCAACTTTCTCAAAGCTAGCCTCATTAACAATTTCATCCTTTCAAAATACTTCCTTGCCCAAAACCTGACCAAGCCCAGGGTTTTGTTTTTTTTCTTTATAGTTATTTAAATCCTAGCCCCTTGTCAATATGGTTCTACAGGAAAAAAAAAATCTAGCACTATACTCCAGATGATTTCAGCACAATGCTGCAAAATAAGCATCAGGAAAACTGATCCTACACATACTGGGATAAAATGTGAGAACCACAATATTTCAGGAAACATCATGTTATTTCCTAGAGCTGTTCATTTTCCTGGTTGATTTCTCAGCTGACAGCAGGACAAGGCTCCCAGCACCTAACACAAGTTTCTCACAGGAACTGTTTTGGTGGGAAGTCTTTTAGACTTCCAGAACTATGCAAAGAACTTCAAGTCCATCTTTCCTTTGCTCAGCAGAGACAACAGTGCCTTCTAATTAAAATCAGAGATAGTGAAAAATATCTACTTATAAATGGCACACTACATTTTTATGCTAATAAATCTACACTTCTGTTACACTCAAAATAAACAAGGGAGTACTGTACTGAAAGGAGGATTTCCCACTCTTCTAATACAAAAAACAATATTATGAACTTCAAATTTTGCATGAGGACAACATGACATCATTAGGATGAGTTACATATGTAACTAACATGTTCTAAATGAAATAAACATGTGAAAAGCTGAAAGAAAAATGATGGGGTTTACCCTAACTAAGAGTTATGCAGTACACATGGATGTGTGCAGAGAAGAGCTGGGACATGTCCTGCTAAAAGGTTTTAAGCCATGAGGAGACTGTAAAGGAACAGAAGCCTGTTCTCCAGCAGCAGCCATTGCAAGCACCCCCTTCTTTCTTGTGTTAAATAATGCTCTAGAGAACTGCAGAAGACATACAGAAAATCAAGATTTTAACTGGAACAGACAAAGAAATAATGAAAATTAACTCAGACACTTACGAAGCAGAATTGAACAGATAGGGAAATGAAACAGAAAGAGGAAATTCAAAATTATCATGCACAGCACCTTTGGATAACTGAGCATTTAAGTGCTTTCCTGATGAGCAGAAGCTTCATTAATCTTTCCTGACAAGTGACTTGCAAGAAACGAAGTTGTGGCAATATTTCTGCTACTAAAGGAAACTTCCAAGAACAGCAGTGGATGCAACCAAACCAATATGGTAAAACCCACCAAGAACACAATAAAATTGTTTTAAGGGATTACAAACATAACTCTCTCTCCTGCAATATCATTTTCTTCCCCAGTGCTAAGCTTTATGGGGCATCCCATGAAAGGGAGCACTGCTGCAGTGCTGCTGTGAAACTGCACTGTGTCTGCCCCTCCCCTGAGGTCTGTTTGTCCTTTTCATAAAGTATTCTCCTCCCTCAGAATTCAGGTCCTGGTCCAAAACCACAAAAGAGTTTTCATTTATGTTCAGCCAGAAAAGACACCTGCTTGTGTTCTGGAATGGTTTTCTACCTTGGCACTTTGTCTTCCTGTTGGGATCCAGGGCACAGAGAATGTTTCTCTGCCTGTTTTAAGAAACTCTGACCCTCAGCAGAACACTGCTTTTAACCTTCGTCCCTGGGAAAAATTGCCAAAACTTTGGGATGAGTTAGAGCACACAGGCAGTAGTATGTAGTAGTGGTAGTGTATCACAGAGTGAAGAATTTAGGGTTTTAGGATTTTAATATGAGAGTGAATAGGACACAAGATGGAGGATTTTGGGTGTTGTCCTTTCTTCCTTCAGCTTCCCTTTTCAGCTCCATTTTCTGTAGTACTGGTGGTAGGAAATTATTGGTTAGTGTGAGCAGTAATGTGGAAGTCACGTGCATAGATTAGTAGGAGTTATTGGTAGAAAAGTAGAAACAAAGCACGTGTTAGAACATAATTGGGTTACACAGCTTTAAAAGACCTTGGTTTGGGTCCATTTTGTCCATTTTGTGCCTTGCTTCTCACATGCTGAGTCTGGTGTGCAGACAGTGCTGAATTTAAGAATAAACAAAACCCTGAAGACCAAGAGAGTCCTGCACGTTCTTCGTCCTTGGAAAAGAACTCAGCAGTGGGAACCCCCTCCAAAGGGCCCAGGGGGTTGGGTTCCCACTCTTGTCGGGACCAAGAAAAAAAAGAAATCATCTTTCCCTAGGGGAGCACCTCCAAGCTGGGGCTGTGAGAGGGGCAGGGAAAGGCCTGAGGAAACCTTGGCTCAGCACTTGGAGGGAGACAGCCTCTTAATCTCCCTCCTCCACCCCCATAAAATAGATCAGGTGTTAAGGCAAAACCTTCAGCCTGCTCTGAATGCCTGGGTCTCTCCTTGAACTTGTCACCAGTGGGAAGGAGGAAAGGAGAACAAGGAGAAAAAGATAACGTGGCTTGAACAACAAGGCCAAAAATAGTTTCATGCCCTCTTTTCCTGTGACAAAGGAATGATCTGACTGTAAAATTCTGAAAAAAAAAAAAAGGGTTAGCTCCATAGCTGAGTCATTAAAAGGCGTCTCACATTTAATTCTACATCAGAGGCAAATATTTTTTGGACAAAGCACTCTGCTTATGCCATAAACAAAAGCAGGAACTGGCCTCTCCCCTGTGCAACAAAGGGACAGAGAAGAAAAGATTTCTTTCATGGGAATGGGCACAATTTGATCATGGTGAGACTGATTTGTGCAAAAGCTTATCTGCTTTCTTGTTTGCTTTCCTGCCTTTGAGCCAGCTCCTTGCTATCAGAGATACAGGGATCTGGAGGAGAGAGCAGAGTCCTGCCCAGAGGCAAGAGGAGCCAAGATGTTTTCAGAAATGGGCCCTTTTTTAGAATTTTGAGACATCTGGGACCTGTACAGATGTGAGTTCTCGTTTTTATTGTTGCAGTGAGAGTATTCCCTTATGAGAAGCCTTCTGAGCTTCAAGCCACCTCTTGGTTTCATTAAATGGACCTTCCCTCCTCAGTGTGCACCTCAGAGGAGGGAAATTTGATATCCACAATCCTTAATGAGGTGACAGGATTTTCTGTTCTGGAAAGGAGGTGCTCTATCAATCCTGTTTTGGGTCACTCCTATGGTGTCTAGGGCATCCTGAATATATTCCTGTCCCTTTCCCCCTCATGACCCCTAAAAGCAGAAACAAGGGACAGATTTCCTGCATCACCTAGTGCCCTCACTCCTTAAAAATCAAGTTCATTTTTGTTTCTCCAGATCAAGCTGCTTTTTTAGGAGATAAACCCTACATCTCAAAGAAGCACACCTAAAACAGTGTAGCAACAGGACAATTTTCCTATGCTTGTCCCTCATAAATTACAAAAGTTTGTCTTATATCAGAGTTTCAAATGCAACAGCAATTCCAATTCTCTATCCCATACATCTTATACATCAGGTCAAAATAGAAACAACCTGGAGAGCAGGAGTATCTGAGTTTTGTCTTAGATTTGGCATAAACCCCAATACTGAGTGTTTTTGCAGACAACTGGGAAAGGAGAAAGCTACAGAAGAATCTGTTTTGTTTTGTTTTTTTAATGAAATTAAAAGACAACAAACCTTCAAAATGAGACACAGTGTAGCACCACTGCCCACAGAGAGAACCAAGAGCTGCAGGCACCCATCCATTGCTGCTTTCTGACACTGTGAACATTTTAACCTCACCAGAACTGAGTCTAACTGTGAACACAAGCAGCAGGACACAGTGCCCATCTCAAGTGAGAAAAAAATCAACCCCTTAATACACCCAAAAAAGTGCTTGAACAAAATATAGGTTTTCCTCCTTATAAGTATAGATTTTTACTTTGTAAAAAGCAAGGTCAGAATTGTGGGTGTTGCTTTAGAAGAAAAATAATCTAATTGGAACATATTTTTCATTGAATTAAGTACAAGGCAGAGAAGTTCATTTAATTCAATAAATGCAACAATAAAGAGAGCTCCAAGTATCAGATCTTTGTAGGAGCAGTGTTTAGGTTCACCCTTCACATTAGCAGCTGGAAGACAAATCAATCACAAACTGAGAAACACTTGAGCAGGGCTGACTCCAGGAAACCCAGGGCAGCAGCACAAACACACGTTTCACAGCCTGCAAGGTTAAAATAACACAGACTAAATTCCTCAAGTTATGTAAATAAATTATAGTAATGTTGTCTGACAGCTCGTATTAAGTGAGATTAATTCAGCAAGCACAAAATATGCAGGGGACTCCTCAGCCTCACATCTCCCTGTTCCCTTCTGGCAGGCAAAGCTCCAGAGCCAAGGGAGCCCCAGCAGGGCAGGGCTCTGGGAAGGGCAGAGCTGAGCCCAGCCCAGCTGATCCCAGCCTGCCTGCAGGGCTAGGGAGGAAGGGACACCCTGAGCCCTGCTGGGAAGGGAGAACCTTCAGAAGTGAAGCAGAGACCTCTGAGGGAGCTGTAAGTGGCCACCAGGTAGGTTTGTAAGCTGTCCAATCTGTGGAGAGACAAACCAGAGAGCTTCTAGATAATTCAGAGGGAAAGGAACTGGGTTTGCAAAATTCAAGATCTCCCTCTTCCTCAAGCCTCTTTTTTTTTTTTTTAAAACCATCTTCTCTCACAATCAAGACCTCAAACACAGACAGCAAAAAATCCACCAGCAGAGGATCACTCCTCCATAATTAACACTGATATCTCCATTCTTCTCTAACATTGTGAAAATCTTCCTGACCCAAGTGAAACTCTTTCCTCTTTAGGAGGAAAATGATACAATTCCATCAAAGCCACCAAAAAAGGATTCATCTTTTGTCCTGTTCTCCCCCTTCAGATGAGCCTGGTATCCAGTTTCTGGAAGGTGCATTCTCTGAATCTGCTTTTACACATAAAAGAATGTATTTCTGTAGTGAAAACAAAGCACCACATATACACATATACCCACACTGCTATAGAAAAAGGAGAGCAACTCACTGAACTCTGGGCTTTTGAAACTCAGCCCTAATAATTTCACCATTAAAAAAAATAAAAAACCCAAACCTAAAAGTACTGGAAAATGGATTTTATTCTAGTGATTGCATATAATAGTATTCCATTTATAGACAATATAAAGAGGAAAATATTTTCATTAAAGCAAGAGTAAGTGCTAAGAAGGTTTGTTTGGAAACCTCAAAGTAAATTTAGCTGTGGATCACAAGACAAAAGATGTGAAGACACTGAAAACAGCACTCTGTCCAAAACCATAAGACATTCATTCCACAATTCACTACCATTGGATTAAAACTGACTTTATCCATCTATTCTGGGATCTTTTTGCAGGTGTGACTCGACTCTAGCAAGCAAAATAGTTCTGCTCTTGTTAGGTTTAATCTTACTTCTTAATCTTCCTTTCAAATTTCATCCTAAATTTCCTGCTTTCAAGTATCAAGCCAAATTGATTTGATGCTTAATGCTTGACAAATAAATAATGAGCCTTTGAATTAGCTCATGTGTGATAAGGCAATGATCCCATTATTTCTCACATTTGTATAATCAGGCAATGATTAAATTGTTTCTAATGTCCTCAACATGAATGCAAAAATACACTGAAGAGATCTTTAACAAAGCTCCCCACCATGTTTTTTTATTAAATGCTCTTAATTTGAGTATTTTATCACATGATTACACTAGCTGGGCCATAAGAGCTTATTTTAATGAGAATGGGAAGAGCTCAAACCGTGGGTGTTCTGCATATCTCTTTGACATCTTTACAACCATTTGCCATGTTGAGTGTGATTAGCTGAATAGCAACTATTGAGAAGGTTGATTAATACTTTTAAAATATGTCAAATCTTGGATAGCACTCAGCTTGTTTTTGGGGGGAACAGACTGAAACAAAGACTTCCACTATCTCCACCCAAGGACACAGCACATTTGAATGTGGGTAACAAAAACAAACCTCCCCCCAGCTCACTGCCAGCAGCACTGACCTTTCTATTTACAGAGACCTGGACTCATGTATGATATCCAAGGACTTAACTTGATTAATATCATGTCCACATCAGAAGCACGAGTACAATTCCAGTTAAAGAAGTGGTGTAGGCAGTGTGGTTTCAATGGGTGCCCCCAGGACATTGCTATTGGTAACAGACACCTATTAAAGTGCTAAGAATCAACATGAAATGCCATTTAACATCCTATTTTTAAAAAAAAGTTTTCAAAAAATCCCCACATATCGAGCTTGCAGAACAAAGAAGTGCATTAAAAGCACTGGTAAGGGTATTAAAAGGCAATATTTGATGTATGTCTATCTAGTACATTAATATTGAATCTGGCTGTGATATGAGTTACACTAGTTAAAATTACATATTTCTCTTTTTCCTTGAATCAGAGGAGGCAGTTAAAGGAGAAATCAATATCTAAAGCTTACAAAGCCAAAAATCTTCTTTCAGCACTAAGATATCATAGTGATAAAGGCCATGAAATAAAGGTCAGAATATATGAAATAGTAATTAGATGCAGAGAGACGTTTGTAACACACACTGAAATTAGTAATGCCTTTCTCTTACAGAGGTTTACCCAAAGAGCTGCTCCTGCCAGCACAACACACCCTCTTCTCTCCACGAGCCCACAGGGATGCAAACATGCCAAAAGTGAGTAGATTTCCCTGGAATGTGCCATGGTTGTAGGAAAGAGATGGGGAGAGCTGCACTGCTGGCACTGAAAACCATTTAACACAATTTTCTGTCATCCATGCTGCCATTCATCCCTAGGGCTAACAATCATCCAAGTGAAAATACTCGTCCAGAGGAACTTTGGGATGCTTCAAGTCTCTGTAGGTGGCAAAAAAAAAAAAAAAAAAAAAAAAAAAAAAAAAAAAAAAAAAAAAAAAAAAAAAAAAGAAAGGCAGAAGGCTTCATAGTTCACCAGGAGTTTCTGAGTTAGTGCAGCCCTTTGTGAACAGGTGAGAGACAAAACTCTTTGAAGATGTGGGAATGGCTGAAGTGACACAAAGCCAGAAAATCATTGCTTAATGTGTTTTCCATTGGCTATAGCTCATGCCCAGCATGGAAAAAGGAGAAGATGGAAAAAGCAGAGAACTGGCACTACTGATATTTCTGTGAGGAAGGCATCAGTCTGAATTCCCTGCAAGCTCCTCTGTGCCTGCAGTTTGGCCTGGTGGGCCTTCAGGTTTAAGGAGAAAGGGGCAGAAAGCAACACTGGAAGGAAGCCTGGAAGAAAAGGTGGAAGGGAAATGGAACAAGAAACAGATCAGTGCAAAAGGGAAGAATGTTAAAACACTCCAACAGAGATCAGCATGTGCAAGCCAAGTGGGTAAAGAGGAATAAAAGGAAACTGGAAGATACAGCAAAACCTATTAATAACTATCTCCAATGTCCTGTATTGCCTGTCTGAAGACTGCAGAGCAGGAGGGAAAGGAAGCATTCCTAAGGAACTTGCCTGCTACTTCTCAGGTAGGGGTGGGTGAACTGCCTTTTTAAATATATAACACACTTCTCCATTCCTGCTCTCACTACTCCTAAAAGAAGTTGTATTTATCATGACTATATGACAATTCTGAAGGAACAAAATTTACATTTTGTCCCACAAACACTGAAGGTGGAACACCAGACAGGGAAAGGGGTTTATTTTTAAACACAGAAAATAAATGGAGAGTGTAGGAGAATGGAGAGGAGGTTACAGTAATTTTCAAAAATGAGGGAGACAGATAGCTCCTTTTCCAAGATGATCTCTCAACTCCTGCCCTTGAGGTTCAGCACTTGCAGATGGGAGCATCAGGCATTGCTTCCCTTGGCCTGTGCTGGTGCAGGGGCCATTGGTGAAAATGTCAGAGCAGCCATGGAAGCATGAAATCCTCCCACAAGTAAGTCACTCCCTATTAGCATCATACTACTTTAGCTTCCACTTTACCATCCCAAAAGCTCCAGTGAGCTGCTCCATGTAACAGCCCTGCAATCACTTAAGTTTTCCTACAGCAAAGCAGGTACTAAACAAAGAACCCTCCCTTGAATTGTGTGCATAGGTAAACCATATTTTTTGCCATCACTCTTTGTTTTTTGTGAGCTGAATAAAATGGCCAAAACATTTAGTCTCTATGAAAGAGCAGTGAGCACTCTTGTCATTTGGCAGCAGGATGCTGAGCTGCAGGTGGGTGGCTGCTGAGGCTCCCAGGCTGCATTGCCCCACCCCTGTTTGCATGTTTAAAGCCATGGAGCACAGAAAACACCACCCTAACAATTCACAGCTAAGTAGACACACAGTCATTTACTTTCCAGCAGTGAAACAAGGCCCTTTCCTCAAAGCTGGTGGTGAAATTGAGGGCACAACTTAAAATTGTTCCCCCAAAAAATGTAATTATACGTAAATATGAATGCAGTTCTAAATTTGTGGGAAGTTGACAGATCCTTACTGTATCACCTGGCACCCAGCACTAGAGATAAAAAGACACAAGACACTTCAGAAGTAGGTTGGAGCTTCGGGCAGCAACAGATTGCTGCCATTAAATGACATTTATCAGAACACTATCAAAGAGCCTTTAATTTCAACAGTGAATACCTGGTCCTTAGTAAGACTCTGAGTCAGAAAATATACAGAAGTGGCCAACAGACACATTCATACCCACAGTACTCAGCTAGTTATTATGACAAGCAGCAAAGTAGTTATAAAACAGTCTTGTCTCATTTCCTCCAAAATATAATCCTACTACCATTAGCATTTGCTGTGTCCTGAGAGTGCTTCATATGAACCACTCTGCAAAGAAATGGAGAGGACAAGCAGCATTTATCCATAGGACAAGATAAATCCAGTATCACAATCGTTTAATGAAGACTACAAATCCTACTAAGTGTTTTTTCATTTATAAGCCCTAGATAAAGGGCAGGACAAACTGTGGTTTCCCTCCAGAATGCCCAAGACAAAGGCAATGCCAATTTTGGCCTCATGACAATATGGTAATACAAGAGTGTCTGCAATAAAGCCTTTATGAAGAACACCAGAGTATATGTTTTAGTGACGGTGCCACAAAACTGGTGTGTTCCAGCAGCATAATTCCCCATCATTATAGTCATGCTTCAGTGAGGCACAGTCATTTTCCAAAGATAACACTCTTAACAGTATTATTCCATTTCTTTTATGCCGTGTAATAAACAGGAGTTTCAGTTACTCCATTTGGCAGATGCTGGAACAGAACCAAGCCTGTTGTTCCTTGCACTGAAGCTCTTATACTGCTGTACAAAACATTTTCATGTGCTGTTTTCTCCTCACCACATCAGTCAATGGGATGTTTCCAAGTCAATCTTTACATTATCTGATCACAATAAAATACATTAAAGATAGAGGAAGCAGATTAGAGCAAACTATAAATTAACTCCCACACTCTTCTTGCCTAATCTCTTGGATTTGAGATCCTACAAAAACAAACCCACCAGAGCTGTTATTAGAGGACACAGAAGAATCCTGCTCTGCTCAGATCCAAAGACCTTCTCCAGGTTTTGTCACTAAGAAAACAACTTGCAGTATCATTTTCACACAGTAACTATCACAACATCCTCAAATATCAACGTGCACCTGGAGAAACAGAAACTTCTACTGAGATAAGCCAATGACAGAAACAGAAACACAGCCCAGGCTGCACCCAGCTGGCAGCACATGAAAGCTTAGCTTCACATTCTGCAACTTCATTCTGAAAAGACAAATGAAGAATAAAATGATGACTCATTTTCCCTCCAGGTTCCCTTTGTTTTGGTCTCTTTACAGGCAGCCTTCAGCAGGACACAGGACACAGCCACATCCACATGATTCCCTACCCATTCAAGGTCTCATGTCCTGCATTTACTGTTCAGCTCCACTGTGCTCCTCTAACTCAGAGAGCCTTTCCAACAACACATACACACGAGAGTTAACTTTTACACATCATTTCAAAATTAATTTCTAATCTCCAGGATAGCACTGAATGAAGAACAAGAAAAGAGTTCTGCTCACATGCCAGCTGTCTCGAGCAAAACAATTGCATTTATTGTTCCCCTTTCAAGAGGCAAAAATCCCCACTACCCTCTCTCAGAGCTGCTCACAGATTTGCTTTCCTCTTTATCAGCTACAAAAGACTAGCAGCCAAACACATCTATACCACTAAAGTTGCAGAGCTCCTTGTTGGCTGACAGAGCGGGACTGAGGAGTGGAGGCTTCCCTGCTTCTGTGCTTCCTTTGTCTTCAGTCTCCCCCAGCAGCCACACCAGCCCTTGCCAAATAATTTACATTACAGGAGCAGGGACCCAAAATCAAGGGCTACAGCAGTAAATTTAAGAATTAGGCAAAATAGTCTATTTTACCTGCCAGTGAATGCAATAATAAGAGCATTTATCTGCAATTTCCCCACTGCCAGAATCTGCCAAGAGGAACCAACTTGTATGAATATTGTCTTTATTTAGATTGACTTGATAATTCTTCCTGTGCCTATAACCCATGTCTGTCTGGTCCAGTTCCCTGTACAGTGCTCCAATGCAGAGAGAATAACTTGCTAGGAGCTTTAACCACACATTAGTTTGCATTACCAGCACAGACATGCTGAACTAGTGAGCCATGGACAACCCTCTTCTAACACTGCAAGAGCTGATAAAAGACTTGCCATCCAAGCTGAGAGGCAGCACAAATTTATTTTCCCTCTTCCCAATGCAATAGGGTAGATTCTGTGGCACTTTGCAGGGCAGGGCAGTGTCACATCCCAACAGAAAACAATGAGGGACAGTGGAATGGCACTGGAGATGGGCAGCTGGACTTGCTGGTAATCCATATTCCAGTGAGACCTCCAAGTGGATGTCTATTTAACATCTATACTCTCTCCATCAATTAGTATCACACTGACAAAGCCAATACATATGCATATGTGTATTTTCTTTTTACATATGCATGCCTGTCTGAGCTATCTGCTCAGCAATCAATCCTCCTTTAATCAGTTCCCCATTAAATACAAACTCCTACATCTTCACACTCTGCTTTACCTCATCATGACTATGAAAATCCCCTTATAATGACTAAATTGGCCTTTTAGCAGAATAGTTCAACTGATGGAGGAGGGAAGGGACAGGAGGAAGACACCAACTGTGCAAGTCAGAGTTAGGAAACAGGAAAAGTCTTTGCACCCTTTAAAAACATTGTTAATTAAAGCAGTAAAGTCATCCTCAGCACTTGAGAATTCTGAGGAAAAGCTTATTACATGAAAAGTGTTTGACAAATCTGGTATCTCAGGTTTTCCACTTCAAGGTTTCAGAAATTCCCATCCTTAGAGACAAACTGAAGCATTTCACCCTGTTTTTTCCCCTTCTGAGACAGGGAGTAATAATATGGCTTATGGGGTTATGCAGAGATACCCTGATTTCTTAAAATAATTTCTGTAGATTTGTCAATACAAAATGTTCCAGTAGAGTGAGAACACAGGAAAAATACTATTTCCACAGGAATGAGAAACACATGACTGAATCTGCTCAAACTGGCACAAAGAAGATGAAAAAGGACAAAATTTGGGGTGAAGCTTTTTTTTCCCTGAATACACAATCCCTGTATTTCCTGAAATGCCATAGACTTGTTGCAACAGGCTTACAAAATTATGTCCAAATTTTTGTCCAGCTTGAAATAAAAAGCCCTGATTGACAGCAAAAATAGGTCTTTCCTAGCAATCAACGTGTTTTGTTTTTCAGCCTCTCTATATTTTGTGGACAACAGCCCAGATTTTGGCAGATTATTTCATTAGGGGAAGCTTGTAGTTTAACTAAATGTGGCTTTCTCAACAGAAAATTGTTATAAATCATTTCACATCTTTTAAGCTGACATGATGATTCATGTCCAGGAAATCTGTATGAAAATCTAGAGTTAGGGCTGATCAGACAAAATTAAAGGTGCCCATCACTTCATTTTTACCACTTACACTATTGTATCTTTATACACATACAGAAAAAAAAGAAAAGCAACAACCCAAAAAATCCCAAACCAAGTCTGTTTCATGATTTGTTTTCCTCCATCTTCATTCATGACATCTAAGTCCAAAGACATCCACTACAATCCACTTATCTGAGGAAAGGCAGGAAAAATCCAAGCTACAGTCAACTACCACGGCTCAGCTGCTGCTTTATGAAATGTGATGTTGCCCATTCACAGTAAACTCTGCATAAACCTCTTTGTGGCTGTGTTTCAGCTGAATTTTGCTCCCAGCATCTTGCTTAGATACAGTGTGTCTGTGCAAAACAGCCTATCAGTGGTGGAGGATAAAGAAGAGGGGGGAAAAGAGCTTTATTAACTAAATTATAAATCATTTAATAACTAAACATCAAGCCAGGCTTGCCAAAGAAACCATATTTGTCCAGTGTTTGACTGTTGGCAACATTTCAGGCCTCAACAAACCCTCATATGAACAATTTTAGTTCTCTAAACTCCAGTGAACTCAGTGGGGCAGAAGGCAAATTTGTCCCCCAAAACAGCTTTAAAGAGACCTTAATCTCTTTTCCAATTTCAGTAAATACATGAAATGTCTAAACCTACTACCTTATTTACCCATCAACTGGATCTATATTTAGACCATTTTCTACGACACACTCCCTAGGTAATTAATAACTTTATCTGGATTCTCCTGTTCGAGATGCCCACTCAGAGCTCAGAGGAGGACAAGGGGCACAACAGGAGCAAACACTTCCTAACTCAGCCTGGGCTTTAAGAAATAGCTGACTTAAATCTCATCAACTTAAGTGCTATTTCATGCCCCTCACCTGATCACAATCCTTCCATTTGCTCACAAAGTGGGACAACACAGGGACTCCATTTGAAAGATGAGGTTTCATTTGCTCTCTAAGAATTTTTGTTCTTCCCTAAAAGAAACAATGGGTTCTCCCCACCCTACCATCTGCAATTTTCTTTGCAGTCACTGTTTTACTTAGCCAAGGCATTGCTGGGTCAGACAGTCACTTTAAAACTAGAAGAAACCAGGTGCTTTTTATATAAACATAATTAAGCAATTTAATGAAAATCTGTTGAGTCCACCTCTCTCTGAGAATATGCAGGGCTCAGTTTGGTTTATTTCTGCTTGTTTTTCAATGCATGCTGCACATAAATGTAGCTTTGCTGTCACCAACAGGTTGTCATGAGAATTAAATATTTTTCCTTTTTTTTTTGTTGTACCTCAGGATAAAAATACAAATGTGATTGACCCAGACTTACTCTTAGTGAGTATGGTTTTAATTTGTAAGTATTCCTATTAACTTTGATATAATTAATGATGATTTAGTAATCTCTGGCTAAGGGAAGACAGATTAAAGTTGCTGCTGTTCAAAACAGTACAGACAGAGAACATAATTAAATCATCTATCTGATTTTTCAAATTGTAACAGAGAGATGCATCACACAACATGTCACTTCTGGTTTCTCAGAGAGCTTATTCTTCTTTTATTATGAGCAGAATCATCTGTATCCACTGCATGAGACAATTGATTGGTTTCAGGGTAACTGGATGTTTTGCCAGCCTTCACTGTGCTCCCACTCAATATGTCATGTAAAATAATGTGCTGAAAACTGGCTGACCTACCTGTCTGCTGGGTGTTTATAAGGAGTTTGTCTCCATGGTATTTCAGTTCTTTATCAGAAAACAAAACAGGGGATACAGGAAACCAAGGAAACCTTGAAAGGAAAGCCATAACAGCGATAAATAAGATTTGATGGCCCAGACACAATCCTGAGAGGCTAATGACATGTCAGCACTCTCACCCTGCTCCCTGAGCAGCCCTGGGAGCTCCACAATTCTCTCCCTGCTTCCACCTTGCTCAGGACATTTATCCTGCTCTCCCCTCATCATAAGCACATCACATAATCCCTACAGGGAGGCTGAGCTGCCAAGCACTGGGGGAGAGCAGGGCCAGGCTGGGACAGGCACTGCCACCTCCACCCTGCCCACCCTGCTTCCTCCAGGGTCATACCCTGGTTTTGACTGGGAGAGAATTAATTTTCTTTTAGTACAGTGCTGTGCTTTGAATTTAGTGTTAAAACCTGTTGATCACACAGAGGTGTTTTGTTCTTTGCTAAGTAGTGCTCACACTCAGGGATTTTTCATGTTTCCGTGCCCTGTCAGCACAGGTGCACACGTTGGGAGGGAGCAGAGCCAGGACAGCTGACCTCAAGATAAGGCAAGAGGGATATTCCACACCATAGATTGTCATGTGCTATTTATAAACTGGGGGAGTTGGCTGAGAATTGGTGATCACTGCTCAGGGATGGGCTGGACATCCATCAGTGGGTGGTGAGCAATTGCATTGTGCATCACCTGCTTCTCTTGAGTTTTATTCCTCACACCTTCTCTCTCTCTTTTTTTTTTTTTTTTTTTTTTTTTTTTGTCTCAAATAATCTGTGACTTTCTCAACCCATCTTTTCTTTTTGATTCTCCTCCCCAGTGGAAGGAAGGAAGGAAGGGACTGAGTGAGTGGCTACAGGGTGTTTAGCTGCCAGCTGGGATTAAACCATAACAGACATTGATAGTACAGACACAAAAAGCATCAGCTAAATCTTGAAATACTTGCAGGAAGCTGCCTGATAGCAGCTGGGAACAAGAGATCAGACAGCTGAAAAGCTGAAGAAACAGCTGTGTATGGAAGCAGACATTAGAGAGCACTGGGCATTGAGATCCAGGGCTCCACATGCTACTGCTGGGGCCAAGCTGAATCACTTTTAGGAACTATACCATGAGTTTGGAGCTGAGACAACTCCATTTGTCATGAGTTAACCTGGTGTTTTGTCCAGGGCCTAAGCACCTTTTGTGCAGAGTGCTCACTTGATCATGCACGTAAGGGCTGAAGAAACACTGAAGCAAAATGGAAAGACTGGAAAACATGACTTAAATTCTCACCTTCTTTACTCTCTCATTTTGCATCTCATCCAAGTTCAAGTGAATAATAAGGTAAACAATTACTACATTCTCTCATAAGAGACACAATCTTCTTCCTATGGCTTTGTTTCAGCAATGTCTAAAGGTAGCAGAGAAGAAAGAAACTTTATAAAATCTGGGCTCATATGTAACTTACCTAGGAATTTTTAACCACTTGCTTCTAGTGGATTCTAGGGATCTAACATGTATTAAAATATAAGGAAGTTAGCCTGATAAGAGTTAGGAGTTCCTGCAAGTCTCTTTAAAGGCTCAAAAGTTTTAACAAAGTTAAACTGGGATCAGAGGCCCACAAATGCCTAGACTAGACAGCAGCTGCTTCTGCTCCTGTTCCTTCTTGGCCTCTATGAGTGGTGGTGCTGTGAGTGTCCCTGCACAAGTTCTCATGGTGAAGAAGAGGGTAATGTCACAGATGTTGTCAGAGAGTGCCAGATGGCCATGAAGCAATTTTTTCTATAAAGAAGTTGAGGCATCCAAGGCATGTGCCTGACTCAGAGACTCGCTGGAAGGCTGCAGCTCCTCCCCAAGGCACTTCCCATGCACCAGGCACTGTGCAAAGCAACAGAGCAGCCTGTCTGCTGCACAGGTGGGACCCAGAGCAGCCCTGGGGCCTGCCAGCAGGGAGTCACTAGGTCTGCCTCCTCAGGTGGCCTTTAAACCACGACACTTAATACATATATTTTATAGTTCTGCAAAACCAAAGGAATTACCGCTGTCCCCTGCTTTTCGTCACCCCCCTTAATCTACTCTGATTTGTGTTGGCTCCTCTGCTTGCACACTCATACCATACCAAGATAGGGTGTAATTCCTAGAATGACACAGGTCACAGGGATAAACAAACCTCTAGAAAGCACCTTATACCATAGGGCTTAATCCTTTTGGCAAACAGGAACAGGTCGTGGAGCTGAGTGTGTGTACACCAGGTTAACTGCATCTGCTGCCAGGTCTGTGAGGACAGAAGGGATTAAGTGACACCAGCAGTGCTAAAATGGTACAACACTTATGTTTAGACAGGGTAGTAGGACCCCTCCAGCACCTGCTGCTTAAAGGGGAGTCAGGACAAGAACAAGGAAACTGGAGTGGGTGAATTTCAGAGCTGTCACGTTAAAATGGCCTCGCTGCTGTTGCAGCTCTGCTGCAAGCTCACACTGCTCAGTGTGCTTGGGAAACAGCTGAGCACTAGACAGAACAAAAACAAACACAAAAAAGGGACTCACTCACCACCAGGAAGCTTTTCCCTGGTGTCCTCAGCTAAAATGTTAACCTGGATGTCTTTCAGGATAAATATCTCAAGAGTTATTTGTACACAATGCTGCAGTGTTTACCTTTTGATTACAGATCTTTACACTCTGTCCATTATTATTGAATGCCAGGATGAAAGGCAGCCTAAGGGCCTGAATGCAATGTTCTGTCACAAAGAAATACAGCAAAAGTAATGGCAGGCTCTGAAACTAGAAATATATTCGGTTGGAAAGAAATACGAGCAGTTATCGGGGTTTCTTTTGCAGAGCGTTTGGATTTTGTTTTAAGAGAAAGATTCTTGCAGTTTTGCCTTGACAGTGACATGTAAAGCCTGGATTTGGATATAAATTGAGGATATGGGTATAAAATCCTTGTGACTAATTTCTGTGTCTTGCATTTGTGTCTGTACAAATAAAAAGGGAATTACAGGGGTGTAACTCTATATGCCTTCCTATCCAGAACCACAATGAGCACTATACTGTGCTTTAAGCTATCTAGAACTCTGATTGTTAAGCATCCTAATGAAGTTTAATTTGTGGTTATATTACTCCTGTTTCAAATTACTCATAAAAATATCTATGATTTTTATTAATCTTCTCTTCTAGCACTGGCATATAGTTTACCCCTTAATCTGATGCCTGAGTCATAAAACTCATTTCCAATTTTTATGCTCATGTTCCAGCATTCCAGATTTGGATTTTGAAAGGCCAAAACCTGGGGCTGTTTCCAGAAAATATTTTGATGTGTCACCTGATATAGATAATTCACATTTTCAACAAGGTCACTTGTGAAGTCTAGACAGCAGCAGAGGTGTGCAAACTTCTTTTTAAAATTGCATCATGATACTGCATCACTTATCACAACACTTTCTTCCACTGGCCAAATTTTGGCACGATTTTTAAAGAAAAACCTTTTCGCAGCTACTTATTAGTGTAGCACCACTGACTAGGTAGTGCAGATTATCTGTAAATCTTGAGTCTAAGGGGGGTTTTTCTGGTTCTCTTTTACAGCATCTCAGTGCTTGCTGCAGTACTTCTAGGAATACCAAACCCTCTTACTACACTTAAAACCTTCTCCCTTTTAGATTCACTTCAAAATCCTCCTGTCATAGGCCAGTTAGGCTAAAATATCACAGCACCACCTGACTTCAAAGAAGAGAAAACTGACTTCAGGTACGTACAACTGCTTTACATTTAAGGGTAGGAAAGCAGGCAGTAACAATTTTTTCATGCAATCTTGCTTTAGATTTAATTCTTACTAATAAGAAATTAGAGTCATTAACACTATTAAATTTAATTACGTTAGCAATTTTCCATCAAGTCCTATATGAGTAGTTAATTATTGATATTTATTTTTCCTAATGGGATTCAAAAGTCTAATTAAAAGTCTCTCTTTTGAGGTTATAATGGAACGAATCTTTATGAAAAACAAGACACTTCTAATAGCCAGAAATGGCATATTCCCTTAAATATCATACTTCAAACTACCTGCCTCTTCAGCACTTCAAGCAGAACAGAAAATCAAATAAATTTACTTGGTGCTGCAAGAGCACAACTGTGAGTCCCTTTCTTCCCTTCTCAGTCCTCTCTCCATGCCCAGTAGTTTCACAGTTTGTAAGAACTGAGTAATAAGGACAGGTATAACAAAACATTTTGACTCTTTACAATAACACTAAGAGCAGGATTTTGCAACATTGATTAGTCATGTTTATAAAAGCTTTACAAGAGTTGCAATGGAATAAATTATTCCTCTCAAGAAATTGAAACAAGACCAAGCAAAAAGGCCCAGTTGTCCACACAGTTTGTCAACACTCCGTGTTTCAGCACAGCTATTGCAGCAACATTTGGCTAGATTAGGCTGGTCTCAATTCTGGTTTCTAAGCACAACTGGTAATAGATTGTAAGCTAAAAACTTCCATTGCCACTGGAAGCTTCCTTGCTCTAGGAAAACACACAGTACCTTCAACCCAGGTAACATTGGGGACACCTTGCTCTTGCTTGTGCTGAGCATTGACCCATGTCTGTGTAACAGAAACAAATGGTGAGCTGGAGAGAGGTGTCACAGGTGAGAAAGACAAAATATATTCAGGATATGGATATATATGTGGATATTCAGGACATTTAGGACCTCCCAGAACATCAAGAAAAAGATTAATCAATTATGTGAGTACAGCACCCCAGTAAAATCAGCCGTCCCTTAACAGCCTAGGACTTACATCCCACCTGAGGACTGACCCAGCAGCCTGTCCTTCAGTTATGTCACTTGTTTTGCCAGTGATGATATTTGGCACTGAGTGTCGCTGCTTCAGTCTCCAAAAATCAGAGCACTTTGCCACAAATTGCAAATCTCGTGCTCCTCAGCATGCTGGCTTTGCTTTTCCTTAACTTGTACAGATCAATGACAGGTTAATGCTTAGTTAACATTTATTAAGAGCAACATGGTTTCAGAAAATTCAGACTAAAGCTGTCAATTAGATGACAGATCCTTCATGAAAGATGAAAGAACCTCTGCGTTGGGAAGATACTCTTATGCTTTGTTGTCCAAGGTTTATCAGTTAGAAGGTTCCAAGTGTCCAGACTTATCAGGAATAAGAACTAAAGGGTACTGTTGATCTCTTATTTCACAGAATCTCACTAACAATGAATGGTATCAAAATAGTCCAGAAATTACAGATTCACACAGCCTTACAGTGACCACCACAAAGTAGCATAGCATGGAATTGTTTGGGTTGGAAGGGTCCTTACAGATGATCTCATTCTATACCCCTGCCAAGGGCAGGGGCACCTTCCACTATTCCAGGTTGCTTCAAGCCCTGTCCAGCCTGGTCTTGGACACTTCCAGGGATCCAGGAGAAGCCCCAGCTTCTCTGGACACCCTGTGCCAGGGCCTGCCCACCCTCCCAGGGAAAAATTACTTCTCAACATCCCATCTAACCTGTCCTATGACAGTTTGAAGCCATTCTCCTTTGTCCTGCCACTCCAGACCCTTGTCCCAAATCTGTCTCCAGTTCTCTTGGAGGCCCTTCAGTCCCTGGAAGGAGCTCTCAGGTCTCCCAGGATCCTTCTCCAGGTGTGAACATCCCCAGCTCTCCCAGCCTGACTCCAGAGCAGAGGAGCTCCAGCCCCTGGAGCACCTTCATGGCCTCCTCTGGTCTGGCTCCAGCAGCTCCACATCCTTGTGCTGTGGACAGAGCTGGCCATGGTGCTCCAGGTGGGTCTCACCAGAGGAGAGGGGCAGAACCCCCTCCCCTGACCTGCTGCCCAGGCTGCTCCTGATGCCAGGACATGGCTGTGGGCTGAGCTCTCACTGCTGGGGCAAGCTGAGGTTCTCCTCAACCCCCAAGCCACAAGTTCTTCCCCTCAGACACAGCATCAGGGAGTAAACACTGAGGGAAGCCTGCTAAAAGCCTCTGGAAGGGCAGCCAATCTGTACTCAAGGTCACTCTACAAATCAGAAACATCAAGGCTGATTACAAATTAAATTCTCTACTGTCTTTTATGTTGGTGCAGACACAGACTTTGTGAAGTGTCTGACATCCTGTACGTAATTACTGCTAAATCTGAATGGGAGAGATTCAGACCCACTTGAGCAGTGTATAAATGCTGGCTTTGTGACAGGACAGCAGAGTCAGGACGCTTGGCTAGGCAGAATCTTACACCCAAGGGGTTTCCACACCTTTTCAATTTGTGAACTCTCAACAGTTTGCTAGCACTGGTGTAAACTCAAGTGCAGCTGCCTGAAAATGCTCTTGCTTTACCTGTTTGTGCCCTGGAGATCAAACCCCACAGCACCAGACTGTCATTTTGCACAGCTATGAAGGGTGCACAAACCACAAAAATTCAGCAGGAACCCAGATATGCAAGTTTGGTCTTAGTTCAGCCTTAGAGCATAAAATTCAAAAAAAAGCATGCCATGAATGACAGTCAATATCCAGAGTACAAAACCATCAGGAGTTTTGGAAGCTCCATGCTATCACCTCACAAGGAAGAACATTTCTGTAGAACTGACCCATGTCTTTGTGTGGACTGACAAACAGATCTGACTTTTTCTCTTGCTTCCAGTAAGACTCACTTATCAGTACCTCCAAAACCATCTCCTAAAGAAATATCACAAATCCATGTTAGAAAAGACATCATGCAAAAATAATTTTTCCCCATGTTCTTTGTGTGTGTTCCAGACCCACCTCCTTTCATGGCAGAAGAAGTCACAATGATAATCATCCTAAACCTGCAGGAAGATTTCCATTACACATATTTATTCTTCAGGACTGAACCTGACCTTAGTTTATCAACAACAGGGATATTAGGAATACCTTTTGGTGCGGGAGATTTGTTCTTTTTTAATCATTACCCATCAGTAGAAAAAATATCTCTAAGCAATAGAAATAAAACAATAAATTGGACTGAAAAAAAAATTTAAAAGGGGAGAAAACCAGACCTTTTTGCAAAAACAGAGGCAGGAAATTCTTTTACAAAAACCAGAAGCTCTTCTGCATCTCAATCAAAAGGCTGCAAGCTACAGCCTTGAATTTCAATTGCAGACGGTAAGATGACATACAATTAATATGATTCTATTTATGTAGTCTAATCAAAGCATGATAGAACAGGAAAAACAAATGTAACATACTGTGTGTCTTCAGATTTAACCTGCAATGCATTAAAAGAGACCATTAGCATTTAGTACCAAATTCACATTCATTTCCCTGCATCTGCAAGTGTTCCCTTCTTTCTCAGTACCATCATGGCATGCTGAGCCAGAGGCAGCTCTTATCCCTGAGGTGTTTACAGAAACTGCCAAGAACACATTTCTTCCCCTCTGGAATGCACCAGATGATGTATCAGGTGTCAAATTTTTCTGCCACAGTTTCCCCAAGTGTAGATCATAAAATCTTCTTTGTTATATGTCACTCATCTCATATTTGACTACCCCCTTCCCCTGCTCTTCCATTATTCTTGTGCAAAAAAAAAAAAAACTACTGGAAGAACAATGTTTGCTCCTGATCACACTCTGACGTCTTCACTTTGTGTCTCTGCATCTCCTACAGACACAAAAACCTTCTGTGCTTCCCTGCTCACCACATGCACCTGACTAAAATCTCAGCACACGGTGCTATGATCCTGCTCTTTGTTACAGTTTTGTTTCATTGCAGTGACAATGGATTTCTGTCCATCTGGATTACTGAGAGCTGCAGAGAACAAGGGGAATGTTCCGCAGGGAACAATGGTGCTTTGGAAAAAAAAAAAAAGAGAGGCATTAAGATGACTAATAACTCTTTTCTATACCCTATAATGCACAAGTATAGTTACTTTTCCTAAATAGCTCCCTTTCTTAAGAAGGCTGTTCTTGGCATAATAGAGCTCTGCTATTAGCCACCCAGTTCTGATTTTCTGATCTATCACTACGTCAGGAGATAAAAAAACAACAGCCACATAACAGTGAACTGACAAGGAGACACATTTCTGAACATAAAAGGAACACATTTACATAATCTGATCATATATATATATACAACTTATTTGTGTTTTAAATTGGAATTTGCCTCAAAAAACAGTAAAAAGAAAACATAAACACCAAAAAGATCTTAAAATCAGGACAGATCTAAAAATGTTGAGAGAACTACAATTTAGTGCCTTTTTCTCAGTACAGCACCATATTCATAGAAACTATTGGTTTATTGCTCCCAACGTTGTCTATTTTTTTTTCCTCTTAATAATTTTATTATACCAATAGAATTATTTTTCTGTACTGGGTGAGGTACAGGTGTCTCTACAGTCCTTTGCAATGTGACACACAGGTGGGCATGTCAAAGGCTCAAAAGAGAAGCTGGTTTGCTGCTCCAGCTGCTGAAAAACACCACCAGTTGCTGGTTTGGCTGAAGAATTGTCCATAAACAAAACATCCCCCAAATGGAGCCATTTCTTCAGCTGCAGAACCCTCAGACTGAGCACAAAAGACACTCAATGCTTCATGCAAATGCATTTAATTCATCAGACGCCTCGCAGACTGGCACTACAAGGATTCATCACCATTTACCAGAGCTGGATGTGTCTCTGTGAGGATCCAGCCAGAGCCAGCACCGTGCTCAGTGTGGGGCTGCTAATACAGAACATTAACAGAGCGTGGGTAATGGGCTGTACCCCTGCACAGGCTGAATCCCATCCTTTTAGCTGCATGACAGGTCATTTGCTGCTGCTTCTGCTCCCCCTTTGCATGAGAATAATTGTGAAAGCTCTCGGATCAAAACTCTGCCTGTTTGAACGTGCACACCGACAAAATCTTCCTTCTCTGAGCCCCCAAAAAACATACAGAAAGAATTGTGGGATACTGCAATAACATACTCCACCATTAGCTTCTGTAGAATTCTTTACATAATATTTTCCCATAATTTAGGCTGATCTGTCTGTGTCTGACTTTGCAGCTCAGCTCAAAAGTTCATCCATTCTTAGTGGCTTAGTCAAAATTAATTTTCATCCTACATATGACATTAAGACCACGAGGGACATTGTGCTGTAAGACATAACACCCTTTTATATCCAGTACAGTTGTTACTCCTACAGAGCACAACACATGTATATGACAAGCATGTAGAATGTTAAATGAAACATGAATGAATAATTCTCCCTCTACACTTAATTAATCAATTTTCAAGCATATAAGTAAATGTTAATAGCAAAGGTTTAATGCCAGTGCATAATAAATAAACTTAAATATCACTGGCATATATTTTGAAACATCAAAGGAAGGAAAGGAAAAAGGAATTGTGAAAGTGAACAATTTAAAAGAAAATGAAGTTGAGGTGACCTAATTAAAGGCTTTTCCTCCGCTACAAAAAGACATCAAAGTGCTGCTTCTGAAGTTCTTTTGCCAAACCAACAGCCAAATTAAAAGACTGCATTAATTTCAAGGAGTGAGTCAGAGAACTACTCCTGTAAGAACCTTCAGTCCCTCTGTGTTGCCACAGAAACAGAACATTATGGCTAGTTTATAATCCAAGTGCTCCATTTATATAAGAGAATTTATTTTTAATTTTCACCTTTTCATTTACTCATCCAAATATATAAGAAAGCCCCTCAGAAATTTATGATGCTTCTCCCATGCCTGACAGCTGGAGTTTGGATGTAAAACAATGCTGGGTTTACACTGTTTTTTCCTAATGGCTTTCTGCAGGAGCAGCAGTGTATTTGCACAGCAGAACAGCCAGACTGGTGAGCCTCTGGCAAAGCTGGGCTCTGAAACAAAGCCAGGATCCAGAGACTGACCAGAGGTCCCAGCAGCAGTGTCCCTGTGGGTGTCACAGTGGAGGAAACACTCCCAGTGCAGGAAACACCTTTCTGGCAAGCCCAGATGTCACCTGGAATATTTAGGGGATGCCTTGGGCTGTCACCCACATTTGAGGCACATTGTGCAGTTCAGAGCACACCCATGCCCACACATTCCTTCTGCCAGTGAAATTACTTTTGCCACTGATGTTTGCTGACTTTACTGGCTCTGTGTTGAACCTGGCATAATCCAGCTTCTAACATAAACAGAGGGGGCAGATGAGCTGGTGTAAAATCCATCTAAATAGTTTCTTTCAGGACAAAATTGACATAAGCTTTCATTCACCCATCCTGTGTACACTTTGCTACAAAAGACACAAACCGTAAATTCTACACAAATTTTATAGATATATATATATGTATATGTGTATATGTATGTGTATATATATATATATACTATGCTCAAAATACAAGTTAATCAGGTTGAGTGCTACCTTCTCAGAAACAACTAGCACCATGTCTTGTTTCTATGGCTTTTAATGAATATTCTAAATTTAAGAAATGCATAAACATAAGGGTAATTTACATTGCTAAAGTTAATCAGTTTTCTTATACATTTTATGCATCCGCATGATTTTTCATCTGTATTGCATAAATGCATCTTCTCATCTTTAATATGCATATGTACATCCTAACACTCTACTTGTGCCTATTTGCTTTTACAAATGTCTAGAACCATGCCTGTCTCGAGATTTTAAAAGTCTGTGGTGTACAAGAAAAAATATCAGCAAAAGGTTTTAAAATACTTGCAGATTCAAGGAGGCATTTAAATTAGATGTGAACCTGCCCTTTTGTAACTTGGTTTTTCTATCAGTAAACTGATAACAGAAGAATCTCCTTCAGAAGCTGGCATATCAGCAAATGTCCAATACAAAGGACAATTCCATTAAAGAAATAGGTTTGTATATACAAATGTTAGATAAGAAATTTGACAAGGGTACAGCAAATCTTCACTGATTAGCATTTGCAAAGGTCCCTGAGATGCAGAGATGAAAGATCTTCACAATAAAACAAAATGCATATTTGTTATTAACACCATTCTACGTTGGAAAGCTTTCCCAGTCCACCCTCAGTAGATACTAATGAACCTTCAAACATTCTCTAGTTCATTCCAGCACAAAATCAAGGTCTTGGCAGGGTCAAGAGAATTAGGTACCTAACAAAATAACTTATGGTTGTTTTCTCAAAAGAGTTGACCTTTACCTGATTTTGTTTAAACCACTACACATCCAAGTCAGGTCCCCATCACTTTACATGGGTAGAACTAGAAGCAGTATAAACTTCACCTTTTAATATGCAACATTTCATTATTTACAAACCAACAAAAGAGGTTTAATAATATAATTTGGGAACTGAAGCACACCAGCTAGTTGAAGAGACTTTTAGATCAGTGAAGCTGCTATTAAAGTGCCATCAAAGCATTTTTGACTCCATAGAATTAATCATGAAATCTGTTCCTGCCAGCTCACTTATCATATCCGAAATATTAATTTTGAGCAAAATTAAATTGGACACCTACCGACAGCAACATTTTGCCCTTCAGAACTCCCCTTCACATTGATTTATTAACGGCTGCCAGAACAGTGCACCAGAGCAATTCATTACTACTTTCTCGATGTTTCCCTGTGCTTACAAATAGTTCTCCAGAGTGAAAGGTGCTACCTGACAGCATTCTGACAAAGGTGCATTTTTCAATTTGCATAATGTTCCTCAGATTTATTAGGATGTAAAGAAAGGTATTTCTCTTCATTATCAGTGGGAATGGGTGATTCACAGAGTGGAGATTCTGTGTTGAGTGGCTTTCCAACAAAGCAGACCCAGCATTTCCATTAGTACTTGGTGTGATTTCAGACAGAAGAGTCAGCAAATTCTTTTGTTTTATTCATCAGCATCACTTTCTTTGCTTGCAAGACAGCCAAAGGCATTTGTTCTGAGCAGTAGGTAGAAATGAGTCTGAAGATGCAGTGCTAGCCCAAAGAGAGGTAAGGACATAAACACACACGTGCCTTACTGCTTTTTGAAAGATATCATGCTAGAAATGCACTTTTCATTGGGTGAAAAGCAGAAAAAACCCACCAAAGTTCCACTCTGACCAAATTGAGGTTTCTCCCCTCCACAGCTAGAAGCCTTGGGATAGATCCATATAAACCATGGAAGTTTGGCATGGGGTGTTTTAATTTGACATCATACAAGTACAGCTTATAGAAAGGAAACTTCACGCCTTGGTATGCCTGGTCTGTGTTTGAGTTGCTGTATCAAATGCTCAACCTGATTCAAATCCCTAACTTTCAAGTGGATTCTTCAATCTTTGAAGAATTTGGTGTCTGGCAGAAGATCTTAATGCAGCAGCTTTTAATTCCTTTCTGTAGAACTATCCCACCCTTCCTGCTTCTTCCATTTCTGTGGCTGCACAAAGCAGAAACTGTCCCACTGTTAGAGATACTGGTTTATGAACTTTCTGCCTGAGAGAAAGACAATTCATAAATACCATGACTGCTGCCTGTTAATATTCCTGGCTCCAATCCAACTCTTCAATCTATGTGCTTATTTTTAAGCGTGAATAGTCCCATTAACGTCAATTGGGTTGCCTGTGTTCTGAAGTAAAACAGGTGTTTAAGCACTTTGCTGCATCACAGCCTATAAATGCACATCTGCCATTTTCTCTGGCTCAGTTAAAGGTTCCTTCCTAATCATCATACATTTATCCAGGAATTCCTCTCGTTTATACATGCATACACACATTCAGACTTTGCAACAGGCTACTTGACACATTTAAAAGCAGTTGTGTTTGTAATCAGAGACAAAACTGTCTAGCAACATAAATTTGAATATATATATTGAGGGAACACATGTAGCTGAAGGTATAATGGGGAGAAGAACACATAGATGGACATTAGTGGAAGTTTCCAGTAAGTGACTGGAAGGCAAAACAAGTTAAACATGCACAGAACCAATTAAGACACTCCAGATGGGGCTAGAAAAAAATGTCACCAGCATGCAGCAGAAAGCAGTCTTTTAAAACATGAACATTAAAAGTAAAAAACTGTTGATGCTCTCGTCAACTCTAAAACTTCATCAAACTCCTGTCCTTTCTAGAGCCACCTATGGAAAACCTGCTGCTCACACTTATTTGCATCCTTGTATGTAGTCGAGGCCAACATTTCCAACTCTGTGTGAAAATGGAACTCCTTTTTAACAAAATATACAAATTCTCTTGTGTCCCCTGCCATCACACTCCTGGGTATATATGCAGCATGCTATGATGTTTTATACCCTACCCTGATTGTCATTAAGTGGTAAAGATCCCTCTTGGGAATATTTAACATGGGGTTTTGCCAGTCTTTGACAGCCTACCAAGAGCCAACTTCCTCATAGCCAAGCTGGCTCTCTCACAGTGGGCAGTTTGGTATTTTGACCCTAAAACTTGAGCTGCTTGACATTGTCTTTGACCTCTCAAAGAAAGATAAAGGAACACAGGTGCACCCCCAAAGACACAGACTGATGTACCAAAGGTTACAGTTCTGCCCAGGAAGGGCTGATGTGTAAAAGTGACTATGGCAGGAAAAGGGCTGGCACAAACCAATCTCTGGGATTTCCCCATCTGCTCCTGAATGTGGCAGACAGAAGTCATGCCTCTAATAGAGAAAAAGACTGAATTGAAGTGTGTGTTTCTTAAAACCTGCTCCACAGCCTCATGGATTATCCTAGTTTGACAATGGAGCTCTCTTTTTCCAGTCTTCTGATTTGTCTTTTGGAAAGCCTATTTCCTATTTAAGACTTCAAAGTTCAGCCTTCAGAGTACTTTCTGCTGTTATCATATTGTCAACAACAGCCCTAATTTTGTAGTCTTCACCAAGATCAGTTACCTTCAGTCTTGCTATTCTTTCAGGAAAAACAACACATCACAATAAAAGTCCAGTGAACATTGTGATGGTGCAGAAGGGCACAGGTTTTAGACCATCACACTGCAGTCAGTGTTAGGAACAGGACGGGGTCTGGCTTATCCCCCCATCAGCTCTGGATTTCGTGCCATGCTCGTTGTACTCCATGCTCCATTTCAGAAATTATTAAACCCATTTCCACCCTCAAGTTATTTATACCATCTAGAATAATTTACTCATTACTTTGATAAATATTGTTTGGTTTCTTTTTACTTCTTGTTTCATAGCACTCATTATTCCTACTCATAGTTTAAGCAAGCTGTCATATTTTCTAAACCTAGTTATCCTTCAGTGTTCTCGGATATTTATTATATAAATGTTTTATCATCATTTTGGCAAATTATTTGTTCATTTTACTTTTTTTCTTTTTCTATATCAGCAATTCTTGTTCTTTAATCAACAATTTTTGCCGAACTTTTCTCCTGCACCTTCATTTTTGGTTAACGAAGTTGACTTTTGGTGTGCATAAGAGATCAGTATTGCCAAAGTAGTACTTACAACCTAAGTCTCAAATATACCAAGATAAGTGCTTTAAGATATACAGTGCTTCTTAAAAAAAAAAAAAAAAAAAAAAGCAAGCTTGAATTTCTGTAAGAGACTTAAAGATCACAAATTTCTTAAACACTGCTTAAGACCACCACAGGACTTTTCCCATTGTAGCAAACTGCAAAGAAGCAATTGCTCATCTGTGACCACCAAATTGCCCCACCCTGAGCCCAGGACATTCCCATTCCCACGTGGGCCAGGGGCATTCATCCCTTCTGAGGCAGCAGAGCTGGCTCAGCTGTGACCTGAGAGGCACAGTCATGTTTTAGAAGGTGCCATAAGCCACCAAAAACCCCCAAAATGCTCTCAGACTGATTTTCCACCTCGGGACTGCATGTGACGCCCAGTGTTAGAACAGACCCAAAATGTTGTAAAAGACAGTGTAGAACCTCTCCCAGAGGGGGTGCTGGGCATTTCAGGTACACCTGAACATACTGAGCCCATTGAACACTTAGGTTTTGTGGGACCCCCAGCACCGAGAAGCCCAGAAGAAGAGGACCAAAGGGACACCTTCTGGAGCCATTAGTGGTGATATCTTTCTACTAAATCAGTCTCCTGTAACTCTTTCTCCCCCACTACCTGCTATTTTTCCATTTATTTCAATCCCTACCTTACATGTATTGTTAAATAAAATCTGCACTACTGACTTTGGCCTATTTGCACTTTAATTCAGGCAGAGGCATCTCTCTGATAATCAACAGTTTCTTTTTACTTGTCTTATGAGGTAATTTATTTTCTTATTTAAATGCCAAAAGCTAAAAACTCATTGAAAATAATAAATCAGACTCTTATAATAGCATCAGGAACATAGGAGCTTTCAAAAAAGAAGATACTAATGATTTTGAATTTCATTTGCCAAATCCACAGCAAGTCGAAGCAAGTGTACGAATTCAGTCTTCACCATTATTCTATGCCTAGTTTATTACATAATAATCCTCTGACTATTCCTTGACAATCCCTTCCCCATTATTTCACACACATTTCACATTGTAAAACTGTACTGTTTCCACTATCTCATCTCCTCCATGTTGAAATATTGCTCTCTTATTACATTAAACACTAGTTTCTCCATTTGCATACTTTCTAGATGACATTATTTATTATTTTCTGTTCTATTTCTAACTGCAGGATCTTTAAGTTATCATCCAGTCTCGCAGCTCTTCCAAAATGTAATACAACCTGTGAATTTATTTGCCATGCTGCTTACCGTACCTTCTGGATTATTAAGGTGTTAAATAAAACCAGGTGCACCAATAAACTCAGAAATATCTCCCTATATAACTCAGTGCATCTATTTACCAACTTTTGTGACAGATAGTGCTCATTTCTAAGATAATTTAAACTATTTTTTCACAAGTAAGCTATGGCAACCTACGAGATTAAGTTCTTCTCCTGGATGTTACTGTGCAAATACAAAACATAAAACCAGTGCAGTCTGTGGGGGGTCAGTTTTGACACAGATTTCTCGACTAACCATTGCTGTTGATCTTCCCTGAATTACTAGATCTATGCTTACTTTATAAATAGACCTATAATGACACCAGGAAATCTGTCCTTTCCTTAATAGATCCAAAATACATATTGCTCACAAACACATTTATACACTGCTTTGATCAAATTTATCAGAAAAATGTTACAATATGCACATGTTAACAGGACACAAATTAAGAGCTTATGATCTAAAGTACACCACTGTCAGAAATAGTGAAAGAATACAGTAATCATGGGGGGACTAAAATAAGCCCAAATTATCTATTTTCAATGTCCTAAAGAATGAATGAAGGATGAGGACAGACTCCAATTTAGCTCAAAAAATGCCTTCATCCTGAGTTAGGAAGAAAAGAATTAGTCTACACTGCCTAGTCCCTCTTCCCTTCCTTGAGTAAAGCTTTTTGTGCTTTGGTCCCTCATACATCCATCAAAATTAAAAATAATCAAGCCAGGATCAGTCACTGAGAAAGAGTCTTCTCCTTCCTTCATTGCAATCAAGCCACTGCTCCCTCCATGCCTTAATGGACTCTGCTGCCTTCCACACCAGGAAAAAGCCCTGCCTATCTTGTTTCAATCCCCTCTAAGTTCCTGGCTTCAATTTACTCACGGGGATGAATCTGACTCGGAATCCCCCTCCCCCAGTTCTTATCTATTTATCTTCCTTAAGAGAGAGAATTTTTGCTAATTTAACCAGTCCTTCAGCCCGAGCTGAGCAGTGCAACAGTGACATCCCATGGCTGCCTACATCAGGCTCCAAAGAGCTTTCCTGGCTTGGCAGTGGCCTCCCCTCCTTGGTAAGGAAAACTGATGATGACTGAATATTAACTGCCCTCAGTGCCTTTTATCCCTTTAATTCCACAGTAAAACTACCCAGGCAGTTTTCTCCATGTTTCCAAAGAGCCAGAAATTGTCTTCAGATGCAGCCTTAGACTCAGACTTAGCGAGCTGTCCTTGCAGTGCATGTTAGCAAGCAGACTCAGGAGCAGACAGGTGTGTAGGTGTTATTTCCTCAGTGATGGCTGCATCTGAGGCATTTTTTGTGATGAGCTGGAGGAACACTGGGGGCGAGGTGGGGTGTGCATGCACAGCAGTGTTCTGTATGCAAAGGGACTGGAAAGGTTATGAGAAGTGTTAAATGCTGAATTGCTATTTAGTTCAAAGGGAACTAAAAAATCTACATTCCTCAGAGACCATTCAACTCCAAGGCTAAGTGAGCAAACTAAACCATTGCCTCAAGTATGAACTCCAAATTTGTCTTAATACCTGAAGTGAGGAATAACTTCTATGGTTTGATGGCAATGGATTTAATTATGCAACTTTTATTATGTTTATCTAATGCTGCAATGCAGTGTGACAAGGACTAAACAAGCTTTATTATCCTTTCCCTTGCACTGAGGGCCCTATTCTGATGCTCCCCGGGGTGGCTGGGGGCCTCCACTGGCCTTACCATGCACAAATGCTCTCATACTTTCTCTCTACAGACATAAACTTCGCAGTTTTAACTGAACAGTTTGGTAACTTAAGCACCAAAACCTTCCTCAACACAAGATCAACCTGACACAACAGCCAAAGAGGAGCAGCCCAAATAAACTACATTACACATGATCAGAGGGATGCACAACACAAAGCTCTAAGGCAAAAGAACCAGTGACTATCCTGATCCAGTGTTCTGTATTTGCAGACAACCAAGATATTTTTAATTCAAAATATTTACTTTGCATGCTCACATAAAGCACTTCAGAAACTAAGCAAGTCTTGAGAGCAAAAGGCCACAAGTCACAGGTGCACTGTCTCACAGGTGGAGTCAAGGTGCAGCTCCATTCTTCCTTGTTCCAGCTCTGTTTGCACATCAAGTACTAAAACCTGTGGCACCTTCTACTCCATCCATTTCTATCATGAAAAAATGTTAGTTGGATAAAGGTTTGTTATTAACTAATGCAGTTAATACCTGATATTTTTTAAAGCCTGAAACATCTACAGCTGTGTTCTTTTTATAACTTGTGCCTATTGTGTTTGTAGGGAAAAGTCATCATATGGAACTGCCACTCTTCCCACAGAGTGTTAAGAGAACTGCAAGCCATGTGTAACTATCCATTTTTAGTCTAAAGCCTTTCCCTTGTGTGCAGAATGCTTTCCAATTTATACAGACACGGTCCTTTCAAACTAAAAAAAAAACAAAACCTAACCTGAAGCGAAGGAATTTTGCCATTTTCCTTTTTTCTTCCTACTTCCCCCTCTTTGTGTTATTTGTCTACTTTATTCTGTTTTTTCCACTAATGAATCTTACTTTGCCCAAGTCTTATTGTCATTTTGTTGAAACTATTCAAAGTGCCTCAAGCTGCTAAACAGCTGGCAAAATACACAAACATTTAAGACTTTAGTCTGAATATTAAATCACGGTTTCCATGAGAGAACAATGTGGTCGTTTCTGATTTAATACCTTCTTTTGAACTGTATGTAATTTTTGCTTTCAAATTAATCTGAGCATAGAAAACAGGTTGAATATATTTTTATTAGAAGACACTCCAAATATTTAGACGTCATTTTAATCATGTTGTGGCAAAATTATTATGCTTGTCAGTCTGAAAACATACAATTTCCATATTTCCCTTACATTAACTCTCTTTAACAAAGGATTATTAAAATCTTAAATGCTATTTACTCTTCTTTTCCCCTCCCTCTCTGGCGTGCATACTTAAAAGAAGCCCTAATAAAATATTTGGGCTGCATTAAGAAACATCTGAATTGCAGTTACAATTCTAGTGTAGTCACAAACTTGTCATTAAAATGCATAGCACAGTGCTAGTGCAGCTGTATACAGTTTTTATTATTCAGACTGCTAAACAGATGAAACATATTTTAATTCAATGTAAACTGTGCAATGAGAAACACAAGAGTTTGAGGATTTTTTATTTCCTCAGGAGAAGCCCAGATCCTTGAGCTCAATAACTGCTCTTGGCCAAGGGCCAATCTAAATTTATTGCAAGAGTCCCTGTACTGCCTCTCCAGACACACATTTTGTAATACATGAAGAAGCTGGTGGGAAAGGCAAGCTCACAGCCTCCACCACCTCTCTTTATTAACATGTACCTGTTAATACTTTCAGGCTCCAATTGCACATTCCCAGGTAGGATACAGACCCTCAGACTGGGAGTCAGCTCTGCTAGCACAGGACTCAGCTTGCAAGGGGGTGCACCAGAGCCCCAGGGCTCACTGCTGGGTTAGAGAACAGAAATGTCCCCAAATCTGCAGCTGTAGACACGTGCCACACCTTTATTAGTGCCCTGAGGACCTCATGCCAGCTTAAACACTCTCCTGCAAAGACTGAGTCAATCTCTATCCTGACCAAATTCTGACCAGCACATACACAAGCTTTGATGCAAACCTCATGTCTCAAGCATTAATCTGTATTACTAGCTGCTAAGCATCAATTATGTATAATCACAGCCTGTGTAATCATCCCTAATTTTTATTTTGAATTTAATATATCAGGACAACAATAAAGCAGAAGAAAAGCCCCAAAGCTGACACACAAATCTTCGGGAGTAAGTTGCTGAAATAACAAGGAAGGATCCTAGAGGTACACTAGAAGACCACGCAGAAGAGACAGCAGCAGACAGAGATTTTTGGGAGACACAGCCCTCTTTAAGTCAGTTGTGCAGCAGAAATGCAGCAGGAGAAAATAGTGCAGGCTCTAAAGGACAGTGAGTAGAGCCCATGAGCCAGATGAGCCGTCAGTGTGAGAATTAAAGGATATAACCCTAAAAGGAAGCAAGTCCTCTGCCAGATTTCAGCCCTCTGTAAGCTGAGCAACAAGGAATTTTCTGGCCCATTGTGTGCCCTTCTATTGAGGTGGCAGCAGAGTCTCATTATCTCCATGGGCTGTAAAAGTGCCTCTAATTAGCCAGTCACCAATGCTCTACCAGAGGGTATTTTGGAGTAGATATATTCTAATTGTCTCTGTTGGGTGTCTACAGCGATTCCATAGAAAACAACCTTCACACAGGGTATACTCAGCTTGGAGGCATTCCTCTCTGCTCTTTCACTCATTCACAGCATTTTAAGCCTGGATGCCACATAAAGCTGAGATGGACGTGCTACGATTAAAGACAGAATAAAAATGAAATGAACCAATAGACCGAGGTTAAAAATTGGAAGTAGCAACAGTTAATTAGTTCCATAGTTGAAAAGAGAGAAGCCACAGTGCTTCTGCTCAAGAGGCTAGTGCTGCTATTAGATTATGCTATTAGAATGTTCCAGGAATGGATTTCTACATTTCTATTATTTAAAAAATAACATGTATTTTATTCTTGATTTCCAATAGCTAAAGCTTCCATATTTCATAGTCTTCCTATAGCAATCTGTTGCTCCTCACTCTGACATCTACAAGGACAGTCAATACCTACTGCTCCCATACCACAAAAGAGGGCCTTGTTATGCAAAGTAAAAGAGAATATTCATTAGCTATGACAGAAAATTACTTGACTCACAGTCTTCATCCTCTTTTCCTCTGCTCTCAAAAGCAGCCATAAACATTCGCCTAACTCTCATCCCTTCCTTGTCATATTGGTGATAGAGATGCCCACTTAAACACAACAGGCTTTAAGATCTTTCATCTAGATCCAAAGGGCCAAGTTTTCCTGTATCCCACACTTACAGGGCTAAGGGAATGCATAAATGTCTGACTATACATATACATTTATGGAGAAAGAAAAAAATTGGTTATTTAGAAAAGCCCTTATGCACCCTATTTTCAGAATTTGTAATTTCCAAGGATCTTAGTGATAGATTCTTGAGTAACATCTTTTCAAGTGCAAATTATTTCATATGATTCACACATTTGGAATAAAAAAAAATAGTTAAGCTAAACAAAAAGTCACATATATATATATAACACAACATGTAAGTGACTCAGATTCCTGACTTTTCACTTAGAATATGTTATCATTTGCCTGCTGACAGGATTACTAGTGCATCTGAGAAAGTTATCAGTCTTTGTCTTCTTTGTTGTTGTTTCTAAAGCAGACAGTGCTCCTCCAAGCACTGCACCTCCCTGGCCACCAGGCAAGCTCCAGTTTTGGTCCCATGGCAGGTTCATTTGCAGCACATCACTCTGAGCTAACTGGCTCCCAGGCAGATATCAGCCACTTGTAGCACTAAGTTTCCACTCTGGTGGAAGAAATTTTACTTTTCTGCTTCGTCATTCCTCTGTTCTATAATTATCACTCAGATTTTTAGATAAGAGCAAAAGATCACTGCATAAGGCTGTCACACTAGAGGCTCAACATGCACCAGGAACTTAATATGTTTGTATTAACCTTGGCTACATATATGTGTCACATCCAAGAGTATTCCTATTTACAGCAGGATATTCCCAAAAGCTTTCTCATTTTCCATGCAATTCACTTTCTTTTTTTGTTGGCTGTTTATGAGAATATTTAATCCACTTTCTTTGAGTTTGAAGGTTACTGGAGTTGCCATTCACTCACATTTCACAGGCTCATGCATGACTTACCCTTTGATCACAAATGCAAATCAGCAGCATATTTTCATGAATTTATTGCTTTTAATCAAAAATTAGGCTTTCATGTCTGGAGATTTATCTAGATACTTCATCACTTCAGTAAGGACACATCTTAATGAAAAATCACAGGATGCTGACAACACTGCTTAAAAAGTTACTATTTTGTATGAACACAATGTTCTTCCATCCCTTCTCTAAATCAGATGTCTATATGTCTAACAATAAGAATATTTTTCAAAAATATCACCCAAAACAATGTCTAAATTCCCTTCAGCTCCAAAAAACATGTTTTGGTTGACTGAACTAATTACTTAATGTAAAGCATACCATAACCGAGTTTTCTCTGACTTTCACTCCTTTTAATCTTGCTGATATGTTATTTACGTTCTGTTCAATAAATCAAATCAAGATTAAAAAGTTGAGCTGCCTGAGGGCACTCTTTGCTAACAGAGATTTTCAACTGTAGAGCTTGTTTTCAACTTTTAATAACATCCAGAGAGACATTTTGTTCTATAACCTACCCATGTGATGTGTGCATGTAATCAGTGAAACCCCCCAAAATTAGTAACATTTTCTCTTCCATGTACTTGCCATCTACTTCTTGATTGCTCTCTGTGATCTCTATTATGAACACTCCAACAGCACCTCACCAGCTTGCTGGGTGAGGACCAGGAGAGCAGAAATTCATGGGATGAACACAGAGAAACCCTCAAGGAGAGTAAGGGTGATGAAGCAGTGTCTGAGAAGGACAGAGCTGATGCATCTCACCAGTGGAGATGGGGATCAGCCTCTGGGAGGGGAGCTGGGCTGGTTTGGGGGTCTATGTTGTGTATGGGCCCAAGCTGAGTGGGATTTGTTGCCAGACCAACAATTTTCCTCATTTTTCCTCAACCAGTGATGTGAAAATGACAAGAAAATAAACAGTTGTCTGAGAACACAAGCCACCAGCAAGCAGTCCTTTGCAACAGCATGGAAACTAAAAACAAAACCAAAAATAAAAACAAAAAAAAACCAAAACAAAACAAAAAAAAAGCCGCTATAAAAAAAAGAGCAGCTATTAAGCTTCCTTAACACAGCTGGAACTGGAACTGGCTCTGCTTCTGAATTGCTGCAGAAAGCAATGGAAAAGCCCAACTGAGAAAGAAGTAGCTGTAGTAGCCAAATTGCAAATGGCTTGGAAACAGACCTTTGCAGCTGGCACATTCTTCAGCACCCTCTGAAGACTGATATGACAAATGGTGCACTTGCTTCCTAAACTGGGGGTTAAGTGTGCAAAAAGGACCTTGTGCAGAAAGTTGTCCATCAGGATTTCTACCCACTTTCCCTCTTTTGCCTGGATTCTGCTGCTTCTCTCAGCATGCTGCAGTTCCCAGCCCAGGGATCTATGTCACCGATGCCTTGTGCCATCCAAAACTTGTGCTGCTCCTGTCTGCAGTACACATATGCCACAGATCCTCTTCCACTCCTCGTGCCTGAGAGGGACCAATCTGATTTTTGTTTATGCCTCCATATATGTTATACACGAGGTGAAGCATTACTCTGGGGCTGTGCACATGCTGGCAGCCCTGTCCCCGGGCGGGCTTTGCCTGGCTCCGCTCAGGGGACAGAAAGTGTCCGTGACCGGGCTGAGAGCTGCTCTGCTGCAGAGCCTGCCTGGAAATGGGGCTTGGGAGCAGCTTCAGCACATAAAAGCAGCTAACTGCTCACAACTGGGGCCATTTGCTTTGGCTTTATTGGAGGGAGCAGGGGCTCGCCTCGGGTGTTAGCTTGGCCCCACTCCCCCCACCCTTGCCTTTTTTCTCTGCGGTCCTGCCTCTTCCCCGTGTCAGGAAAATTAATTCCCAAACATCAGAGGTTTATGTCCAAAAAGGAGACAGAGGAGTCCTTCTACTTTATTTGAATAAAGGGAGAGGCCATGGGGCATTCCCCTGGGGTCTCTCAAATTTTTGGAGGACGCAGCCTCCTTTTTATCCTAATTTCCCAGCTGCATTTCTCTCTCTCTATCCCCATTGGCTGAGGTACTTGAGAGGTACAGACTGCCCAGAACACCTGATCCCCTCTAATGTATAACCCCACTTTTTAATTTTTAATTCTCATGGAATTTTTAGAGTTTTACCCCATTGTTCCTTTCATCCTCCAACATCCAATTTCATTTATCAGCAAACCTACAGTTTGTTTGTAATGGTAAATATATTTTCCCATTCATCAATCAGTGAATCCTTCCCATCGTTTCTTTTACCTCTCAGTGCTAGTTCTGTCTACCAGCAGACCCACAGTTTGTTTGTAAAGACAGTCTGTCATTGCTCTCACCTGGCTGTCCTCCCTGTGCTCCTTGTCACCACCACGGCCTCGTGCTCTGCTGTTTCTCTGCAGGGGTGGATCTGTCCCTGCCTTCTGTTTCTCTCTCTAGGTCTCTTTTTCCCCTCTCTGCTTTCTTTTCTATCCCCCTTCTGTAGGAATGCTTACCCTCCTTTATCTGCAAACAGTTCTCAGATATAATATTGCCACATCATCACTTTATTTTTGTCCGAGAAATCTATCGAAAAGCATCCTCCCCCACTCCCCTTTCTGCAGCGGGATGGGACAATGCCACCGATGTATGTCAGCTCAGGAAGCACATCTGGGAGAGGGACACAGCTACAGAAAGTGTTCTAGAATTGTCCTTGTTGGTCCATCCCTGACAGATTACCACAAGACTGACACTGTTTGCTTTCTGAGCCCAAAACAGCTCCTGACAATTAAATAAAATGTCCTCTGTCCTGAGCTGAACAGGATCCTGGGGCAGCACCAGGACACCAAGAACGAGATCATACAAACCACCTGCTCCTCTCCCTTTCTGGGAAAAGGCTTCCTTCCTATCATTTGTCTGTCTCATTCCTCCCTCTTCTTCTTTCCCTTCCCCATTAATGCAGTTACAAGAACAAAGTTGTAACCATGATAATGCTGCACCTCAAGAAAATGGGAAATGGCACAGGATTACTTTTATTATACCTTGAAGTGTCCAAGGCTTAGGGACTGCAATGCTGATAAATAGCACTTCTAGCAATTCTACTAGAGCTCATATGACACATTCTACTTAGCTCATTATGACATAATTGCACTCTTCCAGGTGCACTACTTAGCCTGCAACCATTCCAGAGAATTGCTAAAAATTAAAATAGAGAAATAATTTTAAAGTTCACCAGCTCATATAAAGGTTCTCACTTTAAAAAAAAATAGCACTAAACTCTACTTTCACTTGGGTATTCCTCAGAAAAATAATCACTAACTGGCTGAGATCCCATTTACCTGCAAAAATGTACAGAAATAAACAAATTGAAATTACTACCAAATAGTTTCTGAAAAAATACATTTTACAGAGACAACCAACCTACTGTTAATTCCTGAGGATTTACTAAGAAGCTCCAAGTATCTGAAATTCCACATTCTTGTTCATATTTCTCAAAATACACAGCCCACAATCAAAACCTTGAAATCAAAATCCAATTAACTCTGAGGTTTTCCTTTTTATACATTATCACATTTTTCCTTATAAGGAGAATTTCTTTAAAGAGCTTAAAACCTGAATATTGCATTTCATCCCATAATGTCTAATAACTGACTTACTTAAATGTTTCCTAACAGTGAAGAGCAAGGAAGCTTCTCGAGAAGAGAGAACAAGAGAAACAAGTGGCAAATAAAAGTGATCAGCCACATGACTGTGAAATGTACTAATTCATCTTTCTGTTTTTGAAACCAGATGACAATCACCTGCTGTTAGGCCAGCTAGAAACTGTGAGATTTTAAAAAGCAGAATTCATTAATTCTTTTTAGTAATTAGCTTCACAGAACTCTTCCAATTTTACTCTGTGCCCCACAATAGCACTCCTTTTTCTGGGGCACAGTCTGAACAGTCTGGTTCAGTTTTTGGCTGTGGATTTTAGTAGAAACTAATTGAGCTTGATAAGAGTCAGAAGGACTGACCACTCCCAGCTGTGAGTAGGACCAGCCCCCACATTTATCTGGGTTTGGTTTTGGGTTGTGCTTTTACTTCTCGAGGATGCTTTCTCCTTTGGCTCCATTCAGCAGATCCCAACAGCACCCAGAGATGAGGCTTTCCCCACCACCCCCTGAGCCAGGCTCACAATAGGCTTCCAGGTTACTTTAAATACCTAGCAAAGGCTTTTTTCTTGTGGCTTCAGGCAGGTTTTTTCCTATGAAGTAAAGATAAGGGATCTAATTCTACTAAATCTATAACAGTTTTTCTCTTCTGTCTCCACAGTCCTGGGCTGGCCTTTGCCAGTGCTCCCTTGCAGGGTGGGGTCTCCCTCCATAGGCTCTTGCTGAGCTTTCCCAGGTCACACAGCTCTTTTCTCCCTCATCCCACAGTTCCTTCCTTGCCATCCATTCCTTTTATCCTGTGCACATGAAGCAAGGTGTCATTTCAATAGACCGCATTGGCCATCAACATGATTTCTTATTATTCATCCAGCAGGATGAAATTGTCATACCCCACACTGGTATCTAAATATTTCCTTCAGATAATGACTGAATAGTCCTTGAAATTGTGCCCATTATGCTTCTGACCCCCATTTGCCACCTGCAGTTGTCAGCTTTGTCCATCTGCACTCATCTTGGCTGTTCATCTCTGTCAGATTTACAGCAAACAGTCTTGGAAGGAACAATGCACCAAGCACAGTTATAAAGATGAGAAACCAAATGGGGAGGTGGGGCTGGGGGTTTCTCTAACAAAAGCCAGGTGTAGAAGTTATTCATTAACTGCAGAGATATAGCACAAATTACTCAAAGTACAATTTAAGTAATTGGCACAACTCATTTTCTTGATGCAGCTGAGAATTATGTGCTCCTACCTTTTCACTAAAGCTCTGTACTAAAGTACAGAAGATAAATACTCAAGGGAAAGCATGTTCATTAAATTCTACCACATTGTGAGAAGCAAGCCTTAACCAAAGTATTTAGAATAAAATATTCATATTTCAGATGATACAGGCAGTAAATTTTGACAGCATCCAATCTTAGGGACTGCAGTATCTATACTCAAGGCCCCAGAGTAGTTGTGTTAATTGTTTCTTTTTTAAAGCAGTGCTTAAAAAAAAAAGGTTTAATTTGAACAGATGAAACTTAATGAAGGTGATTTAGCCTATAAAGTTAATCATCACTTTGGTATCACTTTCACAGGATTTGGAGACTTTCCTTTCTGAGGCAGGAATGCAAACTTCACAGAAAAGGGCACATCCGTGTTTCTCCACTATCTGTTCTGCAGATAAAGGAGATGCAGTGTCTGATTCACAGGCACACTGCTTTTCCCAATTGCTTTATGATAAATATAATCTTCCTCTTCTTGGACTTATTTGTAGATAAGCCTCTATTCCACACACCTATCTGTGTGCTCTCCAGGCTCCCTGGTGTGCATTCTGCACTTTCTAGAGCATCTTCAAGGAAGGAAGGTCTATGAAACCCTCATCTGCAGGGCCAGGCTTTCCCCTGCACTCCCAGAGCCTGATCCAATGTCCACATTAAATCAAATTGAGTGTTTCCAGTGAGTGCAGGGTGCATTCAGTCACAGCCCTGACTCCTCACGCCTGTCCCCCATTACTCAGCCTGCAGAGGATACTGCAGACCTTCTGCAGGTCCCACGAGGCACAACTGCAATAAGGACATTTAATTTCCCCATTTTAAATTATCATTTATAATTATTTATTATATTATATATGTAATTTATAATTATTTTTCCCATTTTAAATTATCTTCCTGAAGTAAATGCAGCCTGGGGCTGTAGGAGCCAAAAGGACTGTCCAGAGATTTCCATGCTATTTCACTTTTTTTCTAGCAACCAAAATCACCAGAGAGATCATGAGTGCAGAAACTACGATTAGAGTAGCTACATATTGTAAAACTGTTTTCTGCATCATGTCCAAAAGTCATTTCTTTTAATTACATTCATATTGGTAATACTAAAGAGAAGATAAGGTCTGGTGCCAAGGTAGATTATCTTGTTTCTGTAGGAGAGGAGTTTGGCTTTGTGCATCCAGCTATTTGGTACCATACACATATGTGTTCACAATATTCTCCTCCTCCAGCCAAACAGGCCAGCATGAGGGGGCAGCAAACCCAGTATTGTGATTAATTAATTAGCAATGAACAGTAACTCTTAAGGATTACACTGTAGTCACTGCATTCAGAACATACAAGGCAATTCCTGCACTGTTAGAACCCACAGTACCACATTTAGATAGGAAACTCAGTTTGAGCCATGTTTGAGCTTCCTCATGTTTCCTCTTCTTCTTGTGGCATGTTTCCACTGCCTTACTACCCAGTAAAATTAACCTGCACAGAAACACAGAGGCACTTTCATCTACCAGATCCAGTTCAAAGTTGTCAGATCTCAACTTTTGAATTCTTTGCTTTTGCTCATCCACATTCTATCAATTGCCAGCAGCTAAAAGTGGGGATTTGTGTATAAGGTGGCTTTTACTTGTGAAATATATAACATTTTGATAAATACTATAATTTTAAGTGTTTTACAGCCTGCTTTTTACTGTTAATGAGGTCATACAATAAAGAAATGGCAATTATAATGAATTTCTTTAAAGCTACTTTGCTTAGAAAATAAAATGCCTGCACAAATTTGCCAGTTAAAAATCAAAATTGTCATATACTACATGTAAGCCTTTAGTACAAATAGAATTTCTGACAGATTTATGTTCAGGATAAAAATGTTACCTGCCAAAAACAGCCATAAAAAATTAAATACCTGCTTAATGTGCAGTTTCAAGTATTGTGAACGTAGCATTCATTATCACAAACACAGTAGTATGATCTAATTATGTATTCTGTACTAAGTTTGTCAGATGACACAACTTGAAAATGGCACAACTAAATCAAATATGTTCTACTTACCTATTGAGTGTTAGTGAAATTGCACATTAAAAGGCTTCTTTGCAGTCAATTTTAAGATGCTGCAACTTTGTGATGGGTTTTATTTTATTTTAGGATTTTATCATCAGTTTACCAGCTAATTTTAGAGCTTTTTCTAACATGAGAGTATCTTTATATCCAAACTCAGATGAGTTGTTCAATTGATTAATCATCAATCCTATTAATGTTTATCCTCACCTCACACACACTGACCAAGTGTGCCCATCTTTTTCCACTGTGCTGTGATTCACAATTTAGGCAAAGACAAGGTAAGTCTTTACAAACCATTTACCTGAAATAAAGCAAGGCAAGAATCTGAAGGCCAGTTTGCTTGGGTTTGTCCTGGTTTAGGCTGGGATAGAGTTAATTCCCTTCCCAGTAGCTGTGTTACCCCACCAGTGAGCAGGCTGGGGGTACCCAAGGAGCCTGGAGGGGTCACAGCCTGGACAGCTGACCCCAGCTGACCCCAGGGGTGTTCCAGACCATGTGGTGTCATGGTCAGTAAATAAATTAGGGAGAAAGGGGCCAGGGGACACTGCTCAGATGTGGGCTGGGTATCACTCAGCAGGATGGGAGCAAATGCATTGTACATCGCTTGCTTTCTGTATTCTGTTAATTTTTATTAGTAAGAATTATTATTATACCTTCCACTTCTGTCCCATTAAACTGTCTTTATCTCAAGCCACAAATTTTACGATTTTTTTACCCAATTCTCTCCCTTATCCCACTGGTGTGGGTGGGGGGCAAGCAAACAGCTCTGTGGTGTTGAGCTTCTTGCAAGTTTAAACCACCTCAGTTTCCAGCATCAGCATGACTGACTTCAGGGGCAGAAGGAAGTGGTTTGTACCACACTTCTTAGACTGCATAAAAAATAGCCTGCCCTCTTAAACTAAAATTGGAGTCAAGAAACTGTAAGAAATAGAGTTGTTTTCTCATGAACTAGATAGGCAGAACCAGGGCAAAATAAAGTAACTAATCTTTCAACATTACATGAGTTTTACTTCAATCAGTCTATTCCCTAATATGGATCCTTGGGATGTCAGATAAGTCTGACTTTTGCTTTCCACTCAAAACTCCCATGCCCTTGACTGTTTCTCTCAGTAGCAGTGGAAAAGCACAACTTCTGCTGCCTCACCCTTCAGCTGGAGTCATTTTCTCTGGAATGATCCCTCCCTGGCTCTCTCCGGTACAGATTTGCCCTCCCAGCCTTGTGACACAATCCTTGTTCACCAGGTGCATTTTTAACTGTTCTTCAGAAATGAAGAGCTGCACCTGCTGTCTGGGGTGGTCTGAATTTTCTACTCCTGCCATTGCTCCCCCCCTGCAAAGTCAGGTTTTGATCATTCCTTTGTTCTCTGGCTCCCAGCTTCTTTCCTGTCATCTGAACATATTCTCAGAGTGCCTCTCTATACATGTCATGATGTCTGGCTGGAGCAGCTCAATAGGATTGGGAAAACTGTGTTAACATAAGGAAATACCCTAATTATGATCATCATCATAATTTCCATTCCTGCTACTTGCAAAACTGATCCTGGAGTGACAGTCCAGTACTATTTGACACATATACACAAAATATTCAGCCAAAGACCATCTCTGTAAAACAGGCTGTAAAAATGGGTTCTGAAAAATCACTGTAGGTTCTTCTTGATTTAAAGGAAGATGTCTCATTTATTGAGACATTTGTATTCAGTTTTTTTCCTGAATTTTTTTCAACTTCTAAAACCAAATTTATATCTATTTCAAGAAAAACAGGGCAAAGAGTGATCCTTTTACATGCAAAAAAATGGTAACATAAGGCTGTAAAGGTACATAGAAGAAAATGCAGGAAACTGAGTGTACACGCACATTTAGAAGTTATTCACTTAAAAGCTAATATTTACTTCCAAATCCCAATTCTATTAAGACCATAATAAAACAAACCTAGGTATAGATATCTATGAGATACAGGCTACAACCATCTGTGAATACCTTTGAATGCCCTCAAAGCACAGTAATACAACTCTTCCAGTCAAAGGAAACATCTTCAGAAAACAAGCACCCAAATTTCATCTTGGTAATACAAAGCAAGGGATTAAATTATTTTTACCTCAACATTCAACCTGCCACGATATGGTTCAAAAACAGTGAAGAATTAAAAAAAACCCCAAACTTCAAAAGCATTGAAAAATCAGAAACTCTCTTCATAATGTTGCAGCTAAATTATGAATTAAAATAATTTCATTATTATGCCACACAATCAGGTCCAACTGGGGAAATACTGGCACACTACAAATTAGAGTTGTAATAATACAAGTCTTGATTTCTAATACTTAAATTTTTCTCCACGGTGATTATGTAAGAATAATAATAATAATAATAATGTGCAATAACTGTAATTAATCTAATTAGTTCATTAAAATGATGATGGCTATTAACACTATAGGTCAGAAATTAAAACAAGACCTTCTCTGAACATTAACAGAGATGAAATATGTTTTCCTCTACACAATGGACAAGGCACCAGCTGCTTCTTTGGTGAAAAAAAATAGCAGGATGATTATCTAAAGATGCAAATGGGGTTTCTTTCACTACCCACTGTGAAGGTTGAATATCAATGACACAAAACCAATTTTTCTTCAGATGGAAAGGAAATGGTCACAACCAACTGCAGAGGAGGGAGAGTTTTTCATTTCCCAGTTCAAGGCCTATGACCTGGCAGCATTTCCCCTGCCCTAATCTTCCTCCTTTGTCCTCTTCCTTCTAAGAAACTTCCATGTGAAATGCTATATTTATTGCTAAACTTTTACTAGTACATTTGCTTGTTCTCTATAATATATTTGTGGTGTTTCATTCCTGAGCTTTTGGGTATTCATTTGTATGCATTAACTCTACCTATGTGAAACATCATATGTGATAATAAATACATATCTTGGTACATGGAGGTGAAAACCTTGTGCAATGTTGCAGAAACATATGATAAATCAATTATTTATGTCCTTTTTATTGCCTCACTGGCCAGATAATTCTGTGTTCCCTGGGGCTTTAATATTCCAATCCCGTGAATAGATTACAGCATCCATCATTTGCTTGAAATCCACATGCCAAATAAATATTTTTTCCATCTGCCTCTAATGGGAAGTGTCACCTCTTTTCTACAAGCACTGGTATGATTCAGTCTTGAAAGAGCTCCAGGTTTTCCTGCTATAAAATCTTTAGGGTCTAACCTAGGCCAAGGAAAATGGTGCCATCAAGACAGGACATTCCAGTGCCCTGTTCACACACACTCCAAGCCTTTTGAAGAACCCGGATAATCTTCCTTGAAAACGGGGAATTCACATGCAGAATATTTTGTCAGAAATACACATGGCTGCAATCCATCTCTTCCTGGGTTTCCCAGGGAAATGCCACTGTGTGAAGCTCTCCATGGAGGTCAGCCTTGTGTTCCCTAAATATTGCCTCCCTCTTCACACCCCAGAGCCAGATGGAAAATGACACCCTACAGGGAACAGCAGGACAGAGAGAAGAGCAAAGTGGAACCTGCAGAATGATTTTGCTAAATGACAGAATTTGTAGAGATCACAGACAGAAGAAAGGTCACAAAAGGTAAAGTCCTCTGTGGCTCCTGGGTTAGCAGACCTGGTTCACCTCAAACCAAGTGACTATTTATCCTGTTAATAATAATAAAACACAAGTTATTTAACACTGTCACAGGGGGTTTGATTCTTTCCTAAACAAATATTCTACTCAGAAAGTGTGTTTATTATATCCTGAGTTGTATCCTTCACATATTTCTGCTGGTAAGCTTCAAAAATGAGGGTTCTATTCACAGACAAGCAAAGGCCATTTGCCCACCTCCTTCCCAAAGCAGCCCTTCTGCAACATGGCTACTCCTTCTCCAGCCTCTCAGATATGTGCTTTGGGATGAGAAAATTTTAAATTCACTTATTCTCTAATTTCCTATCAGTTGATACAGACATGAGCGAACCAGAAATATGACAAAACTCTGGTATCTCCCTACCCAAAAAATACACGATAAAAAGAAATAATCTAAAAACTTGTAAGGAATTACAACAAATTGCACCTCAGCTGGGAAATGGCATCTGATTTTGCTTTCAAATATAAGCCCAGAGAAGTCACAAAACAGGTAACTCTTGAAGTATGATAATTAATAAGAATTCATGTAAGCTGTCTAGGCATGCATTTATTTTTGTTTAATGTGCAACTTCAGTGGCAGTCTTACATTAGGGGAAAAAAAAGGGTTATTTTCTGTGCATTTTTAAAGGAAATAATGAATAATTCAATTTTAAGGAAGGAAGCATAGGAACAATTGACACAATCTTACCTTTTCACTGTATTATTTATATTGGCCTCTATTTCCAAAAGAGAAAAACCTGTCTTTAAAGAACTAATACTTCTGCAACGATTGTTTTTAATTACAAAATCTCAAAACATTTTCCTAGGACTCAGTCTCATTTTGTGAAATAAGCTTGATAAAAAAATAGGAAAAGACAAAAAATCCTACTATTTGAATAACATTCATGAGCAATTTTGGGCAAAGAGTTACTGGCTATTAGCATTTCTCTTCATATGAGCTGTTCTATTTCCAGGAAGAAAAATTCTGGCTTGTGGAAAACAGGGGGAAAAGTCCCAACCTCTGAAAAAACACAGGAATTTTAAGTATTCTGCTTTATGCCATCATTTTCCTTGGCCTTGCACTTCTCAGAGCCTGGGTGCTACTGGAAGGGTAAACTGAGACAGAGGCAAATGATTTCTTCTACAATTCATGTTTGTTTTTCACTCTGCTTTGGCTGTTCTTAATAAGTCAACCACATTTCATGCTCCATATCTAGTGTATTATAGTTCTTCCTTGTGAAGACACACAATAACTAGGAGGGATAAAAAAATCTCCCCCCCTCCAAATTATAAGCAAATTGTTATAGGTCTAAAGATCTTGTTTCCAAAATAATGGCTTTGGTATTCATTCTTTCCTTCCTTTTTTTTGTTTTGTTTTGTTTTGTTTTCGTTTTTGGTGTTATGGTTCATGTTTTTAACTTCTCTGAAACAATGAGAAGCAAAAACAAATTAACACTTTAAAAAATGAAAAGCTGGCTCTTGCAAAATACTACCAGCCTGGCAGCTGGAGATTTACAGAGAATATCAAATATTGCAAGGAAATAAAAATTGAGAAAATAATTGTTAGAGAACATTAAAGACAAACTGCCTTAGATGAGAAAGATTTTTCAACAAAACCCAGAAGCTGAAGAGAACCAACCAGCCTCTTCCTCTTGTCTCACATTCTGCACTTGTAACTTAATGGTTATTCCTGGGATTTGCACACTGGTCAGCACTACTTGTAAGCATACAAGAAAAATTACAGAACTTTGTTCAAGATCCTATTTTATACTCTGGTATTTTCTGTCTGCATATTCAAAGAAATACTAATATCTAAGCTAGACACTGATGAAGTCTAAAAATCTTACCAAAAATACCTGTGTTCACTTGGAGAACTTTTACCTCCCTGATGCTGCATACACAGTTATCTCACACAAGAAAAAATAAGCTCACTGAAAGTTCATGCATAAATAGACTAGACTTATGTCTTTGTTGGTGCAGTGCCCTTGCTGATCTTATAAAGACAAGGGAATGTCAGGGAAACAAACAGCAAGAGCTGCTTATAATCCCTTCAACACAATGATCTCTTCCTTAAGGCACACATATCTCAGAAACTCTGCTGGCAGGTTTCCCTTTGTTCATCGGGCTCCTGCTGAGTCCAGATGTTTGCCTTTGCTCCACTCCAGTCAGAAAAATCACAGAAGGTTTCCTGGTTTGCTCGTGGGCAGAGCTGTGTGAGCACAGCTGCTCCAGCCCAGCGACAGAGAGCCTCTCTGGCTCCAGAGGGGAAGGAGAAGTAACTGCAGCTCCATTTCAATGACTGCCAGTCACAATCCTGCTGCACCTTTGGGTGAGGAGCTGAAATATTTCAGAGCTGAAACATTTCTGAGCCTGTCTGGATCATCTGCATCACTTCAGATCATTCACTGCAGGCCTGTGCCATCACAGCTACACTGCACTTCTGCTGGGCAGCTGGACCATCCTTTTGCTATTCCATACAAAAAATATTGCCTTCAGTCAGGGCTTTGGCATGAACTGGAACCTCTTTGGCAAGAAACTGGAACCCCTATGCTGAAAACTTCTAATGAATCAGGGTTTTTAAAATGCAGGTGCTCAGCATTTTCTAAGAATCCTGGAAGGATGCTCAGGGTGGGTATTTCTGAGCAGTTCAAGTCAATGGTCAGATTTGAGCACGTTATTTGGAAAGGTAACGTGGTGAGGAGCTCTCCTGTTCCACTGCTGAGATCCTTGACTCCGAATTTCAAGGCTAAAGCACAGCCAGCTCCTGCACCAGTCCCAACATCCCACTGCACCCCTGACACCTCAGCCCATGCAGCCTGCTCAAGGAAAGTCTTCATTGCTTTCATTTCAGGGGATAGCAGGTCATTGTTTCAGGTCTATAATTTCCTGGATTTTACTCTCTGTGCTATAGGTACAATTCTTCTTTGTTGATTCCTGTGGGGCTGAGCACAGGCCCAGACAGAGAAGGAGAACACCTCAGCTAAGTCTGATATTTCTGCCTAGTGACACTCATGACTAGATTAAGTTCTGATGTTTGGCTGTCAGAATACATTCTATTAAAAAACACTGAGTATAAATTGCATAGTTGTGTCACTAATGATAATTCTAAAAAAAAGAAAAATTTCTGTGCATGAAAACAGTAAAAAAAAAATCAGCATTTTTTCTCACTTAAAACCCAAACATGAGTTATCCCTCCTGCACTAGAAACAAATAGAACAATTAAAAGGAAAAACAACTTTGCTTCTGAGAAAAATTATTACTTTTTCTTAATCAAATTCATGAATTTTAATCAGAAAGGGCCTTAATGTGTGAAGGGAAAATGGCAATTTTCAGAGCTCTTCTCCCTGGAAGGATATTACATTATATCTTTTCCATTCTGAATGTCCCAGACATATTTTACAAGTGCCTACTGATACTTTAAAGTTAGGATTGAATTCTATATTTAAATTGCAACCCATCTCCAGTTTCAGGTCATTGAGATACAAAAGGTCGTGGTATTTGCCTTTCATTTTTCTCCTCTCAGAATACTAAAATTTGAGACTATAAAGAATGCTGTATGAAATATAATTTCTTGCCACTTGCATGAAGAATATACAGTGATTAAGTAAGTAGTTTGACCTGCGTTGTTTAATCCTAGTCACCTAGGATCACCTTCAAAAATTTGGCTTTTCAATGCAAGCATGAATATTTTAAAGAATACAGGAAAATATTCAAGGTGAAAAATGGCCACAAAAGATGAGAATCTGCTTCACCTTCGGGTCAAAAACATTGTCTCTGAATAAAAACAATGAAAAAAATATATAAGTGACTTTTCTTTTACATTCAGCAGAGAATATATTATTTGCAATGTGGGACCTGAGAACATAAAATATGATAAAAGAGAATCTAGGCTAGATGGGCCTCCTCCTCCCATCCCCAAAAACTGGCAGACAAATTTCTGAATAAAGTTTTCAATCCTAATTCCACACAATCCCTTTTCACTGTCCTAATGAAGAAAGTAGACAGACAGTAGATCTTGCATCTACTTTAGAGCTGTTTAACATCTCCAGGTGGATGAGGTCACAGGACAAATGACATTCAGAGGCAGCATTTCTACTGGAATTATTAGATTCACCTATTTATAGGAACTGAAATGGACCATTATTATCATCCAGTCTGACCTCCTGCATATTGACAACCACAGTCTTTTCCCTGTGAGCCTGTAATATCTGTTCCAGCCACCCTCTATCTTTTGAAATATGCTCATTTTGATTTTGGCACATTATGGAATGGATATTCTGTCTCATTTCTCAGTAAATTTTCAATTGGGCAAATCAGTCTCCCTATTAAAATTCAATGCCTCAGTTCTAGCACAACATGGAGTCCCTTATTTTTCATGTATTATCAGTACACTGTAAAAACTTTGCACATCACTTTTGCCAAGCAAAAACGTATTTATGCCTCCAAACAAAAGCTGCCTTTTAGCACCCTATAGCAGGGAGTCCTCAAACCCAAAAGAGTCCACAGAAGTGACTGTGACAGGGAGCACAAGGAGAGTTCCTGCAGAATTACCTGCTCAGTGGCCAGGCTGCCATGGGGAGGGACACTGTGCCTCCTGTGCTCCTGGCTGCTTTCCCTCTGCCCATGTCAGGGGCTCGAGGCACAGCTCAGGGTTTCACTACATGGAGCAACACACAGATACATCCCAAAAACACAGTCTTGTCCCAAAGTAACAGCACTGACTGCTCCCATCAGACCCCCAGACCTGTCGCGATTGCTTCTCGAGTGGGGTGATGAATCAGGACTCTTTGACTGCAATATCAGAAGGATTATATGATTTATTAAAATGACTCCACTGTTCAGAAGGCTTTTGGGCTATAGGTGCCCATGTTCACAGCTAACATGCTTTCTTCTTCATGGTCNTCCCTGCTGGGAGACATCCAGTGCCTTTCCTAATGCTTCCACACGCGTGTACATTCACAGCATCCACAAGCCAAAAAAGCAGCTGATAGTTGTGATGCTTGTTCCCTTTCCCCCCCACTTCATCCCCTCAGGTGTGCTCACAGGCCAAGGCAGTGTCTGAGCTGGTTGAGCTTCCCCCTTCTCCTCTCTTACCCAGCTCAGAGTCAGCGAGCAGCCCTGACGAGCAGCCCTGCAGGGAGGGGGACAGGGGAGGCTGCTGGCAGGGGAAAAGCGTAGCACAGGAACATCTGGCCATGCACAGGGGCTCCAACACCTTCCCTCTGGCAGCAGCCTGGAGCTGGGACCCAGCCAGGTACCCAGGCACAGGGAACAGAGACAGGGCTGTGACACTCCCTGTGACACTCCCTGTACCCTGCCTTACTCCAGCAGCCAGAGCCACACCGAGCCCAGGGTGGGCAGTCACAAAATCACACCAGAACACACCAACCCCACTAAGAACCTCCTGATCACCCTTGGAGGAGCACATCCAGACTGCACTCCCCAGCCAGCAAGGGCCTTCTACTTACACAGCTGTGCATCTCCAAAGATAACTGATTTTTTTTAAATCTGCTTCTTTTGAAGGATTCAGCAGGTTGATAGAGCTTTCAGCTGCAGCTCTCTTGCTTCCTCACTCTTAAGCCTAATAGCTCATCAAGATGCAGTTGCCAAATCTGTTCCTTCTCCTCCTCCCCCATCATTTCCATTGTCCTTTTCAGCATCCAGGGTTTCTGTTTATGAGGTTTAGAGGCAAGACACTCATGAGTCTGCTGATAATGCATCATGTTACTTACTGATTTTTAATCCTGAATCAGGACCTTCTCCCTTTTAAATAGAAGTTGTATCTTTACCAGCTATTTGTTTTGCAAAATTTAAATTTGACTTTGTGCTGTGATTGCTAACCTAATGCCTCCAACTGCTGAAAATCATTCTCTTTTCATAAACATCATCTACAAATAATCTATTTATCTTCCTGAATATATTGTCCAATCATCTTGTGCATTTGTGATCTTATTTTTGCACAGAAGCTGCAATTTATTACCATTAAAATCTTGTTGCAGAGGATTATTTTCAGTTTGTTGAAATTTAGCTTCTGTGCTAGAAAACAGGGAAGAAAGATGGAAAGAAAGACCTGATGGACTTATTTTCCAGGATGCTTGTCTGCATTCATGCTAAGGGTATTAAATTGATTTACTTTCTCACAGAGGAGTAAAAAGGGAGTTAAAGATAAAAAGAAGAAGATTAGTTTGACACTGAAGGACTGAGAATGTTTTTTACCAGTATTTAGAAAAAAAAGAAAAATATAAAACCTAGCATATGCCAAAACTTCCTCCCATGCTTGGCTCCACTGTGGGTTATATAGGTATGCTAGATTTGCAAGTAATTTATTATTGAAAAAAAGGACTATTAATTTGTTTTCTGTTAAAGAGATAAAACACATAAATAACTCTCCATTCTTTCACTTTGAAGTGTCAGGTGTCACTTTACAGTGCTAAGTTTATTAGCCTTAAAAGTCTTTTTCTTCTTTTGCTTTGTGCTACTGCTCTTTTTATCATGTGTCACATTTATGGAAATTTTAACTAACATTTCAGAGTGCCCTGTTTATACCACAGATGGTGTATTTCTAATTTATATATTTATTTTTATTTACTGTTTTCTCTTTTCTGACTCAGAAATTTAATGAGCTCTCCCTCACCTCATACCCAGGGGAAGTAAGAAGACTGAAGAGGGCAGATTAAAAGCAGTAGCTGAATTTTTAGCTGTTAAATGTGAAATATGTCATTTATAACAAAAATTGAAGCCTGTGGCTACTATAACAATGCTCAAAGTGAGGACGAGATGCCTTTAGTTGTGGGGAAGGGTAACTTCTTCACAAGTCACCCTACTAAATTCAACAGGAATTCCTGTGGAACAGCTGTGTGCAAAAACTGAGTGACTGCTACATAGTAACACATTATAAAGTCAAAAAATGGTTTGGGTTGGAAAAGATGTTAAAGCTCATCCAGTGCCACCCCTGCCATGGCAGGGACACCTTCCCCTGTCCCAGGCTGCTCCAAGCCCATCCAACCTGGCCTTGGGCACTGCCAGGGATCCAGGGGCAGCCACAGCTGCTCTGGGCACCCTGTGCCAGGGGCTGTCACCCTCTGTGACACCTCTTGTGGCATTCACCAGGTGTGCTGGATGTCACAGGTAGGACAGGTGAGACTGCTCACACACCTGGGCACTCTGGCCACCACAATCACCTTGTTTCTGCTTCTGACTGCTGTGCCTCTATTTACACACCAGCTGGGGAAGGATGTCTTCTCTATTACTCAGTTAACTTTGCAGCCATTTCCATTTTCCCCCTATGGCTTCAAAGAAGTCAATAAGCAATTGATAAATCCTCTGTCGCCCTGGGCAATTAATGGGAGTTACACAGCATTGACTGCATCAATTCTCGTGTATGTGAAAAGCAAAAAATTGATTTCACAAATTTACTGGTACCCATTGATTTAGTGCCTCTTCCCCAGGCTATTCCCATTTAATGTTTTTGTGAGGTCATTGAAAAAAAAAATCAAGACTGTCAAATAAAATCTGTTTCTTCAGAGCTTTATCTGTTACATTATTTTGCAAGTATTTTTAGCCTCAGCAATATGTTTTCAGGCTGAGCTTTCAGGCTTGTAACATTTCCATCATCTAGAAAGTAAGCATAAACAAACTGACCCAACCAACCATTAAGTGAAGGTGTTTTGAAGGTTCAGGGTCCTTTTAAAGAAGTGAAAATTCCACCTGCAAAAATCCTTACTGAGACTTCACAGGCTCAAGATGAGTTTACAGACAAATCAAAGTACTTGTGTATCTAACCACCCAATTTGCATCTGCATGCATCTGATTGGCAGCTGAACACCATGAACATCCATAAAAATTGTTAGCCCAAGCAGCCAGATTTGTTCCCAGGACTGAACTTCTAGCAGAGGATCACAGAGACAAATGCAGCAAAAGTAAACTGAATGTATCAAAAAATAGCTGCCTTTTGGGAAATTTGTCCTCCTGCACCTGTAGCTCACAGCTCATCACCCACGTTTGTGAAGACACAATAGGCAGAACAGCAAGGAAAAATTACTTTTCTATTTTTTTTTTTCTATATTAACTCTTTTTTTGTTAAAAATAACATTGAATGGAAAGTCATTTGGTTCTGCATCCTCTTTAGTCTCATCCTCTTTCAGGCCTTACAGTCAGCAGTGTGGGTTTGATCTCATTGTCAGCACAGAGATACTCTGTGAACCTTTTACTTTCTTTCCTACAGAGGCTCTTTCCCACAATCTCCTGTCAGGACCAACCAACAGCCTCAGGTGGCTGCAAGGAGCAGCTAAAATGAGATATAAAAATTCACAAGATACCTCTTTTGCAAAGGTATGACTTATCCCCTGCTCTTCAAACACGGAAGTAAATTGACATTTTTTCACCTTTTTTTTTTTTTAAGGAAATAATTTCTACAGGATGTATGGATGTAAAGTGCTGTGCTGGGCTGTGAAGGGAGTGAGGCTGAGAAGAAATAGGGTTCTCACCTACTCTGAAAGTTCAGTAGGCTGTCTTTTGGAGCAATATTGCAACTAGAACTCAAAACCTCAAGTCGAAAATCTCAGTGAAAATTTGCTTCTAGGGAAGTGAAGCTTATGTGCATCACCTGATACATGCAAAAGAGGAAGGTAAGAAGGTGTCTGCAGTCATAACCTAACACCACCAAAGCTGATCCCTCCATATGCAAGTGCCAGCCTCAGATAAATCAAAAATGCTTTAGGGTCTCTGGATGTTTAAACTTGATTTGTTCCTCCATCCCTAGCCCATCGTGCCTCTGCCTGCCTGGTAAGTACTGAGGGACACTTTAATATGTGAATTACAGCACAAGAAACCAGAAATAACAAAAAAAAAAATTCCAACTGTGTGACTGATATCAGGAACTCCATATGCATGTATCAATTGCGAGAGAATGATAAATTAATTTTTATTAGGAACTAAGAAAGTGAAATTTAACAGGATGACTTGTCAGCTTGATATCCACCAGTCAATGATCCCATATGTGAGTAAGGACAACTAATTATTTAAGCAGCATTGTTCATTGCAGCATTGTTGACAGTGTCAATCCCATAAAATGTTTCCATTTTTCATTTGACAGAATAAAGGATCCTTATTTATTCTAGGAATGACTGCCCTTGAACGATGAAAAAATGTTCTCTGAAGTATTTCCAAAGGAACAATAAATAAAGTTACTTCTTCCTTATGTTGTTCAATAGTGGCACTTAAACACCCACTGAAAATTTTATAAAATAATATTTAACTCCTTTTTAAGTACTTACTAGGAAACATTAACTTGCTACTAGAAAGATCTTTCTCTAGTATTAAAATGAAAACACAAATGACCATGACAAAATAAAAAAAATAAAGATGCTTCATTCTTTCCAAAAGTTGCTTTGATAACTACTGTTTCAATATAGTTCTTTTGTCTGGGCTGTCCTTGCTCTGTAACTTACCATTCTTGTTCTGAATATGACTTTTATAGTTTATAAATGTATCATTTTCATAACATTATAAATGAAAGTTGCATAGAGTTCTGTTTCACTTATATAAAGAATTTGAAAAGGCCTGTTTTACTTTAATAAAGAAATGCAATCTGCTGATTTCTTGGTTATATTAATAAACAAACTGAAAAACACAAAAATACATGGTTGTTATTGTTCCATATTTTCTCAAACAGATTACAAACACCAAAAATATAAAAATATAAAATATAAAAATGAGGAGAAGCTTTACAAACACAAAGGATATTAGGAATCAAATCAAAATAGATGTAAAAGATATTATGTGGGAGGCAGCTCCTTCTTCAGCCATCCCCTTAGAGAATTAAATAAATAAAGCTTTAAGAGTCATATATTAATTAATCAACTTTATCAGCAACCTCACCACTACAAAACTCTGAGCTGTAAGGAAACAGCATCAACTCATTTCAAGCTATCACACTACCTCCAACAGGAGAAGAGTGTTTTACTGCCATATATTGTAATTTATAACCTGCTCAATGTCCAATGCCAAGCCTCATATCAGGTAGCACCTCACTGATAAAAACTTCAGGTTCCTTGGATTTTGGGGGCTGCAGAGTTGAGAGGGAACATGCAGACCTGCAGTTCTCACCTGTCCCTCCCACACTCTTTGTGTCACCTGCCCACCCCTTGCACTCCAGCCATCAGCCCCTGCTGCACCATCAGTGACTAAAGGCAGCACCCCAGGGGTGGCAGATGTTCAAAATGCCATCAGGTCACATTCATTTCAGGCAAAAGGAAGATTCAGATTGCTCTGTGGTAAGAAATTCACCCTGGGAAACAAAGATGCTGCTCACTGTCATGTAACAAAGCTGTGAGCACTGGGCTGTTCACAGAGCAGATAAGCAGAAAGCAGATCATTATAAAATTTCCAGTGTCAGGAGATTCTGTTTCCCAATGTAATCTCCATTTTATGCTTCCAGTTTTTGACTTTTCCCTCCACAAAACATATCAACAAAGAGCTGGTACCAAAATGTTTTAATATCACTGTGGTCATAGATGGGATTTGTGCCAGTCAAGAGAAAAGGTTTACTCATAACAATCAGTCCCATTTCAGAAGTTTGGAGGAATTCTCAAAAAACCAACAAAATTAAAACCCCAACCAAACACTTCCAAACTGCATCCCTGCAGTAATGAAGGAAATAAAATCACCTGTTTGAATATTCCTCTTTGGTTTGCTCTGTACTGACTAAAGTGATTCCAAGATGCAGAACAGGAAAGAAGCATCATTAAAGCTGCACACCAAAATCTGTGACTGCCTTTCCAGGAAGAAAAGTTTAATTCTTTTTGAAGTATACAACATCTTCACCATTCCTAAAAACCAGAACCCAGAGCAGGACCATGAGCTTTTGGTCTCAGCAAACAAAACCCAGTGTCCCTGGCTTGATGAAAAGAAAATTAACATCAGGCTGCACTGTACCAGCCTGAATCTATAACTGAAAATAGCCATACATTTTGTGCTTAGGGGCCATACATTTGGACCTATTTACCAATGAAAACTGTAAGAATTGTAGAACTAAGCCCACACTCTTTGCAGCATTTAAAGCCCTTGCTCCCATTGAAATGAAGCTCCTCGGTGCCATTTCCAAAAAGGATTAAAATGCTCAAGGAACAGTCAGATAATTGGAAAATAATTACATGCTAAAACTCTACCAAGAACAAAGAAAAAGTATGTTACACCTATCATGTAATTCACTCACACTACAAAAGAAATTACATTTTAATGGTATTACAAATATTGCATTTATTCAGTGTGTATGATTTATTATTAAAACAGTAAAATGAAATATTCTGTTTAATCAAATGTATTCAAAGTAGCTTCCTTGGCTGAGAACGTAAAACCCAATTTTCTTTTTAGCTCTCTCCACAGAGATTCCCTCCCAGGCAGGGCCTGTGCTCTGTGGTGAGCTCTGCAGCTCTGCACAGCACCACTTCCCCCTTGTCCAGAGCTCCTCATGCTGTCCTGATCCAGCTCTGCAAGGGATCTAAATCAAACCCCCCTGAGCTGAAAGGTCTGCACTGATTTCTCAGAAAATCCTTCTCTGGATGGTCCTTCTTTGGACCATCCTTTTCCAAAGAGCAAGCAGCAGTACCAATTAAAACATTGATGCAGACACCACTAATTCTAGAGCTTAAGTTTTCCATCTACTTCATGACTCTTAAGAACCAACTTAACCTTTTTTTTCATTTCAGAAGCTTGTATATTCTATGGAAAGCAACAGTAAAAATAGTTGACAAACCTCTTTATTTACAAAACCCCAACATAGATTTGAAGAATCCCTGAGAACAAATGAAGTTTTCCAATGTTTTTAAACCCCTGGAGGCATTTTCTAACAGCACTGATGCCAAAGACCAGGAGAGAGGGTTTTTGACTAATGGACACCTCAGGCAGCTCCATGGAGGCAGTCAGGGCCAGCAGGAGCAGCACAGCTCCACCACTGTGGCATCCTAAAGGGGCTCCCTGCAGGGCAGCAGCTCAGCTCCTGACAATCTGACACCTTTAGGGAGATGTCCCAAAACTCCCTCTGCCACAGCCATCTCCTAATTTATTCCTTCCATTCACCTTTTCCCTCCTCTGTCTCCTCGTGGCCTTCAGCTGAGGCCAGCTCACTTCATCATTATTGATCTTATGTTCATTTTTCTGTCTACAAAGTCTCTGCAAGGATATGCTTTGTGTTGTGAAAGGAGAAGTCTGCGTGGTGTGTAAAAAGAAAATGAGACATTTCAATTCTAGCTAAGAACCGTATCAACATCAGATATTGAATTGTCACTCAACTGTTATCAAAGTTCTAATAAACAGCAGTAAAAGCTGGGTTTTTTAATTATGTTGGTACCTTTCAATAGTGTATTCAGTAAAAGTGAAAGTACATTATACAAATTTACAAAAAAAACCCAAACAAAACCGCCAAAAACTCACAAACAAGCAAACCAACACAAATCCACCAAAAACAAAGCACATTTTAGGGCTTCTACTTCTCAGTAAAAATTTTTCCAGGGGGTTGGGGTTTAAAGATATTAACTAATTGCTACTTCAGTGGACGTTCTTTGTCAGCAATTTAAAAATTTGTTGTCAGAGGAAGACTATAAGAGAAATGGATTGTTGGAAAGCTAATTTCAAAAACAAAATGAAAAACAGGCATATATGAAATGAAAACTCTAGAGGACTAGAGAATAAAAAAGTAAGCAGATACCTTAATGCATAGTTTTTTAAACTGAATATTTTCCAAATGAGAGATTCAGAGTATTAATGTTTTATTGTTGTGGGAATAGCTAGGTGTAAAGCAAAAGAATGAGCTAGTGCCTACCACATCAAGTAGGTTAATTTTCCACTAAAGTAAAGCCAGTGATTTTCAGAGCAATGTGAAGTCTGACTGTGTTAACAACAACTCAGTTACCAAACTGTTCGATTACATTTTGGTTGTTGTTATGAGGCTCCATCTGCATACTGATTTTACATGGTGCTTGCAATTGGTGCTCCCCAAAAAAGTCTCATATGCATTTTTCACCTGTGAAGCCCCTGAGTGAGGAGGAAGATGCTCCCTGTTACTACCTAGTCACTTTTATTTTCCTTTTTTTCACGTTCTATTACACACAGAAAATACAAATATTGCCTTTACCCCTCCCCATGTTCCAGGTCCCACATCATCTTCCCACAGAGATCATCTCCCACACTGTGTTTTCTAGTGCATCCTTTAAACTCACTGTATTGCAGCTGTTAAGGTGCTCCTGGCTGTCTCCTGCTGTAGAAACCAGAGGAACAGAAATCACATTCAAATTCAAATACCTGTTGAATTAACAAAACACATACTGCCTAACACTGGATATAGCAGTTCTGTAAGTATTCTGTAAAATGTATTTCATGGACCAAACATCCCTTCATTGGAAACTTTTCCTGACAAGAAAAATAGACATATCTATATCCACAGCTGCAGTGTTGGGAAGGTTCAACCTTCATTTGGTACATTAAGTGCTACAAGATAATAAAGCAAAACCTCTTCCACTGCATTTTCAGAAAGAGCTAGTGAGACTGCCTGGGAACTGACAGTCCCTACCCCAGCCTTCCTGAATGCTTCTGGGCTTTTCAGGCAGGATTAGCTAACTCTCCTACCCAGTTCAATGGTGGCATCTCTTTTTACCAGGCCAAAGACAAAGATAAATGCTAGAGTGAAGTGTAGAGGAGAAAGACATCATGGTTAAAAACACTGAAAAGAAATCTAAATGTTATTTTTCCTCTACTGAACCAGCTAATTGCAGTTCCATCAAACTCAGAGAAGCAGCAGTCACTGTTGGGTTATCATTACAAAACATCCCCTTAGTAAAGTAGGTCATGTAGCATTAATATGATGAAACTTGCTGACATTTGGATTACAAAATAACAAATCTGTTAGTTCAAAAGGCGAAGTACACCAGAGCTTGCTTGAATCCTGAATAGTTCCCATCAACTTTAAGGGACTAGAGGCTGAATGGATTGCAGTTCTGTTATCCTCTACCTGCCTGTGATTAAAGCTGTAGTCATTAGTTTCACCTAGAAAAACAATCAAGGTTTCCGCTCCTCTGCAGAGGAGTTTCCTTGGGTGGGAAAGGATGGAAAACCAGACCCTGGGGTTTACTTTGTGGATGGCCCTTGAAATCTGTGATGCATGTCCTGTCCATGATCCCTGGTAAGAGAGAAACCTTTCACAGCTGCTGCACTTGTCCCTCTGTTCTGGTGACAGGTCCCTCTATTTTCTAGATATTGTGAAATATCTTGGATCTTCATCCTCCTTTAGAAAGTAATGGCAATGCCTACTGTTATATATACAAAAACAGAACCTTCGTGAGTTATAACGTGTAAATATATTTTGTCCCCAGATTTTCCTCTAGTCAATTCTTGCTTTCTTTGTATATATGGTCAACAATATTTTCTCTCTCTCCTATTTTTATTTCCTCTATCTCCATTTTGGCATAGTCAGTCTCTTCATCTCTTTAGCTTCAATAGCACACAAGTCTGAAAAGCTTGTAACCACAGATGGCCATGCTTTGGCTTCTGTGCTAAGACAAAGTCTCCTAGGCCTCATTCTAAAAGGATCTTTCTTAATGAATTTTGTACCTTATGGTTTTCATGCAGAGCTTTTCTTTCAATGTTATAACAAATGCTTGTCAATAAGGGGAATTTGCCACTGAATCCTTGATAATGCCCTTTATTCTGCAGTTCTCTGCAGATTTGGAGTAATCCAGTTCTCTATTTGTTCAATTAATGCTACTGTGCATTTCATGCTGGTCATCCAGTCATCTTAAGCTCCTCAGTGAAATAAAAGGAGCTTAATTTTCTATTGCCTTAGGATTTGAAGGTTTATAAATGAAATATAAAGACTTAATCCTGGTTGATCAGTTTAGTGAAAACTGTTTTTCTTTACATTATATCAATCCCATAATTTCTGCAGTTTTAAAAAATATTCAAATCATGGTTCAGCCTAAAGTAATGGGAAAAAAAAACCAAGTACATGCACATTTTGCATAAAACCAGGTGAACAACTATTTATTGACTGGCAAAGCTTGGTGAGATTTTGCTTTGCTAAAGGTGGCATTTGTCCAGGAACAAGGTAAATTTTGTAGATACAGATAGATATAAATTTTATTTATTTATTCATGGTTGGGAGAACCCCTAAGCACATTCTAGCTGGAGTCCATCCCCCAGCACAGGGCACAGCTGCTGGAGTTAATGTAACCAACACAGTGTTCAGTGTCATTCCAAACTGTCCCAACAGCCTCCCACCAGAGCTGTGCCTGTGGGGATCCCACCAAATCCTGCCAAATCCAGCAACACTTCCAGTGATCAGCACAACTCTCTGCCAGTTCCATGATAAAATGAAGCAACACTGCCACCTCTTCTGTGTCACAGAGCTGCTGTGACACTTCAGTGTGCCTCCCAGTGAAGCTGCTGCTCAGGAACAGCAAAAAAAAGATTCTTAGAATGGAGCTACACTGAGGGTGCAGCACCGTGGTGAAGCTTCAGCAAAGTAATACATAAACCTGAAAGGAGATTTGTGGCTCTGTGTTTCAAGTTAAGATATAGCAGGGCACTTTCTCCTTATAAGGTTGCTTCTGTGTGCCATTGATTTTGCAGTTTATTATTAAAGTGTCTTACAAGAGAAATGGCAAGCAGATTTGACACTGGGAGACATATTAATGGCATGAAACCTCAGAAAAATGGGCACTCTGATAGTTATTAATCAGACCAAGCTGCAGCATGAGCCTCCCCTTGCTCCCCTTTGCTTTGACAAAGAAGCAAATCCTCTGGCATCCTCCAACTTATTTTAACAGTTCCACAACTGCAGATTTCCCTCCTGTTCTTGAAACAAACTGCTTCTTCAAGAACTTTCACTGTGCTTCCCAAGCAGCACTTGCACTTCATGACTCTACAATAGCATAATACATTAAAAAGTAATAAAAGCTTGTTCCTTTCTTAAAATAATAAAAAAAAAACATTACGTTCCTGTAGTGAGCTGTGATTATTTCTAATTGAGGTGTCTGGAGAAGGAGGAGGACATGGCATTTAAGCCAATTGTGCCCCTCTATTCCACAAGGCTTATTCCTAATAGCATTGAGGGGAAAAAATTGATTCTTTTGATCTTGTATTTTAATCTTAAATTTTAATTTGAACCATAAAACTTTAATAACTGTCCTCCAGGTTTCAAAGAGAACAGCACTAAGTATTTTCTGCACACTGCATATTACACGTGTAAAGTCAGATTCCTTTGTATCTGCAGGAGCTGTGAGGGCTGCTTATTAAATTAGTAATGACCAGAAGTCAATGGCTTTCAACCCCTCAGAGTGCCTGTTGTATCTTAAGCCAAGAAAAATAAAATCACTGTTGTCCATGTAGAGCCCTTATTTGCATAAGCATCATGGCATTTTAAAATAATTATGCATACTGATTTCATATGGGATTTGGAAAAAATGCAGGATTTCTCTAATGAAACCTACCAGGTTTCACCAGGTTGAAATGCAAAGTAACTACTTGTGTCCTTCCAAGATCTAAAAAGCTGATAATTAATTTTATATGATACAAAGAAACACATACCAGCTGGTGCAATAATTTCATCATACAGCTGGTGAGCAACAAATTCTCTGATATGAGCCCAAGAGGAGAGAAAGTGAGTTCTGTTAAAAGGCAATTATTGCAACCTGAACAGTTGTCACGGCATACTTAGAAATGACCAACAGCTCTATTTTGCAAATCAGAGATTTCATTTTTATCTGAGCAGGAAGGGAAAGCTGTATGAAGCTCTCCTGACAGAACTTCACAAATTGCAGTAATTGATGAGCCAGCTGACGTGGAGCAGTGTGCCTGTCTGTCCTGGCACAGGACAGAGGGTACCTGTGAGCTGCCTTCTGCAGCACGTGCAGCTTACACACCCAGACTGCACCTTTGGCTTTTCCTGCCTGCAGTGGCACCAAATGTTATTCCCACTGATGACATAATTACCCAGAATAGAAGCAACCACGGAAGAAGTTAAACTCTGCTTCATTTTACAGCATCAGCTGTTTGCCTTCAGCTCTTAGCTTAAAAGGCCAGGAAGGTTTCCAGTGTTTGCAAAATGTGCTGCTATGAGGAGGTTAAGGCAAAAAGAAAGGACCATTCGGAGGCTATAAAGACCTCTTTCATTTCAAATTCCCTTTAATGCAGTTTCTATTCATGAAGCAATTGACTTTGCATTTTCCAGGCAATAAAAAAGGGGAAAAAAACTTTTTGGTAAGTGCTCTACACCTGCATGCTATTTTTAAATCGTCTGCTTGTCTACGAGGTTGGACAGCCTTATAGAAGGCTCAGACCTCAGCCAAATGCAGAAAGTAGGGTTCATGGCAATTTTTACCCAAAACTAACTGGTTTTTTTCTGTTGCTGTTATAATGTAAGATTGGAAAAAAATACTGATGGTGTTTAAACCAGGGTGAAGCATGATGTACAAGCACACTACTGAGGCTTCTTATTGCTGTATGTCCTGCCTGTGTCTCTGCCACAGCACCAGCACAGCCCTTTCCTTCGTGCCAGTAACACCTCTGCTCTCATTCCAGCATCCTGCTGTCAGCTCTCCTAGAGGTCAGCACGGAGAGCAAGACTATGGCTGCACCTTCTCATCTCCTGCAGCCTCAGGGCAGATCAAACCATGCCTTGTTACCCACCTCACTGTGAGTATCCCTGCATAAAGCTGCTGGAATGCTACTGCAGGGACATCAGAGCTTATAGACAATGAAATGAGGCAAAGGCTGAATGAAGGCAGCTTTGGATTAAAAACATCCACTTAGAATAAAAAGTAAAAATCAATCTGTTGTCTTTTATAGTACTGCAAATAAAGATGGCTATTTCTGAAGTAGAACACTTCACTCAACTGCTTTTCTGAGATACAGCATATATATTCAACTCAATATATTGTATTAAGAGGCTTGCTCCTCAATCCTTCTCATAGCTCTTCCTTTGGATGTCTAGGCAGAAAACACCCAGAAGGAAAATTTTTGAGACACTGTAAGATGATGTTCTTAGAAAACAGAATAAACTGTGTTATCAGGAGATGGAAAATAATATTGTTAACTTTGGTAATTAGTTTACTTGAATCACAGCCCAAGTGAAATGGTCTCATTGTTAGGTCTATTGAAAAAATTGATGATGGCTGATGACCTCCCCACACACACACACACACAACTTCTTGAGGTGCAACCCAACCTGCTGAGACACCAAGGGATTTGCCATGAGTATTTCACTGAATCCAAGGGGGATTTCTGAGAGATACCTCTACCCACACAGATATAGATGTACACATCTGTGTGTGTGTGTGAATTGATTATGGCATGAATTCTGTCATGAATCTACAACTAAGTCACAGTTATAATTGTAGCAAGTCCTATTAAATCAGTTATTAAATATTAAATTAGTCAATGAGTAAGTGCTGCTAAATCCTTTTGAATCCTTACCTTTTGTATCCACATCCTTTGCACCCTTATTCTTTTTCAGCCTGTATCCATGCAAACCATTCAAAATTGATTCTAATCCTATTTTCCAATGTATGATTCATCTATGCACTAAGAAATAGAGTGAACCTTGCCACTGAACTCTGCTAAGTTGCACTTCCACAAATCTACAATGATTCTTTAAAAGGGGCCTGGAGATCAGGTGGGAATGTCCAAGTACTGGAACACTGAAACCAAGCAAGACCTCCAAGGGAGAGAACTGCTGACTTAATGGACAAAGACAAGCTTCCAGCTGAAAAGCAATAACTGAGAACAGGTAGGATTGTGTGAAATATTAATTGTTCAATCCCACCCCAGCAATCAGCAGCAGAACTCCTCTGCTCTTGCTCTCCCCCTCCCTGTGATCCTGTGCGTGGTGACAGACTGGCTGTGCACTGACAGAACACCTGCCTGCAAAAGGAAAGCTTTCCAAACTCAAACCTTGTCAAAAGCATCAGTTATTGCCTGTACACATTTGATTTCATTCTGTCAAAATCTTAGGCTGATGTACATTACCTGGTGCAGTGCAATACTGACATGAAAGCTGTCACTGATTTTCTACCTTCTCTAATGCTGATTTAATTATATTATATTTAAGAACATCCAGCTAACTTAGGCAAAAAATCACAGACTAATTAATTTCATCAAATTCTATTATCAGAAAAATAGCTTTTATTTTTAACCATCTTCAGATAGGAATTCTGTATTTCTAGGCTAAAACACTGCTTTTTTCTTTTTCCAAAGGCATTCACACAGAGAGCATTTTAATTTTCCACACTATAGCTATGTTGACCTTCCAGACCTTGCAAAGTAAAGTATTTATGATCCCAGAGTTTCTTTATGGTATTGTTTCAATATTTTTGTAACATTTGTATTTCTTGCTGATGTTTTTGGCATTAAAAATCACTCAAGCTGTGCTGAAATATAATGATATTCGCTGAACCATAGTATGGAAGGATAATTCAGTTCAGGGAGGTTATTCTAGCTCATCATGTACACAAAGGCTTGAAAGAAAATGCAGAGGATTCTCCGTTCTTGACATGTGCACTATTCAATCTCTCTTTTAAAAAATTACGTGACACAGAGAAGACTTCACTTACATATCAAAATGTGCAGCTTTTGTCTGCACAGCCAGGCAGGCAAAACAAATATCCAAAATGCACACATAAAAACACCTTTTATGGTCTTCCCAGAAACACACTGTCTTTTAGATTCAATTTATCATGGAAAACTCAAGCCTGTAAGAGCCTCCTTTTTCTTGTTTTCCAGTAGCAGAGCCTGTCACCCATTAATTCATGGCATCTCAAAATATTATAAGCAAGTCACAAAATGTCACTGTGTTAGTTTTCCTACAGGCTATGCTGTATCTTACATTTATCCCCATTTTCTTTTTCTTTTAATTCCTATAATCCATTCCCTCTTCTGTCTTTTTCTTGTCTTTTCTGTGGTCTTTAATGGCAGAGGTGAAACTCATGTGGAACAAGACAATTCTGCCTCATCTTGATCATTTTGATGCTTCTATAATGCCATGACTCTGTAAACTTCATCCACAGTCTCTTCTGAAGCTGACAATTCTGCAAACTCCAAAGGGACCAGTGTCAGAAAATCAGATGTAGATCTCTGCTTTTTTTGGGTTGGAAAGCCAGTTCCACCTTCAGTATCCACAGCCTGAGCTGCTTAACTGTCTGTTAATTAAACACAGGCTTTCCAGCCTTCTGATAATCCCTGAAATGAGACTACATGAGTGCAGAAAATCTGTCTTGGCATCAAGTGCTGAGCCACCAGCGTGGGGTTTAGTGCTGTGAGGCACAAATTTGCCCCTTTATGGCAGTGAAGCCTTTCTTTTGGCTTAACACCTGGTCACATCTGTGTCCTCTGCATTTCTGAACAATATGAAGTGCATCTTGACCAGTCTGGAATATGCAGGAAGACAAGGAAGTAATCCATAAAGATTACAACATGCCATGAGTTCAGATGATTTATTGCTGTGATGTATAATATGAAAAGCAGAGAATGAAACTTAGCAGAGCATGGGTCCTGAACTCTGTCATCCTATTTTATACAGGATGCTTGCAATAGAATTTCCCTCTAAGAGTCAAGTTTTGGTGAGAAAACCTTCACTGTCCCCTAGCACAGGATGTCTAAATTAAAAGAGTTCAGAAACAAGGAGTATTTTAGACTCCTGTGCTATTCATTACACTTTATAATGTTAATATGTTCTATTTATGAAATATAAATTGTACACAAGAATAGGATCAGCAACCCAGTGGGTGCAAGAAGGCAGAGCATTTGCAACATTTCAATACATTAAAAATGGACTCAGCTCTAAAATAGATCTATATTTTTATGGTTTTCCGTGAGACATTTAATTAAGTTCTCATCACAAGTCAAAAATTTTAATGAAAAATATAATGCTGGATTCCCAACTCTTCAAAGGAATTTGGTATATTTATGAATAAGAATCCATCATAGCAAACGGTAGAAACGCTGTATGCAAAGGTTTTTTAGTTCATTTTTCTATCCCAGTCAAGCGTGATTTCCTCGTGCATTACGATTGCAAAAGTAGTGAATACATTACAGATCATTTCCATTTCCCCTCATGAGTTTTTTATGGATCAATTTTGTAACAATTACAGAATCCTATAGATTGTGCAAAATTAGCTGTTCCACTACCAGTCTAGAATAAGCTGCCAGGAGCTTTAGCCTACTTTGAGGCTTGATACAAAAGGGTACTAGGGTACCCAAATATTTACCTTTTTGTTTGATTATTTGGTTTTTAAAGCCTGGAGATACAATAACATTTGTTGAATTTGTGCTATGAATACTCAGCTTTTGACACCTACATATTACACACAAAAATTGTTTTGTACTCTAAGTACCATAAAAATATCACTGTGGGGAAACCCCACCAGTCATGATGTTCACAACTTCTTCATATATATATGTAAAATACTTGGCCTGGTTTATTAACAGCATCACTGCCTACATTCATGATTTTCTGATTTCATTTAATGAGTGGGCTTCTTATACCTACTGTAAGAGGAAATCTGCAAAACAAATCAAGATAAATTATAGTATATATTTTTTTAAATATCAAGGCTTTGAAATAATTTCATATTTTAGGGAGACATGAGCCACCATTTTTGAAGGTTTGAGTTTGATCACCCTGCAGGTGACCTTGTGAGAACTGACATCTGCTCTATTCTAAAAGGTGTCTGTCCTTAAGACACAACCAGCTCCTTCTCACAAGGGAGTTTACACTTGCATGAAATAATACTGCTCCCAAAAATCAGCCTGAGAAAGCCATCATAAATTTGCATTCAACCCACATCTTATTTAATTTCAGGGCTCTGTTTGAAATCTGAGTGTTGGTTTTCCTCCAATGCCTCCTGTAGATCCTCCTGGAATCAGGATCTGTGTAGAAGGGACCATCTTCTTTACAGATTATAATCTCAATAAATCTAATCCTGCTTTTAACTGGCTGCACATCAGCTGCATTTTTTCTTGCAAATACACATGACTAATGAAGTCTTATGGACAAAACCCTGTGCTCAAAGAAATTGCTAGAAAAAGAACAGCTTAAGTGCCATTCTGTATTTCAGTTTTCCAGCTGGGGTTTGGTTGGTTTATCACTTATTGTAGAACAGTGAAAAATGGCATTTATTATGTGGAGAAGTAAGATTGCTTTTCTATAAACTTGGCTTTGTCACAACTATGTACCCATTTGTTATCAGTAAGATTGCAAAGAGACCATCAAGTTTAGCAGCACCAGCAAATCCAGGTTATTATTTTCAGCTGGAAAAATTGTGCCTAGCTTCATTATAATTCAAATAATGTCCACTTTTACGATTACAACAGTAAGAACTAATCACTGGTTGACATTTTTATCCAAGTGTGGATTCTGGGGACTAACAATTTGCCAAAATTGCCATTGTGACTTTGTGAATCTATTTCCTATGTTAAGAAACGTGTATGGACCTGTTAATCACATATCTTTGTCCTTCACCTATCCAGAAAGCTTCACTTCTTATCTGCAAATTCTCTAAATTTCTACAGTGCCACCATTCCTGAAATTCACAGTCTCTGTGTTGAGTCTTCACATTTCTTTTGAAAATGAAACTGAGGCTTTCACAGCCTAGCTTTACCTTTGGAGATTTCATATTCCCTGATTCTCTTCCACAGTCAACAGAGGAAGATAAGGAAACAGCCTCAAGTTACACCAGGAGAGATTTAGATTGGATAAAGGAAAAATTTCTTCACTGCAAGGGTTGTCAGGAACTGGACCTCCCATCCCTGGAGGTGCTGTGTAGATGTGGGACTTGGGGATGCTTTAGTGGTGGACTCAGCAGTGCTGGGTTAACAGTTGGACTTTGTGGTCTCAAAGCTCTTTTCAAAGCTAGAATATTCTGTAATTGTATGATTGATGTGATCCAAACACCTCCATGGAGGGATCTCTGCTGACTAACCAGAACACAAGGGAATTAGCTTCCCCATGAAAATGTACACCTTGGGTGTCATTCTCTTGAATCTTCAATCACACAAATGCTTTGGAGTACTTGGTCCACACGTCCTCTCCCTCACTCACCAATAAGTGCTCTGCACTTGTACTTAAAAATCAAAATTTTTGCATGTACAATGAATGTCACTGATCTGTCCAGCACCTGCTCACAGCAGCCTCGTACAGGTTGAGCAGGAAAACCACTTATGCAAAGACACCCAAGAGGAGTAATTTTAAGATTTATGCAAAAAGACAGAGCAGTACTTCCAAAACAGTAGTGCCATGGCTTAAGTGTTCTTTCAGTAAGTTTTTCATAACCTCATGGCACAATTGCTGCCCAGATTCTATGTATTTTTTGGGAAACACTAAGTGAAAGAAAATCACCATTTCAAAGGGGCCAAGTGACTCCACAGCCTTACTGGAGCTTTGTGGGGACATTTAGGGACTGTTTTAATTCAGAGTCAGAAAGGGGCTAACAAACTTGCCTTTTTATAAGGTTTAATCTGAATACCTGCCCCTTGTATTTCTGTTTTGGGAGATATTTATATTATCTCTTCAGCACCACACTAACCATCAGGCTGACTGTTCCCTGCAGCTCTGCTGACTCAAAATAATGACTTGTAGGGGAGCTCTAATGACAGAACAAGGGGCAATTACAGACACAGCATGAGCCTTGGAATAACTGTGTGATGTATTTTATGCAGTTGATTAACCCTGTGCTCAAGTTCATTTGGGCTCTGCTGCTGTAGATGTGGCCTATGCCTGAAGGTATATGGCTTGTTAATCTCAATAGAAGAAGACAGAACAGATTAGATCAAATCAGATCATTCAGACAAAAGCAAAACTGCTCCAGTGCTGGGACAATAAATGATAGCAAAAATATGTGACTGAAATATTCCTTTGCCTACAGACAGTAAGATCTAAGGTTGTAAAAACAGATTATTCAGCCATTTTTAAAGTTGATCTCCACGTATGAAAAGAGAGAAGGCGACTTTTTTCCTTGGATATTGGAAAAGACTGTCAGGAATTTTGAATGGTCAGAATAAATAAATTTATATGGGAAAAATATCCCATGAGAATTGGTCTGTGAACCAAGGGCAAAACCAATCAGGCCATGTCCCTTCATGTTCTTCTCCCTCTGAAATACAACCCTGCTGCAGATGCTCAAGACAGAAGAGCTTTTTTGACAACTTGTCATAATCCAAAATCCAATAATTGCTACTGAAGAACAGAGAAGAGGAAACTGGATGGTTTTTCCTATAAATATTACTATTTATCATTAAGTCAACTACAGTTATCCAATGTTCATGTGAAAAAAACCCAACAATAAAAGGAGACATGTTTCTGAATGTTCCTGAAGCACTTTTCTTAGAACAAGGCTTGGATTTAAAACTGGTTCAAAATTACTGTTCCCTAGTGAAGCTTTTTTACAAGCAGTCCCATTCAACTTTTTCTTTTAAAATGAGTGTTAATATTGATATTAATATTTCATATAAACCTAGAAAAACCTAGAGCAGCAAGTTTGTTACAAGCATGTGCATGAGGAAGGAGCTACATCTGGGCTGTGCAAACACAAAAATGTTTCTAAAAACATTGTATTCCAAAAGCATCCCCTCTGATCCACATGCTTATGCTAATTTGTGATAAAAGGTGAGTTTTTTTAAACATTAGTCACTGTGAAAACTTAGAGCTAGCATATAATTTCTACCTATTTTTTGATCTCTTTGAAATGCCAGAAATACATGAAATGGTCTCATAAAATCACGTTTGAGAACAATTCTGTGCATGGTATAGATTAGATTTATCTAAATAATAATGATGTTTGACTAGTTTAGAATAATTTGCACACTGTGCAAGCCAGCAAAGTACCTAAATGGTTGTGCATGTGACAGATACGACAGAGAACTTACATCCAAATAAAAGGCAGCAAAACAAATGCCAATCTGGTTTCTACATTCAATCCCAGTGAATGCACAATTTTCCCAGGCAATATATCTACATGATTTATAATTTTTATATTTATTATTTAGGTAGTTGAACATGAAAATTAATTTATTCTTGGCCACACTAAATGCTACTTGGAAATGCGTTTCGATTTTTTTTTTTTTCAGAAGAGCTTTATTCTGATCAAATCACACTTTTAATTTCTTCCTCTAATAAGTGTAGTTAAACATTTGAATCCTGTGGAAGTGTAGCCACAAGAACAGGCCCTCATAACCCAAATATTTAAACAGAGAAGCAAGACATTTAATCTGGAACAAGGCAAGCACAACAGTGAAATAAATAATTCAAAACATAATGGACTACACCAACCAGAAGACTAATACAAGTTTTCTGTTTAAATACTCAGAAATGAGCTTATGACTTAGCACTTCCAAGTTATCAAGGAAACAGAACATCTGGCAGGACAAACTGAAAAGGCCAGGACTTGGAAACAGGAAAGTCTTCTCTGGGGAAGATCATGGTCAACAAAATTCCTGACTGCAGAATCCTTCTCCCTCCAATCTTAAAACTGAGCCTAGGAACAGCCCATGAAAACAGGGGTTAAGAACAGATCACTGATAGTAAAGCTAAGATTCCTCTCTCCTTAGGGTTTTAACTTACAAGACAGTTTCTTACATGAACTAGAACAGTAAAAGAAGTGTGGGACATTTGACTTTGTCCTTTTTATTTTGTTTTAGTATAAATATTCTCAGGCATTGTTCTCTATTACTTGAAAGAGCAACTACACCTGAAGAAAAGCAGCAGCACTACTAAGAAAAGTCTTCAATATTTATTTAAACAGCAGGTAACAAAGCCTCCCTTGAATCTTTCTCAAAATTCACACCAGCTGTTCAGGGTGATTATTTAAAGATTAAAGGAGCAATCTTGCAATATAGAATAAGTTCTCTGGAAAGGAATGTTAGATACAGCAGTATCTAACTGATTACCTGTATCCTGAAACCTGTGCTTAGTAACTGACTAGACATTTAAATCAAAAGAACTAGAAATAATATACTATGCTGAATAAGCTAATTTAAAAAATCAATTACTTAAGTCTCCAGTGTCACACCTTCCATTTAGGGACACAACTCAGATCAACATTTCAGCATAAGAAATGTACTTCAAATAAACTACTTAAAACTAACCTTGGGATTACCCCATTTTAAAAACCAAAGGCACAGATAAGGGAAATAGCAAGTTAAAGGATTCCTGTGCCTGAAAAAAAGTCCTTTACAGCAACACAGGGCCAAGAGTGTTCTAGAACAGACTGAAAGATTCTTTCTTCCTCCACCTTATGCACTAGGATGTGTTACCCAAAATGAGATTTCTTCCCAGTTAATGAAGGTAAGATCCTGACATGTACAACTTATTTAGCAAGAGATCACATCAATACTGGCTGGCAATTAATGTGAGGCAATGTCACCTTTTCTGCTTTGCTACAAGTCTGACTTAGGTCAATATTATCTTTTTATTTTCAACACTAATAGATTTTTGTTAGGTGATTCTTCTTTAGAAAGTTGGAGACGCAATACAAAGTAAAAAGAGCATAGATGTATCTACTGCATTTTTCATAACAGGAAACTCCTGCACATCTTGGGCTGTCAAGATTTCTGGCATTCCTTTGGAGGAACAAATCTCTTCTTTTTATAGAGCTCCTTCCCAAAAACCAGCAGTAAGCTGCAGTTGTGGCCATTCTCTCCTGAAATACCTGTGTACACTTCAAAGTACAAAAACCAAAGAACTTCCTGCTGTTATTTTTATACCTATTGACTCCACTAAGTTCTTATCAACACATAAATGTCCACAGCAGAAAGGAATAAATGCTGTCAAAGGGCTCATGAATACAAAACATATTTTGCCACACTCCTTTGTGGAGTCTATATTTAAAGAAGTGAGGGCAAAAAAGGAATTTAAAACCAAACTGGTGGAATGCAGCATCACATCATATGGGCTGCACTGAGAGCTTCAGCCGACATAATGCTTGGGATAGTTTTCCCCCAATATTTCAATAATTTATTGAAATAATTTTCAAAGGATGTTCAACAGTCATAAGCAGTGGTGTGAAGCATTGTGCACCAGCTCAGAATGGAAATTCCAGTTCTCTTTAGTTGCTGACTAGTGCAATGCAAGAGAGCAGTAACTAATTTTAGACTGGAAATGGAAGTGGGTGAAAGGCAAATGTTTCATCTTGTAACACTTGAACGTGAATTAAGAAGATAGAGAAGGCTCCAAAACACCCCACAACTGCTCAGTGTCAGACACAGCAGCTTCAAAACGAGTTTCTCTTGCTCTCAAACATCAGTGTTGTTTCTGGGAAGAAATCTGTCAGAGGATGAACACCTACAAAACACCAGGAATGAGCTCCCAGCCCTCCCATCCCTGCAGGGAGATTTCAGAATGGCCATGGCACCCTGGCAGCACTGCCCCTGGAGCCACAAGAATGTCCTTTTCCCTTTTAATGATTAAATGGCCCAAAGGAAAGGCAAAGGACAGATAGATTTTTTCATCCCATTTTTCCCCCACAAGCTTTTTCTCTAACAGCTTCCACAAGGTAAAAAAAAAAAAAACTTTCAAAACTGTCTGGAGAAGATAAATTTGCTCACTGATCATTTTTCACAAGTAATTAGTCACAATTGCTATGGGGAGGGGAGAAGGAAAAAGATACAGAAAGCAAATTAAAGAAACAAACCATAAATTCCATAAAGTCTCTGCAAACGTCAAAACCTTGTCAATCTTATAATTGCCTATGTAGATATCCAGGTTTTCTTCCCAGAGGCTTAACAACTTCCATTTAAGTAGGAAATACCTGAATACATAATAATTGCTTGTTTATTTTACATGCACTATAGCTGGTTAAAATAAAACCAATTCTCAGCTGGATATCCAGTACTTAACAGTGATTTTATAGCACATGTAGATATTGATAAATTTAGTTGACAAAAACTGACTGAGGATATATTCTAAAGTCCATTGGAATTTTAGCTTCTTCCTTTAATTCTGCCAGTGATAACTAAGAGTATAATATAGTATGTACTAAATATAGTCCAAATATAAGATGGAGAAAGCATATTTTCAAGCATTGCTTAGATATGCAAGAATAATACCCAAACAGTCTTTTCAGACACTTAGGCAGCTCACTCCCACAGAAATCAGGAATATAACACAATCTTGTACAATCAGTGGGTCCAGTAAATGCTTTTCAATCCCTTCAGCAAAAACAAATCTTTCACTAAATAGTTAGTGAGGAAAAACAAACAAACAAACAAGAAACAAAAAGCATTTCAATGCAAACATAAAACACCAGCTCAGGTAAATAGGTAGAAGTGACAGCATTACCAATATCAGAAAGCAAATGGTGTTACTTCAGTGCCTCAAAGAAGTGCCTCAGGTTAAGGGTTCTGCTAGTGGGGAGAAGATTCTTAATGATCCAGGATTTGGTCAGGTAGGCAGAACCTCTTTCTGCCCTCTGCATTTAGTTTTTGTAACCTCTGGCCTTGGTTTTTGTACACAACACAGAGACCAGTACTTCATTGTTTGAAATACTTCCTTGCACATCACCTCCCTCTTCTAAACATAAAAATTGTTTCTTTGTTCTTCCGCCTGCAAAATATCCACAAGTTGTCCATTGGTTTGATTCACAGGCATAGACCTAAATAATTCAAAGAATCTTTTGTAGCAAACAAAACAGTTCAGCCCATACATACTTCTATCAAAACAAGAAAAATCACATCAAGTACACCAACAAAACAAAATAAACCCCCACACAAGCAAGTAGACTACAGTCTTATAAAAACACCAATTCAATGTGTATCTGAAACGTCTGATTAACTTATAGCAACACTGAAGCAGTATTGGTGGAATACAGTGCTCTGATTTCAGATTAGATGCCAGCAGAATGAATCTGAGCACCAAGTCTGACAGTCCCAACATTTTAAAAGTTTTTCACATGCTCATTACTCCGCCAGTGATCTGACACACCTCTGACACACTGCCATGGCCCACCAAGCAAAGACAGGGAGGGCAGGGGGCTTGCAGGAGGTCCTGTCTTTTTCTAACAGAAAGGAAGTGGCAGAAAGAGGCAGGTTCTCATACAACTCAGGCTTATGTAAAACTCCATTTGTTCAAAAGTGGAGTGATGCCTGGGTTCAGAGCCCCTCAGGGAAATGGTCATTGAAGAGGTGGGATGTACACTGACATCGAAAAATAACACAGCTTTGGTGGCAGATGCAGCTCCTCTTTCTGAAACCTGCCCCTGCTTTGACTTCAAGAGAAAACATTCAGATCCTCAAAGACCTCTCTCCTGAGCTAAAGAAAAACTCCATTATCCTTTGGCAGCAAGAGATTTGACATTCTCTCTGCATGCTCCTGCTGCTGGAGGGCACGAACATCAGACCTGCAAGCAAAACACACTTATGTAGAAAGGCAGTAACAAAACTGCACTGAGGGGAAAAGTTGTATTTTAAACAAATTTCCCATGACCTATTTTGATATATCAATGCAAAATTTTATTTAAAAGTGAGGGGGGGGGAGAAATGCCAATCCTATCACAAAATATTCCCTGCAAGGTGTTCAACCTCATTTGTTGTTTCAAAGGATGACTGGATGAGCATTAAAAGGCAGAAAATATTATCAGGGCAATGACCTGTCTGATGCTTTATAGATTCAAAACAAAGCAGCTTTATTGATATGATTTTAAAGAGCTCTCAGAGGCACAAAATGCAGTTGCTATAGGAATAAATAGCAGACATCCCTTTGAGAACAACAGATGGCATCCAAGGTGACTTATCTGCCAAACAGGTAAGTGCTCACTTTCACTCATTTGTAAATAGCCATCATTTATCCTGCTCTGTTCAGCAGGTCCCAGTGGTGTCACCTGCACCAACAGCTGAAAGAAACGGATGACAAAAATAAAATGCAAAAGTGCAAGTTTAACTTCTTTTGCCCCTTTTGCCCCTCAGATATGCCCCCTCAGCATATCTGAGACCTGAAGTGCAACATAAAGAAATCTGTGAAAATAAAAAGTAATGGTACTCTTGATAAAAATTATGCATTCCAGTAGATTCTGAATACAGCATAGGGGAATCCTAATGTCCTTTCTTTCCTGCTGAGATTCCAGTATAAAAAGAACTTACCTCACTAGAACATCTGGCTAAAAACAAGTTTTGTAAGTAGCCTGGATATCAAGAATGAGCATTAACAGTTTAAGTGGAGCTGCACAGCTGCAAGCTGCTTATTAAAATGCTTTATCATTCATTAAGTCCCAATGGCAGAATCAGAGGAGCTGGAAGGAGCTGGAAGACCTTCCAGGCTGTTCTTAGAAAGTGGCTCACAATCAGCTTTAGATACAACTCAAAGTATTAAAGTAAAATAATGTCTCAACTACCACAGGGTAGTGGTAGGGCCAGGGTTAAAAACAACAACAACAAAAAAAAGGCAAAAACAAAACCAAAAAAAACTACCAGACCTCCCTGGCAGACATGCTCCAGAGTGCTGCTCAGCTCCTCAGTCAGGACTGCAGAATGGTTTGACCCTTAGAAGCAGAAGTGTCACATGAGCACTGCAGTTTGGATCAGCAGGGCCCTTGGGAGCAAATCCCACTTTTGGGACACCTGGTCCTGCAGCCTTGTCATGGGGCCCTTTCAGGGGCTGCTGAGCAGGAGCTGTTGTGACTATTTAGCTCAATTTTGCAAATTAAAATAATTGCTTTGGCTGCACTTACAAACAACTTCAAATTGTTACTCCCATTTTTAAAATTCTTAGAGGTTTTGTTTTAAGTTGATGCAGTGGGATTTACCATTCAATTACCTCAAGCCTCTCTAGCAAGGCCATTTATACTTGATTCTGAATTCAGCTTGCATATCTGGGATGAATGAGAAAGGAAACAGGTTTGACTTCTCCTCCTGTTAAAGGATTTCCACAGAAACACACTATCACAATTCTGTCCCATGGGCACAGGGAAACCCACAGAGAACCAACCAAGAGGAAATGCTTGGCAGCTACTCCAGGCAGAAAGGATCCTCAGTGCTGAGTGCCACTGAAACTTGCAGGAGCAAGAAAAGAACATCACAGGAGAGTTTCCTCATCTTGGCCAAGCTTCCCCTCCGTGGCCACCGCGCAAGATCACTACTTGTTGTCTTATTTCCAGTAAAATAAAGCTAACCCCCTCTGAGAACCCCTCAAGTGTTCATTTCTCAGATTATTGCAGTGTGAAAAAAAAAAATCAATGATTTTTTAACAATCACAAAATTATGATGAAGAGAAGGACTGGTGGTGTTGAGGACTGGATGTGAAGTCACACAAGACAGTCTTCAGCAGATGAAGCAATGACAGAGAGTGACTTTCCCTTAAATTGTTAAAGAGAACTGAAAAATGCTCATAGTTTACCAACATGAAGATGTATTTTGGTGATAAGTTTCCATACTGCAGACAGTATTTTCTACCCTCCCCCCCCCAAAATGTTATTTATGATATATTAGCATTCAAATTCATCTGTCAAAATGATGGTTGATGTGGTGTAGAAAGGCTATATTATCTTCTGCTCTGCAGTTTGCCTCAGAGCAATCTTGATTCAGATATTTACATAACCAAAGATTATGACATCTTTTCCAGCCCTTTTGATGTGTCTGTCAGCAAGATGTCAATCAGATTAATTCTAGCTAGATTCTTTCCTGATACCCAAGAATAGCTGTGAGGCATGAAGCAGTCATTTTGCCAAGGAGAAAGTTTGTTTTCCAAAAAAGACCCCTGACAAATCATTTGAAGCAGAAAACACATTTACACAAGAATGAAAAATGTGTGCTTTATTATCCTTGAGACACAGGATGTAGTGGATTTGAAGGCAAGCATGAGCACTGGTAGAAATATCTTTAATAATAGCTTAGAAGTACTAAAGTATCTCCTATAGCTTATATCAAATATCTTATTTTTTACTGCTAGTCCATGTAATATAGTGATAGATGCAAACTGGGGAAAACCGTTTGCTAAAAGACAGAATTGGCCAATATTCAGACAAAGCTTGCAAAGCTCAACTATTTCCAGATACTGTTGAGACTTGTCAAGGTTCACAGGTTACACAGCTTAAATTTCCACCAAGCTCCCCCTTACCTCCAAACCTTACCTCCATTTTGCTTAACACTCTCCTTCCACCACAGTAAGAAGAATGGAACAGAGATTTCTGTAGAAAAATATCCAAATTTTCTAACTTTTTGCAGGTGACAAAATGGGCAAAGCCACTTGTTGTTTGTTAACATTAAGGCTGCTTTGTGCAATTGCTGAGTGAGTGAAACGAGATGGTAACAGAGAGGAAAATTCTCATAAAGGTCAATATCCAAGCACAGAATGAATTGATGTAGAGTAATTGTCTACTAGGACCTTGCAGCACAAAATGCCAAAAGTTTTTAGAGAGAATATATTTGTATATAAATTGGTGCTGGAGGAGAGGAAAGATTGAGTAAATAATAGAAAAATATCCAGAAGGACAGAACAAAGGACCAGATAGAAAGAGAGGAAATGCAGTAAAAGAAGGATTGGCATCTTACACATTAGCAAGGGGAAATATGGACAATCCAAGGCAATGCAGTAGATGAACTAACAAAGGGCTAGATCCAAATCTCAAACTAGGGCTCTAGAAGAGACCAAATGAAAAAGCAAATAACTCATGAGAATTTCTCCAAGCTTTTCCTTCACCTCCCACTGCTGATGGGTGAGTGAATTGGGTGCTCTTTACTGCCAGTGGCTGGATATCACAGACTAGTGGTAAAAGTGAATTTGACTTACAAACATTCTCACAGCTGAGCTTTACAATCCCAAATATTTTACATTTTCCAGATTATTTTACATAACTTCAAGTTCTTTCAGAACACACATGTCCTGTTTGTCTAACATCTCTCAGTGGCAGGAAGAGGTTACTGAGCAGTGATATATCAGATACAGGACATCTGCTGACCTTATTGGCTTGTCCATGATAAATGGATCACAGCAGAGAGAAAACTCTTATCTCTACAAAGGCCCAAGTTCAATATTGTCTCAAGCATTTTTGCCCTCAGAATACAATAACTACTGTCATTTCCCATCACCTGTTGGCTCATCTGCCAGATTTAAACCCCCCTCTGTAATTTTAAAGCTTTTTTCTCCAGTGTACAGTACCTGACACTGTATGAATTGTACAGATGAAAGACAAAGGTATCTGACTGATATTAAATGCTGTCACTCAGCTGGGGCTGGGTGGATGCCAACTGGTCAAATTCTCCAAAATCTTTGAACAGGTGCTGTGGCTATTCCAGTTTTATTTCAATTTCACACTCTTCCTACCCATGCTGACAGCTGGTTTTGACAGTCTGCTCTCTTCTTCACAGCTCTCATGTCAATCTCAGACACATAATAGCTGGATTAGAGCTTAAACAATAGTGATTAGATCAGGCAGAAGAGGAAGCATGGTGCCAATAAAAATAAGATACTTCAGTAACCCTTCAAACTCTAGCCACTTCAGCTGAAAGCAAATTTACAGGAACTCATCGAGCAAGCCAAAAATTATCCAGAAGAAAAGAGTAGGAATTTTATCAAAGCTTGGGGATACCTTGTTGGTTTTGTGAAGTTTTTTTAAATCACATTAATATTAATTTCCATGAAAGAGTTTCACTGAATGATTCCATCTTCACAGTCTCAGTATTTAGAAGGGTCAATGGGTTACACTTACACCACCTCACCCCTGGCAGCTCTCTGTGAAAAGGCCCTGCACCCTGCAAGCCATCTGATAGAATTTAGTCCTTATTAAAAAAAGAGAAGGCCCTTGCCGTTGTAAATCATTTTAACATAGGTTAAATAGCAAATAAATAATCAGAAGAAAGAGCTGTGGATCAGACCCCATCACATTTAAGCATGCCATGAGTGCGGTATGCTGTCAAGAGTAAAACCCAGCCTAGGCAAACCCTGCTCTCCTCCACAGCAGGGACAGGGGTAATATCAGAAATGCATTTTTGCCATCTGTTAAATAATTCACACAAACAACAAGTGAAGATTTTTTTTTTTTCAGAAATGCTGTATATTTTAAAAGGTAGCCTCTACAATCCTCACATCCATAATTAAGTTTGTGGGTAGACTGAAGAAAAGAATTCCATTTGCAGAAAAGCTCAACAGATGGTATTGTGTATTAAAGTAGAAGCATGTGAAAACTATTTGAACAAATGGCAGATGTGTCTGTCAGCCTTCTCCTGTGCCATTCAAGATTGGCATTTGAGCTATTATTCAGACTCCTAGAATTTCACAAAAGTCCTCTGAAGCTTGTGTTGGCTAAGGATCTTTGCAGGCCCAGAGACAACCAGCCAGGGGGGTAAAAAAACAAAAGTTTTGAACTTGCACAGCATATAGGCTGGTCTCCTTATGCAGTCCCACTCTCAGCTTCTTACCAAAGCCTCTTTGAGTACACAGAAGAAACTGCATTTAGCTGAACTTCAGGCAACCCTGAATGGCTGCCCATTATGGCAATTGTTTGGGTTTTCTTCCTGTAAGGCTGAATGAACTGCCTGATTTAACCAGCAAGGGGTAACACTGCTTCAAGATACATTATCTTTTATCTGGACTGCTCTAATTAAATAAAGCAGTGGCTTTATTTAATTAGAGCTCATGAAAAGTATTCAGATGAGAGACAGGGCAGTACAAAAGAGCAACCTAATAAAGGTTCATAAGAGGATGTTTTAGGGAACTGCATTCTACTACATAACATGTAGGTTCTCAGATGGTACCTACTAGAAATGCACCCTTTTTTTTTTAAACATACATTCTTTTTGCATGGGACCAACAGTGAACTAGGTTATATCATAGTCTGTGTAATATGGGATCACTCCAAGTCCATGCCTCTGAACACATACACTTCATGGGCATGGACTTCCTCCTCAGAGCCTACAACTGCTACTAATGAAGTGAGGCAGAAGGTTTCCCATTCATAAAGCAAAATTAGAGGTGCCTATTCACAGAACCAGGAATAATAAAATTTTTTCAGTTACAAGAGAAAATGTTGCTTAAGCATACACATAATATAAAGGACAATCTGTTTTACTTTGAAGAGCTTAGATAATTTTATTGTTAGGAATACCTTTGAAAGACTCAAATCCTCTCTAAGCAGCGATTGCCCAAAGCAATGAAACACATGAATATTTTCACAATACAAAATCCATAGTTAGCTGTTATGGAAGCTTATTCTTAACTTAGGCTTATCTTGGGCTTTTGTTTACCCAGAACACAGGAGCTGTCTTCCCCAGGGAAGAACAGAGAGCCTGCCAGCTAATTCTGATTAGCAAGGAATCAAAGCCTGTCTCACACTCCAATACTTTAGGAACTGCCTGGTCCCAGTCCTGGCTGACCTGCAATCCAGGCTCCAATTATTCACTGTCCCAGAGATCCTTAAAAGAGTCACTTCCATTCCTATGAATTCTCTTAAAAAGAGAAACCTTGCCTCATCAAAAATGAGAACGGGCCCTTAGAGCCAGCATGAGTTCAAAATGCTTTCCCCTTGCTCATGCTGGTTTTAAGAATCTTGATCTGAATTCAGCATCAAAGGGAAGAGCCTCTCTGCTTGGGAGGCAGAGCACAGAACCATCACATCAGCTGCTTAAACCCAAGGAATCCCCTTAAACACACCAGGATGGGCAACAGGGAGAGGCTGCCCTGATCAAAACCCCAAGCAAGCTGTTCAGGTGAATTTTTTTTTTTTTTAAATATTTACATTCCCATTTCTAAAACACATTACATTAAGAAAATCAGGGTGAAAAACCCATGCCTCTAACTCTTTTACAAGAATGAAGTCCTATCCAACTAGTTATGACAGGACTTAACTGCTCAAATGGAACTTTTATTGTTATCACCTTTATACCTGTGCAACATGCCACAGTGAGTACTGCACACTGACAAAGTTTGGGTTTGATGCTGTTTTTTAATACTAAAACCCACATTACACTGGTTACTGACCCAGTGAAAAGCATGATTGATTTCCTACTCAGCTTTGCCTTTAAAGAGAGAAAGTCCCAGCAAATGGCTCTCTGTAAGGTGTCCCACTGCATGAGTATCAGTGCCCAGCCCTTAACTGATGGCTCAACTCTAACTACAAGCTAGCAGACAAGTAGGACAAATGCACCAGAGAGCTGACATGGATTGGATGCAAACTGAACATACCTTCCAATCAAGTTAAAACTTTTAAGAGGAAACATTTTGAGTGACTGAATTCTTATCTTCCTGCTCTCAAATCTTCTGTATTTAATCAGCCCTTGACACATAGTTTTAAGACTTTCTGCTGTATGACATAATATCAATCAGGCTGCTTTAGCTGTTTTCATCTTTTGACACCATATCCCTCTTCAGGTTGTATGCATGGATGTAGACTGAAAACAGAAGCCTGACATCAAGAAAAACTGTTTGCAGCAAAACAGATTTTGCTGATGATGTGAACAGAACTCAGCTCATATCCAAGATCTACCTGACTGCTTGAGGAGGTTAAAAAAAAGGAAAAACAATGAGATATTTAAACAAAAATAGAATCATTCAACTACATTTTTATACTGTCATTACATTCATGTTCTACTAAACCTCAATTCAAAGTGTCACATCAAAATTTACTGTCCCTTATCTCATTTACCTGTCAACAGAAGAATATCTTAAAGCCACCACAGAACAGCAAATAACCAGACAGGCCTGGTCTCATGCAGCTAAACATAAGAAACAGAGTGAAGCCTAGAGCTGATGCACTTCACAGAACTGGATTATTTTGCTCTAGTTTTTCACTATAATATGCAGTCCTTTCAAACAGGAAAGTAATGGTGTTGTATGGGCATCTTTCAAGTAGCATTTGATTATTTTAATAAAGCCTTCTGAAGACTTGCAGACCTGCTTCCTGTCTCCCTCCATAAAAGGTGTTATTCTGCCAGGTGTTTTATCCAGACTCCCTCAAGTTTTAATTATCTCTTTACTTAATGAGTACAGTTGCTGATCTAGATTTATTGCAGTAGCTAGAAGCTCGTGTGAATAAAATATCACTTCTGTTTGTGATGTGGCAGTTATCTTTGTTTGCAGACTCTTCTAATTACTTCCAGGTCATTAAGCCCATCTCCAGCAGTTATTTTACTGTCATTAGAAAAAGTGTTATAATGACACTAAAAAAGTCAATGAACACAGGAAAAAAAAGTCAGAAAAGGTCAAAATAAAGCTCTAACCTGTTAATTCAAATCTGGATTACTGGCACAGAAATCACACAGATAATTTAGGAGATATCCTGTGAGACACTATAGCAATCAATAGGTCACACTGGGCATGTGTCAGGGCAGAATTTCAGCTTACAAGACACCACATTAAATCATTTGTTTTATACTGAGGTTAAATTATAAGAATAGGTTAAGTTTCGCATTACTTTAAACATTGACTTCCCAATAGGCAACATGTGGAGAAAAGGATCTATTCAGAAATAACCTTCATACACATACACACGTGTCAGAACTGACAGTGAATAAATTAGCAAAGCTGCCTCTACTTGACCAATGGCAGCACTGGACCAGGTATATTTTTTTTTCCATTTCACTCCTGAACATTTTTTTTAGAGGCAGAAATCCAAACACACACATTTGCCACATCTTCTCCTGTCTCTTCCAGAGGCTCTATTTGCTGAGGCAGAAAACCTGGCCCTAATTGCTTGAACCACTTGTTCACTGCAAGATTGCCTCCATTACCAACATTTTGTTGAACCAATCCATCCACTCACCATCCTTTCTTTAGTTGTTTGTTCGTGGTGTATTTTAAGGAGGTACAGCAGTGGGGATTTCAGCAATAATTAGATTCTGCCACTTCAGCTATCCAGTCAATGGCTGTGATTGCAATTCCAAAGGAAGATTTCTAAATGCAATCCAAGAGGACATCTAAAAAAATGCAATTTAACCTAAACATTAAACTTACCATTTATGCTGACAGTCCTAATCGTTCACAAGTGGTCAAAACCATGCATTAAAATGTCTTTTGGCATTGTCCTAAATCAGAGGATGATGTGGTTTCAATAATCATGTTTGTATTTGCAAACTGCATCTCTTCCCTTTTCTTTCAGAAGTTGTTCCTACAATTCAAAAGCCAGCCAAGACACTGCTGGAGAAATACTTCTGTCCTTAAAAAAACCTGCATTATTCAGTGTTTACAAAAAATGGACCACAGGGCTTCACATCCATTGTGGATTTTCAAGAGGTTTCTGACCTCCCTGGCTAAGTGCATGGTGCTGCTTTTCATTCCCTATTAGCTGGGTATGTATAGGAATAGTCTGTAAGGGTGAAAAAAGAGTGAACAGACATAGCTTGTAGTTTTGGAGTTAGACTTAAGCAAGGAGCACTGAAATAAGGAAGATTTACAGAGCAATGTCTAACAGAAATTGTACCTGCATATGATGCCTGATCTCACAATTGTCAAAACTCATCACTCAAAGAGGGTACCAGAGGGAAAAGTTTCCTGCCAGAGTTTGCATTTCACCTTAATTTTGTTTCCAGCCCATCCCTATTAGGAAGGTGTTACTTTAAGCTCAAGCTCATAAATTTTTAACTTTTGAACAAAAAAAAACCTTTTTCAGTAATAAATAAGAACCCCAGGCTGCATAGTATGGTGAGCATTTAGTCCACTGGGCTGGTTTTACAAGGTGTGTTTGTGCATCTTTGCTCTTTTATTCATGTGGATTTAGCAGAAAATCATCATGGGCACAAATTTGCCCTTTCTCTTGCACAGTTCCCATTCTGTTTAAGTGTGTCCTGACACTGAACACTGCTCCCTCTGTCTCATTCCTTGAATTTTAGCTCCCTACAATGCACTGGTAAATGAATTATGGCAGGCACCAGAAACCAAACAAAAACCCACCCCAACCAACCAGAAAAAACACAACAACACACAAAAAACAGAACCACCAAGTATCAGATTTCAGAGAACAGAGGATATATTCAGTTCCCTACATTAAACATACTGGGCCAGCATGTAAATTGTAACTGTAATAGGAGTGCTATTACAATTTCTGAATCAGCCCTCTCACTTCATCACTAAAGTGATCATCTAAGGATCAGTAATACCTGTGAAGCTATGGGAAATGCTGAATATAATTGGTAGAGTGTGCTAGACAATAAGGTTTCACAGGCTAAGTCAGGTGAAGCAGGCTGGGAACTGCAGCAGGAACTGAATTGTGGGGTGGCTGTCACCCAGGTAAAGTCACTGCTGCACTAAGGAGCTTTATGTCAATGTTCCACTGGAACACCATACATTTCTCTTCACAAAGGCTAAAGAGGGATGCAGATGCACTGCCTGTTCCTCAAAAGCAGCAGCCATCTCAGAGCTTTGCTCTTTGTTTTCCTCTGCAGTCCCCAAGGCCCTGGGCAGCACAGGGCTGCGGAGCCCTGACAGACCCCTGCAGTAAAAAATCCACTGGCAGCTATTTGAGTCTGTTCTCAAACTTCACCCTACAGCTTCAAATTTAACTCCAAATCCTCAGAATCTGAGCAGATGGTATTCCTGGAGACACTTCCTTAGACCTATTTATTTTCTTTGCAGTACTCCAAAAAGGAACTGCTCAACAACCTCTTCAGTTTTTCCTTTACTACTGGAGGTCACTAGAAAAGAAACAGTCTCATCATTAGACATTATTTTAGTGTCACAGACAAAACAAAATTATTCATAAACACATAGGACTACACTGGTCTTTTCTTTGGCCCAGATACTGAAAGATCTGTTCTCTGTTTTGTAGAGATGGGAAGGATAATAAAAGTGCATCCTTCAGCTTGGAAAGTTTAAATCAGCTCAGCTGCATTTTTGTATTCTTTATGTGTCCAGTCACTTGCAGGCTGCAATGGCTATAAATCAAACAGCATCACATCCAATTGCACCCCAAAGTAATAATTTAAAGGATGGATACCATATATGCTTAGAATGATCATAGTGACATTATTAAATGTAACATTTCCATGTCCTAATGAGAGATGACCTAGCAGAGAGGGAAGGAAGTCTCTCTCACCACAGGCTTTTAAGAAACCATTGAAATGTGAAGTGACTCCTCCTGGGAAAGGAATGAAAGAACACAATTTTTATAGTACCAGGAAGTTGTCAAATCACTCAGATTGCATGTATTCTATTCCTTTCACAAAACTAAATAAGCTTTAGAAAAACAGTCACAACATAGTGTTATTAATAAAAAAAATCTGTTTCAAATAAAATCTGTGTCTGTAGCCTGACAGATACACCAGATTAGGCAATTTATCCCCCTGGGAAAAAATGTTTTTGTCATTAACTTCTTCTTTTCAATATACTATACCTGTTTAATACCAGTCCATAAATCTTAGCAGACACTCCAAAAAGCTTTTACTCCACAAACAACTCCCATTTGGCAAGTGAACAGTACCTTGAATCCCAAAAGAAATGTGATATAGTATGATAAAATCCCAGTTATATTATCTATGCAGTTTCTTTCGCAAAAGAATCCAAGAAATAAAGTATAACTACAAAACAGTTCTAGAAGGCATAATCCATGTTGCTGACCTTGTGCTTTCAGTAATTGCCTTAGCAATGAGACACACCTGTCCCTGAACTAGTTTGTGTTACATTTCACAGTCAAATGACTGGATTTGCAGCATCACAGGACCCCACATTAGGGAGTTTTCCATTGTATGGAATTGGATGTCAAGTTCTCCTTCATTTTCATCCATTAGCTTTAGACCAACTGGAAAATCTTAGTGATTCACAAACTCAAACTAACCATTAAATTCCAGATGGAAAGACACCAAGAGCAGTGCACTGCTACCATGCTGCTCTGAAGGCTCTCTGCAGAGATGAATTTCCTTTTTTTCTGCATAGTCTTAAATATCTCTCAAAAAAATATGAGATGATTAAGGTTTAGGAATGTAAGGATTACAAATGAGAAAATGAGAACCCAGGAAAATGAGAGAAATGGAACTATTTTAGCCTAACAATTTTGTTTTGTGTGTATTAGTTAACAGTATCGGAAAGTGCCGTTTACAAAAGCTGCAATAAATGCAGAAAAATCTTTGACAGAAAGTCAATATTGGAATTCAACCACACCCCAAATTCTGCATCCCTAGTCCTAACTAAATTGAACAGTGTTGCTTTGTCCTGTAAAACTTTATCTCCATCTCTAATGCTGATTCCTACACACCTAACTGGTTCTAAATTGGACATTGTCCAAGACCTGTTTCAACCTTGAAAAGTCTGATTTAAGGTACTGACTTCATTTGAAATGAATCACCATTTGCACCAACTCCACTTGATGTGTTTCTCCAAGACTGACATCCACTATTTAGCAACCTGCATTAACCTGTGCAAGGCAAGCTGGGGACTCTGATCAGTGACAGGAAAACAAGCACCTACATCACTGAAAACATCTGCACAGCACCTGACTGTCTCCACCATCTTCTTTAGGTGGTCAGAAAGAGGAGGAAGGTTTAAAGAAATGCTTGCTGCCAGCTGCTTCCCAAAAAAAAAATACAAAAAGCCCAACAAGAAAACCACAAAATAACCCAGTCCTCAAGTGGGAAAGGAGACAAGCACATTTACAGTGTTTTACCTCAAGCCATTATTTATATGTTGAAGGGGGAAGGACAAGCTGCATATCAAGGAATGCTGCTCAAGTGCTCTGGAAAAGCACTAATTCTGCAAGGTTACAAAATGTTCAGTCTCCTAACCTGAGCATCTAAATTAGACTCTTACTTCAAACCTTTGCTGTCACATTCATATACAACCCTCACTCAGTGTGCTGGCACATATCTCCATGACCTTCCACCACTAGGAGCAAACATCTTAAACCAGCAGTCAAAAAAAAAAATCAAACAGAAGAATTAGGCAACCAAGAAGCTGTCTACCCACATGGTCATAATGAAATCAGGCAATTTTGCAGATTGACAAAAAAATGCAGTTCAAAAAGTCACTTGGCTCAGAGATTTGTGATCCTTAATAAGCACAACATTACATATCATGGCTAGAAGTGTTATATATCATAAACAAATTATTATTATTAAAAATGCACAGAATCCTGGAAGAAAGGCTCACATATAATACAACTTTACAAGGTCAAATTAACTCTTTATTGTTAGTAAACAGCTCTGATGATTGAAGTGACTATTTAGACTACAACTATAAATTATTATTACATCATATTATAGATAATTCTTGCATTAACAATACATTTAAGTCTTGTAAATAATGGTATCCATTGTAAAGTATTTAACATAAAGCTATCCAGAGGAAACTCTTAGAAAAGGATTTCAAACACTGTGTTTGCATTTTAGTTAGAGTAAGTTCTTTTGTCCCCATAATAACTGATAATCATAAATACAAAATACATGCTAATGATTCAGAAATGTTATTTTCTAGGTTTTCTGTTGCTTTCTCTTTTGGATTGCTAACATACTCATATACATATCATATACACTACTCCCCACACATACAACTGTATAATCAAGATTCATAGAATAGATGTTATGGTGAATAAGACATTTGGGATATTATTCCAGAGAAGGGGAAGCTGAATCTGAGCTTGTATTTAGAGTTAAGATTAGGGTCACATGGAATGAAAGTTTTGGTTGAAGCACAGCTGTAGTAAAACTTTTCCAGAGTTCTGCATGATGAAGTTTCCATTTCCACCTAAGCTGAGTTAAAGTGACCCAGAAATGCCTTGTCTATGGAGACATACTGCTTAAATATACAAAAGGTTCAATCAGACAAATTACTGAATCTCATGGTTTTACTTTTCTTGCAGAGTGTAAAAGGCTATTGCTACAATATTTAATTGAACAATTCTATCAATTATGCTGAGCAAATATGCAAATATAACCACAGCTGCCTCATGCAGTTTTTTCTGACTTAGCTTTCATTAAAAACTCTGGTAGACTGTGTAGCACATTAAATTCATTTCTCAAACATAGCAATTGTCTTACCTAAGAAAAGTGTTTCTTTATAATTAAAACATTTGCTCTTACTTGGCACTTTTCCTTCAGTGAATTGAATTCAGGAGCTAGAAAAGGAACCCCTGCAGTATGAGTGTCTCAGGGTGGAGGCACACACTGAGGGCTGGGTTGGGGTTTGTTCCCCCTGTGAATCAGGATGCTCTAATGAGCCATCAACAAAACTGGATCTTTCATCTCCTCCATGCAAGCAATAATGGACTTGTAAAACCCATTACCAGAAGATACAGTTGGAATAAATATGATACACAGTTAGACTGGACAGCTACACAGAAAATGAGAACTCTATGGTGGCACAGTTAAAAGAAGGGCAAGGTTTTTGGAAGGGATTTGAGCTCCCCTGTCAGTGTGGTTCCTCCCAGCACTGCCCCACTGTGCCTTTGCCACTGTACATCCAAGTCAGTCCATGTTCAGGATTCATCTTGAATTGTACCCAACCACTCTGCAATGCCCTTCCACCTACATTTGGTAAGGACCATCTGATGAATTCATGCATTATTTCACTTTCTCTAAACCCAACATGAGTGAGCATTAGGTGCATCTACATAGAAGTAGATCTCTCCTAAGCATCCTTACACAGGCTTTCTGTGTCCATCCCTGTGGACTCTGTGCTGCAGCATCCTCACAAATCTCATCTCCCAAGAGAGGAGTCTGAAAGGAGCTGACACCAGATCTACCTTCAACTGAAAATTCAGCATTGAATTTGCACATGCAGGATGAACTGCTGGCAAGATCTGAGTTTTGAGGCTTATAGCTGAGATCCTTGGCAATACAAGCTTAAGAACAACCTTCCTTTTCCAAAAGACCAAGTTCCATTCCTGGAGATGGTATATTGAAATAAATCCCCTGCCAATATACTCCTGGTACAGTCTAATATAGCCATATAGAACACAGCAACATTTATGGACCACATTGATACTTACAGACTAATCAGGAGACAAAATGCTAGAAAAATTCTAAAGAAATGACGCAAGTAAAACTAACTTACTAAGACACATCACCTTCTGTTGATGTGCAGCAGGTTTGCTTTTGTTTCCAATATATGCTAACGGTATTTTTCTTTTATCTCAAGGTAAATCTGTTAAGTTTTTCCTTTTAAGAAAAATTTTCAGAACATTAGAAGTGTATATCACTTTTCTAAGCAGTTTTTAATGGATCTGCACTTTACACAGGACTACTGGTCCTGTATTTATGCAGAGGAACCATTGGAAAGAGATTAAAGCGTAATTTTATCCTGAAAATGTTTGCTGGAGTACCTTCATGAGAAAATTTTTGTTCATAGATGAAAAGAACATTGTTTGACTCTTGCAAACCAGCTTGCTAGTAAACTATGTTGATAAATAAACATTTATCAAGACACAATTAAAGATACTATTTTAAGAAATGGATCTTATATGCATAAATAGCATTTCTACTGTTAAAAATAAACATAAAACTTTAAAGCAAAAATGCATTTGAGGAATACTTCTATTTTTCCTTCTTTTTATAACTCATAGCTGGAAGCTAAAATAAAAGTACAAACCACTACAAGCATGAAATCATATATTGAAACTGCATCCTGAGCACCCCAAAGCCTTTGCTGGGCTATATTTGATACATGACACATTGTCAAAAGCACTTCCTGTTCTTATCACAATACCTTTGTAGCTATTTAGGGAATTCAGCCACTCGAGCAAGTCTTTGCACATAAATAAAGAGTGGAAGCATGAAAGAGAAGGCATTTTTGAGGCTTTCAAAAGAGATAAGAAGTTAAACAGAATGCATTTCTCCAGTTTATGGGTTCTCTGGATTGAAAAGTAGTGTTACATATTTCTTTATAGCCCAGTATTTGTGCTTGTCAAATTAAAAGGTAACAGTAAGATCTAAAATCCTTTATTTTTTGAAAATGAGCTGAAAAAGTGCACTTCTGACTTCTGCCTCCTTCAGACATAAAAATCACCTTAAATCAGTGGAACAGAACTATTGACAACATTGGACTTTGAATTACAACTTACAGGAAGCTTCCTTTAGATGTTCCATGATACTAATTTTGGTCTGCTGATACTTTCCACAACCCTCCTTATGTTATGCTTTATTACTATCAAGTCTCTATAATAATAACAACAAAAAATATTCAAATATAATGAGGGACCTTGTTGTTAAAATAGTAAAACTACCTGATTTTTCCCTGCTCAAGGTTGTTCTTGTGTACAATGAAAGATCATTTAGGCACAACAGCCATGGTGTGAGTTGCCCTTTTAAATTTCAGTTCTCTGCAGGAAGGTACTATTAAAGGTTTTATTACTCCTAGCCAACTTGCAGTGTTATCAGATTGCATATTCATGCCAAAGAATTCACTCAATTAGGGCATTAATGGTGGGGTTTTAATCATTACTAGTACAGTGGGTGATATATTAGTATTTGCATGTGTAAATAATTCAATTAATGTGTTAATTGCACAGACACATGAAAATTAGTTTAATCAAGTCAATTAAATCATAAACAGTTCAGAAATAAGAGAGTAAGCTTGTAATGCAATTAGTGTTCTAACATGCTAGTAACTTTAATAAACAGGATCTTAATTATATGGCAGGTCAAAAAGACAAAATATTTTAATTGATATAAAAAGGAGATTTTTGTTGCTACACTAGAATCTAGCTGAGTTTAGAGAAAATGATCCATGCTAATGAGATCAAATGCCGTTATCTAGAATAAAAATAAGGATTTTTTAAATAGAAATTTATCTCCAAAGTAGTTCAGATGACTGAACGAAGCATTACTGACTGCAAGAAATTAATCATGCCATAATCTACACGTGATTGAATTATACATTCATACACTGCTCTCCCCAAAGCTTTTCAGAATAATAAAGCAGAATAAAATATTTGATAATATTTCAATATTAATCACCATAAATTAATGTTATATTAATGCAGTGAGCAGCAGTGATGCTCAGAAAGCAGCGAGCTGTGGAGAAGTGATGAGTCATGAGAAAGGCCATCCCCCTCGTTATTGTAATTAGGTGTTAATTTATGGGGCGTGGGGCTCCCTGAGCAGCACAGCCCAGGCCAGGGAACTCCAGCCCCTTGTGAAAAACACTGTTCACTTTCCTGGTAACATTTAAAAATTCAATAAAGGACAATGGGAGACAGACAGTAAAACAAAGATTACACCAGGTAATCTCTCCTGCTAGTTTGGGAAACTCCCTTTATATGTAATTTCTAGTGCATCAGCTGGTACATATTAATAAACAATTATGCATGTTTAACTTTTCCTCAAACTAGTTTACATGTTCCAAGAACTCAAGAAGAAATATATTAATTTAATCTACAGGATGGCACGCAGACAAATCAAAGGTTAAAAACAAGCAAAAGAAATTCCTGAAGCATCTAAACTCACAAGAATGCTGGAACATGTATAACTCTCACGAATAAGCATTTAACCCATGTAACGTAAAAATAAATAAGAACATTGTTTTAAGCTAATGGTATGCTTTTGGCAGATTGCCAAGCACCCCATTACCAGATCTGGTCCCTTTTATTCTTTATTAAACTTTTATACAAAATTTTAAATAGTGAAACTGGTTTTCACATCTCCTTTGACTTAGTTTTGTTCTTGACCATCTATTTTTAAAAAAACTCCCTGCAGTTCCCCATAGTAGAACGCAACATGAGGGGTTGACAAAATATCTTAAATGCAGTAGATGGCCTTTTTACACCAAATTAAAGGACAGCTGGAACTTATTGCTTGATCAGTTAATAATCTCTGCTTAGGAAAGGGCAGCAAAGCCCCAGATCTGAAGCAGAAAAAAAAAGTTTACTCACAGCAATCACTTGACTCGATAGCTGTAAATTTAAATATTAAGCCTAGCTACTCCAGAGTGCTGTACTGCTGGGACTTGGAATAGGCTACAGATATGAACAAACACCTTAAAAACGTGACTCCCACCAGAGGCAAGTCCCCAGTGCAGGCTCTGGCACACCTGGCTCACATTTCTCCATTTCTGCTTTCTGGGTCTGGGACTTAACCATGACCAGCAAGATGAAATAACAGGGCTCTGGTATTTTTTCAAGACTCCCAATTATGTCAGTCAGTAACAAAGCAGACAAACTTATAAGGGTCTTAAATACTTAATGGAAATAGATCCAGAAAAAGTTGCACTTTCACGCTGCCTGGAAAAACACCTCACTATAATGAGTCACGGAGACAGCAAATTCTCTCCCTTAAACCAGAATTCTATTTTTTTCTAAACTATTTCAGTTAAGATGCCGTGTTGTTCAGGACCAGGTCCATAGAAGACTTTGGGCCATACCAGATACCACTGCCTGCAAAGCAGAAAAATATCCTTTACCTACTAAATAAATACAAAATCCATTGAGAGGAAGTTCCATTCTACTCTTGCAGGAGCAATTACTTTAAAGACTGTAGCCATACATAATACAACACAGTCTGTTTTCCCTTTCTAATCCCCAGACATTCTTCCCTGAGAAGGAAAATTCTCTTTGAATAACCCATCTCAAAACCCACAGAGATCCATCTCTATTTTTCCAATAGAGTGAGGTACATTTACTTTGTCATACTTTTCTGAGAAAAATGAAAGGGCTAAATTCCACACCTCAGATGTGCTCCCAAAGCTTTGCAGTCAAACTCCAGAAATCCCAACCCCATCATCAAGAGGTTTTTCCATCTAGCTCTTAATTTCCAGTTCCTCAGTACCAGCCCCATCTTCTGCAAATCCTTCTGGAACTCGTGTCTGTCCAGCAACCCCCAATCTCCAACCCACAGAAATGAGGGGTTTGCAATGACAGCCATGTATGCACAGCTGGACCTGGGACAGATTTCTGAGTTAATGGAAGGTAAGGCTGGAAAATTCAGTCCAGAATGAGCTCTGGGCTTCTGCTGTTTGATTTCTGTTTGTTGTCAAGACAGTTCAACAATGTCCAGCCCAGAATCACACAGTTCCTGTGTCTATGGATGGCTCTATCCTGTCACACACAATCCATTTTGAGCTCAGAATCAAAAAAAAAATGTAATATCTACTAATTTTAAAAATATCACATATACAAACTCTATAAATATCTCAGATGAATTTTGTCCAGTTCACACAAAATATTAGAAAAATCCCAGGCACAGTAAAGATCTCAAGAATCTTCATTAAAAAATCATACTTCGTTTCTGGTGCCAAATTTCACTTTAAATGCTAGGTTGACATTTAAAACACCTTCTCGCACAAAGGGCACTGTTCATATTACAAAAAATTAATTAACCAGATCTCACACACTTTTATGTATTGTAATTCATGGATTACTGAGATTCATAATTGAATAATATGTAGATGTCACCTAGAGGTACTAAACCAATTCTCCTACTTGTAATTGCCTGGCTAAGTAAGAATGACACTAACTTCAGCATTTTCTCTCTGATTAAGGCCGCTATAGATTTGCGGTTGCTGCTGTGTAATAAAAATCAATAAAGAATAATTTTCCAGGCAGCAAATCAATTGTCAGTTCACAGACCCCAATACCTCTGTGCAGGATTTATTGAAAAAATGAGTGGCAGGCTTGTTAGTGGATGTACAACACGCTTTACAGGCACATAATGGTGTAGGGTCCAGTCCATTCCATACCCTGCCAGGCTCCTTAACTCCTTCCTTCCTGACACATCCGTGGTGAAATGGAAGAAAAATCAACTGACCTCTTAACTGGAAGACAGGATATCAACAAATTGTATTTGTTTTATGCTCCTCCATTTTAGCATCTGCTCTCTTGATGCTCCCATTTCTGCCATCAGATTTTAGGACAAGTGTGCCACTATACAGCATAAAGGTGTCAAATTACAAGTTATATAGAGCTGGGACTGATATTTTACCAGCTGAGCTATCTGAAAAAGCATCAACATGATGAAAAAACCACTGAAAAATGCTAACCTGATTAAATCTAAACATTTTTATGCATCTTATCGCCATTTTTTAAAACCAGGTCAGGCTCCTTTTCTGTATTTCTCTCCTTGGCTTTTACACAATGATGCACTGTTACAGGACCCATTCCAGACCCCATGGATCTGTTCCTGGATCCATCCTGACAATGTTCATGTTGCCCCTTGAAAGTTTGTTTTTTTTTTTGTCACCAAAACTAGTTTCAATACATCTCAGTGCCAAAATGAGTGCTACATGGTAAAGGGCTACTATAAAATGATATATAGAAGGACTGAAGTGCCATTTCTGTAGTACAGCTACAGAGCTTCCATGCAGACCATGCTCCAGGACTTAACAGAGTTTAGCTCCTTCTTAAGGGAGGTAAATGCATCCTAAAGATACTCAGTGAAAACACAGTTGTCATTTTCTAACAATGAAAAGCAGTCACATTCTTTATCAGCAGAAGGCCCCACCTCAAGTGGGACCTAAAATTTAAAAATAAACACAAAATAAAATTAATAAGAAACAAAATTAATACACCCCACGCCCCAGGAAAATTGCCAAGAAAGAATTTTAAGAAACAGTTCACAAATCTCTGCTGTGACACTCAATCTGCATCACTCTAATTCACTCCCAAATCACTTAGCACTGCCACTGATGTCACCTTTAAAAATGAAAGGTATTTGAACTTTCCTCTATACAAAGAACAATGGTCGCTCTCTTTCTTACAAAGCAGTGCAAGAAAAAGTAAAATAGAAGCTATACACAGAATTTTATGCAGAGAAGGCAAAAATTATGCCTTATGCCAGACTATTATGGAGATAGAACTTGTCATAAATTTAAACTAGGCTCATTCTCTTACACATAAAATAAAGGTTGAGTGCAACCTTCAAGCAAAGGATACAAAAAATGTGCAGGCATTGTAATATCCACACTCTCCCACAGTGCTGAGAAAATAGGACTTTAATTATCCAACACTCTTGTCACCTAAAATGGGAGCTAATGCTCCCCCACTGGTTTCTGAAAATCTGTTCCACCCTCAATTCAGTGCAAAGCCCACACTGCACAGTCTAACTTCTCATCCTACTTTCAAGGCTCACATTTTCTGGTATTGTGAATTTCATATCTTTGCTGGGAAATAAATAGAATTGGACAAAAAGTAGTCATTAAACCCCATTTCTCAAACAAAGTGGGCCTTCAAAAGAAATATTCTCCTCCCCCTAATTCCTGCCATTTCTGCTGACACTTTTCAATACAAGAGTTAGACACTATTTAAAATCAGTTTGTGAATTTTTTCATTACAGGGAGATCTGTACATGTCAAGTGAGAGAACAGATTACATAGGGGCTCTAAGAAAGAAGTAAAAAAAAACAAACCCACTATATTCAAACTATTAATTCATCTATATTTGTCTTTTTACACTTTTTTAAAATAAACTGATTTTTTTGCAGGTAAGTGCTTTTCATTCTTCTTGTCACACAAAAAGTCTTATCAGTTAACCCTAGAATGATAAGTTTAGTTTGGAAGGGAAATCTGGAGTTCTCTAACCCACTCTCTTACTCAAAACAGGTCCAATTACCCCAGGTTGCTTAGGATCTTACTCAAGTAAGTCTTGAGTACGTCCAAAAATGACATCCAAAAACCTTGTTATTAATAACAAGGTTCTGAAGTTAATTTGGCTGATTTCTGTTATTTTAACCATACTTTATTATTGAGCATGATATTAAACAGTCTCATAGATCCAGATGGCTGGATGACTTGCCTGTGATACAGTCAATATTTTCTTTTTAGTGAGTTTAAATGTCTACAGCTTTTTTTTGCTCTGATAGGCTCATCACTAACAGTAACCCAAATTTACCATTTCTCATGTATGTACATTATTTTTAATAATTAATCACTCAAAATAGATCAGAAATGAGAGCAATGGAAGATCTCATCTGCAAAACTGCTCTTGTTGCAAAGACATCCAAGCTGACAAGGGATTTGAACTCAAAAATGATAATGTAACATAAACCTCAGGAAGCTTCATGCAGCAATTCCAGAGCTGCATTTAGCCTTATTATATTTATCTTTCAGGCTTTTATGCATATTCTTGTCTATAATTTGCACATCGCCTCATTCATTATTGCAGTAGCGTTTAAGTACATGTCTAATCAAAATAATTACTGCTAATTGTTTAGACCTGTGAAGCATGTGGGACTAAGCCTGCAGTTCAGAAGTCTATATAATCACACAGAGAACTGCTCTGGAGACTTTTTATAAAGTAATCAAATTGTGAAACTTAGCAATGCAATTGATTTTGTTGTCAGAAGATCTACACCACTGCCTGGGATGCCAAACCACTGATGAGAAATTCATTCACCTACAAGCCTGGGAGCAATCACCTGCCCACCAAAACCTTTGAGGAGGTGGGGGCTGTGTTTCAAATGAAATTACCTAATTACCTGCAATGCATTGGTTCAGCAAAACGAGCAACACTGCGGAACATGCATTTTACTCAACAGCTGCTTTCTTTTCCACTTCTCATTGGCACTTCTTTCTGAAACAAAGCCCCTTCTTCCATGCCATGTCAGAGAAGACACATGATGAGTTGTAGCATTTAATGAGAAGCTGCTTCATTAACAACTGAGTTACGTGACATCCCTTTCATACTTTGCTGTGTGACTGCAACATCATGTCAAGACAACCCCTGACACAATGCATCAGTGGATAGAGAGGTGCTGCTCCCAGAAGCCTGCTGTCAGGACAGGATTCCTGTAGTTTTGTTCTGTAGGTTGTCCTCACTGGAGGCTGCAAGGTCCTTCAAACACATCTTGGCAGGCCACACACTGACTCCTGCAGGCTCCTGTACCCACTGCTGAGCAGTCACATGGCACAGAACTGTTTGAAGTACAATTGTGGACTGTCCCACAGTACTGCACACAACTATTATTCCGTCTGAACTTGGGGTGATGCATTGTGCTTGGGTTTGTCTTGACAAGATGTTGCAGCCATGTAGTCATAAACCCATTCTCACACATTTGCCACTGACCCCATATATGTATAATTTCCTACTTTTTCAGACAGTTTTTTCATCAGACAACAGCCATATAGATGAGCCTTGGGTTTTCTCAGCCCTTATGTACACACTGATTAAATTCCTCTCCAGTTCTTTGATAAAGACAGTGGACTGCAATCCCTGAATCCCTCAGTACAAAATGTATTTGAGTTTGTCCTGTGGACTACCCCCAACAGTTCAATACCATTCCTAAATTGTGTATTTTTTAATAGCCACTGTGTTCTCATCAAGTAGTCTTTACTATTGGTACTATTCTCCTTGTCGAAACACCAATAATTTCTTATGCTTCCAGAGATGGCTGATGAGACTAACATTGGGGCAAATCCTTCAGCTCCTCCCAAGTTTGAATCCTTCCCAGAGCAGTTCTCTGCCCTAGAGATAAAACTAATTTTCATTAAAGTATATTAAAAACACATTGCTTTCTCATACGCTCCTTTTCAAGTGAAAAAGTAGCTCTCTTATCAGCAGTTCCTGCTGTTATTTACCATTCTACAGTTGTTGGGCCCTTTGTGAATGTCACCAGTGTTAATACTCTTTTGGTGGCAGTTTCCCCTCTTTCCCTCTTTTGTTGCCAATATTCCACTCTGACCTTCCTCCCATCCCCACAATCCATCCACCTCCCTCACCTGACCACCAAAGTCTGTACCCATAGAGAGCAGCCTAAGCAGGTTCCTCTTGCTGCTGTCATGTGTATTCATATTCTCTCAAACTGTTACAGTTCCTCACCCAGTGAGCTAACATTTGAACCAACCTTTTCCAAAAAAAAAGCAACCATTAGAATAAAAGAGACTCATTCCCAGCTCTGCAAGGTGATGCCCAACCTGAAGACAACTTTTACAAAGGCTTAAGCATTTCCTGCCTTTTTTAGTTACTGTTCATCACAATGCAGACTTTCATGTTTTTTCATAACTACCTTTATTACATCTTTCCTCTCTTGTTCTCATTTAAATAAAAGCCCTGGAAACCTATGGTTTCATAGCTTGCCCACAACCCACAATTTATGGGTGCTACTTGCAACTTTCAAAAGCTTTTAAAAATAGTACTGAATCTATTACTGTGAATTACAGTAATTGCAGCAAAGATTTAAGAGGCACTTTGAGAAATTTCAATTTCATGGTATGTTTCTGAACCCACTTCCTTAGCATCTTGGGGAAAATGCAGGTTTTTTTTTCCTGAGAAAGCTTTTCTTCCTGCCTTTTTGTGTAAAATTTTAACTGAATCTCCAAAGTTCTCTTAAAACAAAGGGATTGCTGAGTTTCCAATCCCAGGTGAAACAGAGGCCAAGATGGTACAAGTGATGCCATGATGATTTTTTTGCCTTTTCTTTTTACATACCTTTTATGTATTGTCAGTATTCTTAGCACACATGCTTGTAATGCTTTAAGCTGGATATTTTAGCACAGTCTTGGTGTTCTGCTAGGCAAGAAGACCAAACATTCCAAAGGCCTCACAGCTGGAGGCCAGAAAACCTTACACTATCTTGAGAACCCAATGTTTCCTCAAGAGCATGTTCTGTAAACTGGAATTAAGCCCCATCTGGGGGTAACACTTTAGAATAGGGAGATGCCATGCCATGCATTTTAGCTTCTCATTAGAGAATTCTGGTCAAATAGGCTGTTTTGCAAGGTCTATAAAATTGTATATGCAGTGTACCAGGTGTGCATTTTGGCATTTTCCACCTTGAGGAATTGTTGCACCTAAGGATCCTTATTACATACCAAGGTAAAAACCCTTCTATCCCTCAACTCTGTCTCACTCATCATTCTAGGGCCAGGAAAAGGTATCAAGAGCCTCCTCTCAGCTATATGGGTGTAACCAGAAAGCAATCCCATTGATAGAGAGCAGCCTTTGGGGTCTCAGTTTTCTTCAGCTTCCTAGGAATTTGTTTTTCCAAGGTTTCCATCTGAAATCTAGGTTTGGGCTGCAGAAATACAAGTTTGTTGATATATATAGAACTGGATGAAACATGGGAGGAGCTCTCCAGCTTCCCCTACATAGTCTGCCCACTGCCAGTACTGGATTACTGGTACCATATTCTTTAGATGCCATCCAGATGACTTCCCTTAAATTCAGGTTCTACCACCTCTCTCACTGAAGTTGTAACATTACACTTGGTTTGGAGGAAACTGAATTATATTTTTGCTTTTGAGCTTCAATAAAATGGGGGATAAAACAAAAGTAGTAAGTTCCTTCTATGCAACTACACTAGCAGTAGTAGAGTGATGCAGCAGCAGCAGCAGCCTCTTGTCCCTAAAACACAAGAAACTTTTAGGAGGGAAAGAATTGGTCATTAGAACCATTGGCTTGGCTTCTGATTTGTGTGCTACTTGCAAGGCAGTTTCATTGATGGCTCATCAAGCTTTAAATTACTGATTTGGGAGCAATCATGCTGTCCACATTCCAGGAGGATTAGCTATCACCATAGGAACAGGAGCTGAATCTCACTCTCCTGTCTCTCTTCTCCTTCCCTCACACTACAGATACTTTCAGTGCTCACGTTTGGATGACCAACCTGCGGAGTCTTGCTAACACCAACCTTCTAATACCAGATTCACACAACTGCTCTGCTGACAAGGCTCCAACACAGTGGCATTAGCTGGTGTTAGTCTTGGTCTAAATTTTCCTTTTCAGAGGGTTTTGAAGTGAATTCCCTACCAAAACTGTACTGCCACGATCCTGAACACACTCCCTTCTCTGCAATCGCCAGCTGCAGGAAGACAGGACTAAACCAGATGAGAACAAAGACTCTGGCCTTCTAGCTTTGTCTTCTGTGCAAATGAATCAACAAATGAAGGACCCTCTTGGTTCCTTTGAATTAAAAGAAGGCTTGCAATCCTTCTAGACACACAAATAAAAAAACACCCCCAAAAAGTAGGGGGATCAAACAGACATGAGCCAGAAGACAGGATGGGAACAGAATGGGCAAAAAGTTGTGGAGAGAGCAGGAGAGAAACATGCTTAGGGTGTGCTGCCTCTTAAACAGTAAATGCAGTGAAGTCTATGAACTAAGAGAGAACATGACAAATATTAACAGTCTACTGTAATTCTTGTTACAACAGCATGACAACAGCACCATGGAGGGATTCCTTCCTCATCTCTCCTTCATTTCTTTGACTACCAGCACAAGAGAAATAACTTGCCTGTGTCAGAGCTGTGCTGGGCTTGCCCCTGTAACTCTGACACACACACAGAATCCAAGGCACACCAGCTCCCAAAATGCTCTTCCCCCACTGCATTGATCTACTTCAGTGTTTGCTGGAGCATGGCAGGGGGTGTTGAATAAGCTCTTTCAGAAGAAAACACTTTTAACAAAGCACATTTTTTCCTCGAGGTTTGTTTATTTTTCTTCTCCTTACTGCTCTCTTAATGAAAAAATAACTACATTGCCCACATACTGTAAATACTAGTAAGCACTTCTGCTCTGTCTTGTATGTCCCAGGTTCATGTAAGTTTTGTGACAAGCAAGCTTGCTCTGTCCAGTGGTATTTTGTCATTTTAATTTCTCCAAATGCTGTGGATTTTATTATATTTTATCATCCAGTGGGCTTATTTAAAAGATCCCCTAAGGAGGAGGAATCTGGGGACCCCCTCCCCTGCCCTTAAACTACAGGGCAAGTCTGGTTTTCTCAACACAACTTATTTTTTTCCAAGTTATGCTACAATGGGATGTATAGTCAGAAAGCTTCAACTTAGCTGGTTTCTTAACTGATGTTCCTCACCTACAAATGTTTCATTTTCAATGGCTTTACTCCTTCCTTGATAGCAATGTATTATAGAACCTGGAGCAACATGCTTCCATTCAGAAACCAGCCATCAATGCTTTACAAAGCAATTCTGTTGCTGAACCAAGATTTTCATGGTCTCCCTCTACTAGAAATGTCAGTATTTTTAGAGCTGCCAAAACACTGAAATGTCATTTTCAGCTTAAGGTCTAGATCATCATCTCCATTGCACCTGTCAGCAGAATCATCAGGATTTGCAAATGAATGGCTCAAAATACAACCTCATCATCTGATGTATTTTCTGCCTTTTCTCTGAAGGCATTTTTAGAACCCCTGATTGTGAGGAAAGTTAAGAAGTCAGAGACCTAACTCCTATTAGGAGAGCTATTATTGCTTCTTAATGCTCAACTGACCAAGGTCCTTGCAGGCTGGTACAGCTCTGCTGCAGCAGTGGGGAGGAACATCAGCAAAGGGGCAGATGCTTCAGCTGGTCTGCTGGGCACACACTCCTCCCAGCAAACTCACTGCTCCTTTTGCTCTTATTCCCTAGCTTCCATTCTGTCATCAGTTTTCTCCTGTTCCTGTAATACTGGCCCCCTTTCTGACAATCAGGACTATTCCTGGTAGGAGTCCTGTGACTTTCTGAAACCTCATAATCCAGAGAACAAACCAGTTACTTAGAAGTTCACTTTTGCCTCTAGTACACATGTTTTTTTCATCAGTTCATACCTTGTTACATGGTTGCACATCAAGTAAAGACCCAGCTTTTAAATAATGACCACTGACTGCACAGGTAGTAGTGAGAAAGAGTGACTAGAATACGTCCAAAAAGATAATGACTAACCACCAGATAAAACTGAAAGGAAGTAGTGGAAGGAAGGAACAAGTAATTATTTTTTCCCCACACCTGTCTACACCCTACTACTCTCATCATCATCATCACGAAGGGTAATGAAAGGGAGTGACATGAGTCAGAGAAGGGCTCTTGCACAGAATGAAGGCCAGACACAGCTGGATCCAACAACCCAGCTCACAGCCTCTTGGGTCAGCAGATAACCAGTGTCTCTCTGAAGAGAGCTAATTAATATTTTTGGTGCATGATCATGCTCCTCAGTTTTAATTGGTGGCAAGTGAGCAACTAAAGAATTGTAAGTGGAATTTCATTTATCTGTATAGAGGGGATCAATATTCACTCAGCATGCAACAACTCTTTGCATCTCAACGGGATGAAATAAATTGTCAGTCAGCAGCATGCTTTGGTTATTGTTAGAATGTTTCTAGCTAAATGATTCAACTTCTCAAAAGGCCACCTGATAAATGTTTATTTCTTCATAATTGTGCTGTTTAGGGCTGGGTAGAGTTAATTTTCTTCACAGTAGCTGGTATGGGCTGTGTTTTAGATTTGGGCTGGGGACAGTGCTGATAACACAGGGATATTTTAGTTATTGCTGAGCAGGGCTTGCACAGTCAGAGACTTGCCTGCTCCTCACTCTACCCCACCAGCAAGGAAGATGGGGATGCACAAGGAGCTAGGACAGCTGATCCCAAATGGCCCAAGGGACATTCCAGACCATGGCATGTGCTCAGCAATAAACTGGGGCAAGGTTGTCCGGGGACTGCTGCTCTGGGACTGTCTGGGCATCATTTGGCTGGTGGGGAGCAATTATTTCCTGCTGGGAGGGGGAAGGAGCCAGTGGCTGTTGTGGGGCTCAGTTACCAGTGGAGTTAAACCACAACAATCCTGCTTTTAACATCTCCTGATTCGTGACACTTGCAATGAACACAATTTAAATTCAGAGCAGGGCTCTAGGAAAACAGTAAGAAGTACAAACAAGAGAGGGCTGCAGGAATTCATTTCTTTTTCTCCTCTTCAGATATTGCAATGGCCTCCCATGGCATTAGGGGCACTAATTGAATTTAAAGATGTCATAAGCCGGAAGCTTTCCTGCTCACTTCATATCACAATGAATTTCAGCTCCACAGCCCTGGCAGTAGCAGCAGCACCAGAACAGCACTGTGGAGCTGTAAAGTTCACTGATGAGTGCTAGCTGAGGTCAGCCCTGGGCAGCAGCAATGAAAATTTCACAGGCACTCTCTTCAAGAGGGTACAAAATCAGACTATTCATTTTGCAAATAAATAAACCTTGCCTGATGTTATTTTTCAGTGTCACAGAGAATTCAGGTTTCATTCATACCTTATCAAAAACTTCAACAGTGTATTTCAACAGTATACTACAAAATCTAGACTTGGAGTCCTGGAAACAGAGATAATTACAAATATTTCTACATTAAAGCATTTCAGATCTCTAAGTATTAGCATCTCATGAATTTAACTTCATTTTCACTAAAACATAAATATGCCCTGTTAGTTTCTGTTCTCTTACTAGTTTCAGTGCTGAAGAGAATAATGCAAAGATGTATAATTCATATTATGAAGAGCCCATAAAGGCACACACCTGCAAACTATGGCTAAGGCCATCAGTGTCAATTTGACTCCACGTAAGCACAGAACTCAAACCTGCAGCAAGCTCAGAACCACAACAGGATCACAGGGGTGATTCAAAGTGTCAACAAAAAAGACAATTCCAGAAGATCAAAGGGGAAGGTTCTTGGGAATGCAGTAAAATTAAATTATTATCCAGGGAAGTTAAATGTTTTGCACTATTATCTTGGTTGAAACCAAGACTACAGAAGACTTTCATTGAAGAACTGGTTCTCAGTATGAACAAGTAACACTGGAATTCTGCACCAAAAACCTCCAAATAGAGTCATAATGGAGAAAGCTACAGTTAACTGGCAAAAAAAGAAAAAAAAAGAAAATTGAAGAAAGGGGTTATGACCATTAATAAAGTAGAAGGAATGTGAACAATGCAATAAAAGGTTATATAAGGAAAGCAACTGAGTAGCAGAAGATGTAAACAGGATAAAACAAAATGGGAATCTAATGGAGCATAAAGAGAGGGTTCATTTAGGGGAAGGCACCATAGGCAGGATGTTCAGAGATGTACCATTTTCACATACATTGGAAGAGGGGGATGTAGCTTTGCTTGCAGCTTCTAAGGATGCTGCAATGATCCAGATGGTAAATTATGAGACCCTGGTTAAAAGTCCTCATGGTAAAGAATGGGAAAGGGTATACAAGCTTATACTGCCCAATTTTGAATGTGGCACATTTCTTGTTTGATTCAAATGCTGCTGATTTTACCTCATATCAGAGGCAAAACATAAGAATAGGGAGAAAAAAAACTCTGCTGAGGAAAAAAAATCCTTGTGAACATGGATTAATCTCTAAGAATTATTTAAAAAGTCATGCAGAGAAATACAAATTGTGTATCAGGTGTAATTTATGTTAAATGCAGCTTTAAGTGCCACATGTGATATGTCTATATCCTCAGAAACAGACAAGAGAAAAAATAACAGATGTTGCTGCTGTAAAACATTAGGCAACATGAGTGACACCATTTGTTTTCCTAAATGAAAATAAAAAAGCAAGAGAAATGAACACTGAAGACCTAAATTCATAAAATATTCAGTACCTCACTTAGTTGATGTAGTATGTGACACCCTTTCTTGCTGCAAATCTCACAGCTGCTGTGGTAAAAGAAAGGAAGCAAAGAAATGGGTGTTAGAGTAAAATGATGGGGCTTTGATACAAGTTATGACAGAGATGAAACCTCTAATTTAGAATCTTTCAGGAAATTTGGGGGTGCAGACCTTACAGTGATAGCCTCCAAGACCTGTATATGGTTATGTTATCCAGTGGGGAAGCAGCACAGCAATTAAATCTTGACACGGGAGTTATTTGGGAAAAATATCTGGAGGCTTTTCCGAAAACATTCAAGACCTTTGCTGGCTGAAGACCTTCATTTGTCCCAGGAGACTTCCCTGAAGAGCTCAGTAAGTAAGACAGTAGATTTACCCCTCTCACCTGCCAGCTGGTGAGGATGTTATTTGTATTGCAGTGCTGGCAAATGCCCTGGCAGCAAGTGCTGAAGTCCTTCTCTCCTGCCTAAGGACACCTCGCCCATTTTACCTTCCCAGGACAGTCTAGACAAAGCAAGGACTGCAAAGAGCAGGACTGCAGCCAGTCAGTGAGAAATGGATACAGAAGGGGAAACAGAGAGAAAAGGCAGAGGAAGGCAGAACCTGCACACAGTGAGAGCCTGGGACAGAGCACTATCCCCAAGCAGATGGACTTTTTTAGGTAGGAGGGTGATTTTCTGTTGGTTTTTGGGGGTGATTGTTTTGTTGGTTTGGGTTTTTTTTTACTGGGCTTTCATGCATTTTTGCTGTTCCTTTAATCTCCCACAGTTGCTCTGATTACTATTGTTTGCTCTTTCATTAACTTGAATTGATCTTTGCAGAACAAAGGTTCTCTGGCTGCTCCAGTTTCCTCACTCACCCCAGTGACAGAAGATGAAAAGAAATTAGAGACTGTGGGATTGAGATTCTGCTTTCACCTCTCCCAAGATCTCTGGAACTGGGAGTAACAAGAAACACAGTTTTGTATTTCTGTGCTTCCCTACAACTCAAACTGCTTTGACAGGAAAATTTGTAGATGACTGCCTCATTTTTATCCCCACATACTCTTCTCCATGCATTCTCCTTTCCCTGAAAGCAAACTACCAAAAAAAGGTTTGTAGTATTCCATTTGTACCATTCAGCAAAACCTAGTCAAAACCCACAGCAACTGCTGTGGGTTTTTTCCACTTTTTCCCCCAACAAATTCCTGCCTGCACATCCTCCCTCCCCACTGAGCCAGTGCACTGTGATCATCACACCAGCAGCATTCAGATAGAGATCAAGTGACGAAACCAGCTCTATCTCAACTCTGACTTTCAACTTCACATTTTACTTGGATGTACATTTTTTCCTCTAATGAAAACTGCTCTTAGATAACAGCAGAACTACCCCAGATTTAGATAGGAAAGGAAGGAGTCTAATCCATCTAAACACAGGGAAAAGGGTGTGCTGGGTTATGCTGCCCTTCTTAATATTCTCTTTAAGTTTAGAAACACTGCTAGAACCATTTATATCTCAAAAAAATTACAGCTTCTTCCAAAAGGGTAGTGCAGACAATATGCCATTTCTATCAGCCTTTCCAGCACTGGCTCCATGCTGCTACAAAACCAGTCTTGTCCTGTACATTATACACACAGTCAACATACTGAATACCTACAAAACTAATGCTGAATATGTCAGATACCCAGAGGCTTCCTGAGGAATGGCTGTGACACAGCTAAACACAGGTAGAGGGGAAAACAGCCTGAAATAGCAAGGCAATATCTGGAGTTCACTTTCTTTTTAATCCTGACTTAAGTAATCTGACAGTGAACTTGCTGTCTCTTGGGTTTTTCTTTAAGTCTATAAGTTCTAGGATAAATCCTGGAACACTTAGAAGAGGGAGCACTTGGGTTTGGTTACTAACTCAAGGTACCAAACTAAAGGTACCATGTCTCAGCTTTCATGGAAGCTGTGTGTGGATAACCATAACCACTGCTCTCCTCATTACTGCTCTGTATTTTATCAAAAACAACTCTGATGATCCTGGAAGAATTAATTGACAATGCAGTGCCTGAATTAGCAAATACCTATCAACAGATCTATTGACTTCAGAGGGGCCACTTGAGTAAGGAGGAATTCTACAGCCATGGCTAATAGAAAAAACTAATAGAAAAACACATCAATAGCCTCTCTTTCTTCTCCAACTTGTCCTAGAGCTGCCAACAATCACAACCCCAGTCATATAAATCAAGCTCCAGATAAGATATGTCACCTTATTACATTGTTAGTGATTGTCTCCCTGAACAACCATGGACAGAATTCCAGGTTTCCCTGTATTCAAGCTTTCCCTGTACAAAATTCCAGGTTTCCCTGTATAATCAAGTGCTATAAAATTGTATTCATCCCTCTCATGCTGTGTTAATTGGTGTGAATACTTACAGAGTGCCAGTACACTTTGAGCAAATACATCCCCAAATCAAGAAATATCAGCTTATGCTTCAAAGCACAGCCTGTACCCTCTGATTCACTGTCTGCTCTCCCTCCACTGCCATAACAGCTCAAACTTGGCTCCTAAATCAGCTGCTGAGACAATGATGTGGAGCAGTGAGGCACTGAGGGAACCAGCTCTCTCTCCCTAGAAACCCAGGCAATTAAATTTTGGCCGGAAGGGATCCAACCTAATATCAAAGATGCTGCCATAAGTCTAAGTTCCCTGGGGCACAGGGTTAATGACTCAGAGCATGTCAGGCTGGCCCAGAGCACTGGAAAAGAAGGCACACCTAAATTAATAAATAAATACATAGGGAAGCAACCCAAATAAATACCAGCAGTAATTAAAAAAAAACAAAACTATGGAGACCTACTGCTGTAGTTGGCAGCCTATTTAAGGGATATTCAAATTTTCCAAAAATATCACCTTAATGCCTGAATATTTTATTCCCCAAAATCACTGATACCTAAAACACTAAAGAGTGTTTTACTACCCACAAAAAACTCAAGCATAGGTCAATCATCTCTGAAGGATACTGCAGTTCCTGCTAGGAGCACGTGCAGGATGTTTGCACATTCAAAATGGAGACTGAAGGCTGGATGTCTTCTTTGCATTGTAATTTGCTTCTCTTCTTTGTCTTGTAATTCATCCTCATATATACATTGGCACCAGCATTACAATACAAGAACTTGCATAGTCTCTAAAGTATATATCTGTGAAATCACAGTGAAGCCAGGGTATCTGATTAAAGAACAAGGTTTTCTAAACTTAACATTCCAGACCTAACAGTAAAGAAATTCACATCCACCTCTTTTCCATTAGTTCCAAATTCAGTTACTAAACTAAGAGATTCATTAGTTTTGTCCCCCAAAACCAGAACAAAGTCCCCCTTTCCTTTCTTGTGTGCATTAGTTACCAAGGTGTTAAAGCATGGATGATTTTCCCACTAGAATGAGAACCATCAAAAGCTCTGAGAGGATATTCTGAACTATTGTCCCAAGCAGCAGGAAGAACACACAAGTGCTTCGTGTGCTTCTGTTGCAGGAACACCAACAGCCACAAAGAGGCTGAGCTACGCTGGAACTTGGAAGACAAAGATGTCACTGGCTCTTTCCTTTAACAGCTGTGTTTGATGATCATATACATGCAATGTATCCTTTCTTTATATGCGTTGTAAATTTTTAACTTCTGCAACACAACTTCTAAATACATTTGGCTAAGAATATTCAGAAACTCCCAGTAATGTTATAAAGCAGGCAAAAGCCATGCTCCTGCTAGCTTCATTCTAGCTGAATTACCTTCCTCTTTAGAAGCTGCATCAAATGAGTTAATTAAGTGACTGGAATTAGATTCCAGGATCATTAATAGCCTGTGTTAAAGTCACCCAGATGAAAACTCTCTAAGAACTGGGCAGTTTTATGTTCATAAATGAAAAATATTTGGCCATTTTGGCAAATTAGTTCTGTCATCTGTTCACAAGAATATTGAATATTTTTGCCCCGTCAAAAATATATTTACATCCTTACAACAAGCTCTATACAAAAGCCTTGCTATAGGAACTCCCCAAACCATAATCTGTAGCAAGTTAGTTATTTATGCTACTTAGTCTGTATTATCTCAGCATCTTAGAGCTCCAGCACAGGGCAGTGCCTTTGTGCCCACCTTTAGCAGGGGCTACCACACAAGAAAGGTTCAAAGGAGCTTTCAACCAGTAAGATCAAGGCCCTGAACCCATGACACAATATTTCACAAAAACTATTTGGAGAATACATTCCTATCAGAAAACTGCTAATAAAAAGCCAAACCCTGTTGATAAAGGACAGGACTCAGTGACTCCTCTTTCTGTGTGATCAACAGCCCGAGCTGGATCCTGTGACAAACAGTAAAGCTGAGCCTCCAGGTGTTGTGAGAGAAGGTCTGATGCTGGAATAAATCAGTTCTGTGCTGCTAAGGGGAGTGAACACAATGGTGATGGGCAAAGTATAAGAAAATAGAAGTCAAAACAGCAACAGATCAAGTAGATGGATATTTGTTACCATGGCAACCCAACAGCATATACTAGAAAGCATTTGTGCTAGAAAGAGCCTCTGAGACATTGCAAGGAGAAATGAGAGAAACTGCAACCCAAATGGGGTTTGGGTTATGCTAGGCTTGAAAAGCAAGTTCCTGGTCTAGGAGTAAGGTGGTGGCATGCAGACCCCAGGAATGGCATTACCTGCTGGGCAGGTTCTGCAGCAGCACCCATGGAACAGGGATGTCACGTTCCAGTTTGGCAATGAAGAAACAGTGTGAATGGAGAAGGAAAAGGAAGTCTGAACTCTCAAGGCAGACTGCTCAAAAGACATTGCTATATCCCATTTGACAAAAATCTCTCCTTGGGCCTGTAACAGTCTGCAATGGAGCAAACCAATTCACTTCTATTGGTATCTTAGTGCCACACTAAATCCCAGTTCAAAATTCACATCTGTCTTGTAAAATCTCTATTTACTTCTAGTATCCGTCACATGGAAAATTAAGGTCTAATTATTACATTTTTACTCTCTCTCTAAGAAGTTTGGCAAGTTCTACAGGCAGCATTTTATGGTCTTAAGAAGCATCAGCCAGGAGAAAAGGCACTGGTAATCTCACCAAGACATCACAACCTGTATCACCTCAAGTCTCTTCCACGCCCAGCTCATTAGTTGCTCCAGTTTTTTGCACCTCAGATCACCCAGATATTTTAGCTTTCTGCAGATAGTCAAACAGGAAGAACTTTTATTACCTCTCCTTTTGAAGAAAGAGAGACAGAGAGAGAGGCAGAAGCCAAGGGTCTTTTCCTTTCAAGCAGTACTTCCAGGTTGGATATTTAATGTTGGCAGTCGTATTGTAAGCCCATTCCTTCAGAAAATTCCTAAGGGAAGAAGCTACCAGAAATACTGGCTGAAATAGTAACCCTTCATCCTCAGGGTCAAAGGAAAACCTCTTCTTGTAAGCTCAATGAAAACCGATCTGCTGGATACGAGTGAAAGCAAAAAAAGTTGCCTACTGTATAAACACCTCCAAAGTAAATAAAACCCTTGAAGGGAAATGACAAAGTTACAGAGTCAAGGGAAATAGCAGAAAGATAACCTATCTCAGGAAGCCAGATTCACTCCTGTGCAATACATCAGTAGCAGGACAAAAAAAAGATGGAAAGTCATGGCAGGTTTTAATAGATTAAAAAAAAAAAACAAACTATGAAAGTCTGACTTCACAACTGTGACTTCTCCCTCAAAACCAAACAAACACAAAGCAACAACAAAAAAACACCTGGAAGACAAAACAAAACTAGAGGAAACTACAACTTTGGCAATTAAAACTAATAACTTCTCTAACCATTTTAAATTATAATGCTTATGACAGGGCATTGGAGATGTTCATTTCAGACTGGCAAACAGATAAATATCCCACTTGAAAAATAAAAAACATGTCCAAAACGAAGCAGAATAAGAAAGCTCTGCACAAGCACAGATGGAAGAGAGCTACTAGGCCAACTCTAAAATCAAAATGCATTTCTTTTGATGGAATTGATCTGGATTCATGATGTTTAGCTGAGTGCAGTATATGGATCAGTTATCATCAATTTGAAAGGAAATAGCTCATTTAAGAAAGAGCAGTAGCATAGGAGTTCGCTGATGGTGAAGAATATAAACACCAGAAATCTCTGGTTTCTATGATGATACACAATATTGACAATTATAAACACAAATTGCTAAGGAAATTATTTAATAGCAGTGTATATTCATGTGAGTCCCATTTGATCATTATACCCTGCAGTATTATTTCGTATGTAAAGTTGTACAGAGAAAAAGCACTCCAAAGGAAATACAGCCAGGGCACAGGATCAGGATCCCTGCTCTTTCAACTCTATCACAAACTCACTCTGAATAATCCCCATTTCCTGTTACATATATTTGAGCATAGCCAGAGCCATCCCTCTGCAGATACCCTGGCTATGTCCTGCCTGTGGACATCCTTTGAGTGTTCAGCAAATTGTTCTCCATGGAAATTTCAGGAGCCATGCCATCTGCTGGGAGGGTTTACCCAAAAGGGCAGTGCTTTAATGGCAATAATGCTGTGCCACTCCTGCAGCTCTGCTTCACCAAACACCTCTGTGCCCACCTGAGAGGCAGCTCAGCACACATCCTGCCACAGCCTGCCACATGTTCATGCTCTCAGAGAGCACTTCCTGGGGCATTTTCAAGTGCAAAGTTAGACACAAGTCCTTGTGTCAGCAAACTGTACAAGACAAGGGTGAAATTTTCACTTTTTGCTTCTGTTCTAACCCTTTTTTATACCCTTCTTAGGCAATGTCAAAATTCCCTTTTTATATGCTATTAATATCTTGAAATCTTCTCCTTTTGTTGCAAAGCTATCGTGGCAATGCACAAAACAGAGTCTAGTTCAACACCAGTCAGACTCATGATATGACAGGATTTAAACAAAAACAGCTCCTTCCAGTTTCATTTGAAAATATGGCAAAGCCTGTTTATCAAATAGAACAAACCCATCTATCACCTTCTAATTGGAAGCCCTTTTTGCTAGCATGCCTGGTGCCTCACTAATCTGTACACCACTTAATATGGAAGTCAATAAATTATACAAGAGAACTAATTATACCTATTTGTCTAAAGATGAGATAGCTAAACTGAGGATTTAAATAACAAGGAATGAGCATTTTATCCTAATTAGTTTGACCTCAACTTTGGGGGACAGGGGAAAAGCAGAATGAATTTTTCTGACTAATCTCTGAGTGGTAAGACCTATTATCACACAGACAATGCAAGGCTGAAAGGGCCACTGTTTCATCAAGCACTGGAACATGCATTTCTTTCAAATCACAGTGTACCATCCTGACACCAATCTCCCCAGCTGTCCAATCTGCTTATGGGAGAACACCATGAAAGGGAAAAACTTAACATTAAGCCATTTTATCCACTTCCTCTCTTTGTTACTCTGCGGTTGTTTGTGCTCACACACTCATTAAAAATCTACCTTTGTATCTTCCAGCCTATTGATAAAAGCCCACACAAACAAACAAAAATAATAAAAACAAAGGAAGAAAGTCTAAGGGACAAAATAATTTCCTCTAAGCATATGTAAAACAGGTCTAGGTATGAACAACTATCTGAAAGATAGTCAGCACTGGAGCAGAGGAGGTGCTGACCAGCAGTAAAAGACAAAGCAATGAATTCCTACAATGCACTCAACATGGTGCCTGCATTTGGCTTCACCTGCTTGACTGCTGTGCCCAGAGAAGCACAGAATTCTCCCTCTCCAGGTTGCATCACCACGTGTTTTTCACTTCTCCTGTGCTTAAGAAGGAAGTTAGATCAAAAGAAATTGACAGTTTAGGCATAAAAGATATGTAGATATATTTTCCAGAGTTCATATTTAGGTGAACCCTCTTCACCATAGCTTTGCTGTATGGATGCTGAATACCAAGTGACCAACTTAGCAAGGCTAAAACTGCTTTTATAATGAACTCTGAACCTTGAGTTGTTATGCAATAGCTCTGGCTCTCTAGTAAAGCACTTCTAGGGACAAACAACAATAACAACAAAAAACTAACAACAAAATAAGAAAAGAAACTAACAATTCTATATTCCATTCTTTAGGATAAAGCATCAATATAAGCTTCAGAATCCAAAGTCTCTGGTCTGAGCTAAATCTTCAGAAATAATTTTTACAAGAAAAACACGCCAAGTTTGAGTCGCAATGTCAAATCAAATGTGATTGGAACTTTTTGTTGATGGAAGCTTCCAGCCATATCCTAGGGACTGTTTCTACAAGCCTTGCACTGCACAGCAGCGTGTGCCAGCAGCCCACTGACATCAAAGCAGTACCTGGTGTGTGTGCTGGGCAGCATGGGCAGGCACAGAGGAGCTGCATTCTGACACATAACCTACAGCAGTGCCAGCATGAAGATATACTCGCTAAATATTTAATAACGCCTGTCTTAGTTCTTCAGTTAAATAACCTTTTAGCCCAAGGAAGCCTAAAAATACATGTTTTACTTCTGCAAGCTACAGATACTGTTAAAAAAACCTGTGTGGGCCAGAAAAAGACACGCAGGGAGTCTGAGGGCCTGAGCCAAAGCTGCCAGGAGTTGATAATTTGGGCATTTAATTGAAAGCCAAGTTTCAAGTAGACTCCAGGACAGTCTGAGCCAGCAGTGCCACTGCATGAGGTAATTCTGCCCCTTTTCTATCCATCTTGTTTCCATTCCTGTCTCTCTCACTCACTTGTCCTTTGCAAGTGTTTCCCACTGCAGTGAGACACAGGGATGTGACTTGCTGAAACAAAACCGCCGGTGATGGAGGGCTGAAGAGGAGAGTAAAGGATAGCTTTAACCACATAGACTTTTCCCAATCCACATTACATCATAAATCTTTCCTTCTCTAAGAGTAGGAAGACAGACTGTCAACTGCAAGGCAGGTAACATTAATTTAAATCTTCTGACCATGAATGTGTCAGTACAGCCTTACTAAGGATACACCAGGCTAACTTTGTACGTTTTGCCTTTGTTTTCTTACAAAATGCACATTTGTATACCCATTCCCTGCTTTTTGTTACAACCAAAAGGAGAAAAACATGCCTGTATACAGAATTTATTTATGAAGTAAATTCCAAGATTTCCTGTTAACAAAAGGTGTAAGAACTTTTTACAATTAAGCACACAAGCCTTGTTTTTTGATGGAATCCAGGGACTGCTGATCAGTTTCTAAAGAGAAAGAATTTTTGTAACCAGAAGTAGGAAGAAATTGATATTCTCTCCCTTCAATCATTACAGTTCTCATCAGCTGTTTTTTAAATTAACCTTTACTGGCTTACAACATTAACCAGACAAATCTACATGTAGTTTTTTTGGAGCTGGTTTTGAGAAAGAAGAGAGAGCAGGAGGAAACAGATGATATTTACTGCACAATTTTAAGATTCAATCTGGATGAATCAAAACGAGTCATCTCCCGAGCCAGGAAGTATATGAGGATGTTTAAATGTAATTGAAAAATTCTTCATTCAATTCTGCAAAGAAAATTCTCCTTCCAGCATAGATCAGTCTTCAACAGTCACAACCCTTAACTTTTAGATGTGATTCTCTAAAGATCCTAAATCACTTTACACAGGAACATTATTGTTTCTGTTCAGGATTCTGTTCAGGATTCATGCAGCTAATTCATCCTGTTGAAGTGGTCTTGTCCCCCAGATAATTTTGAGTTCTGTACCTGTTTCCCTGTGTACTGTGTCCCTTCTCACTCTGCCAGGGTTGACAGACTCAAAATACTCTGCATTCTGCTGTCCAAGTCATTAATAAAAATACTGATTAATATGAGGCAGAATGTTGACAAGCCCTCCTTGATATATTACCATGTTCTGACATTTGGCTAATTGCACATATTCTTTCTTCCTTTTTTTCTGACCTGTTCTGTAGCCACCAGGCAGTAGACATTTCTAAACCACTTTTCCTCATCTGAATCAAGAAGCCACTACATGAATACAGTGCAGGAAACTTGAGCCAATCAAGGAATATTATATCTAATGCTCCTCTCCTCACCACCTGACCTGAAACACTGCCTTACAAAGAAATTAAATGGGATTGTCACGATTTGCCCTTGAGAAATCTGTTTACTTGGTAACAGATCTTACTAACAGGCAGGGGCTTATAAGATGTCCATCCAATTATTTCTTGCTAGATTTAAGCCAAACAGACTGGTCTTTAATTACCAGCTCATCCTTTCTCTATCCCCTCCTGAAGTACTGTATTTGCTTTTCCCCAGACACCATTTTCTTCCCTAGACAGCCAATTCTTTAAATGCCCTAGAATTAATCACACCAGGTCCAGCTTCCTTGAAAACATTTAAGAACTACACTTAACGCTAGAAAACTTTGGCACCTATTTTTTTGCATTAACAAAAATGCCTCAGTACCGAAGAATCCTCTGAAGCAGCTAAAAAAATGTTTTCAACATACATTAATCCTAAATAAAAACACAAAGTGGCAGTCATGTGTCTTAAGAAAATTTTATTCCTGTTCAGCAGTCATTAAGATCAAGAGAAACAGTGACTCCTATCAACAAAAATAATTTATAATTTTGAAGCAATTGAGACCATGAATGTGCATTTGGTTCTCACAGTATTTTAGATGTGTATTTCTAGATCTCCCTCCCACCACTTGAGTTCTATAGCTCCATTTTTGGAAAGTAGACCATAATGCTAACACACATCACCACCCTGAAAACACTATTTCTGGGAGCCAAAAACATCAAGATGCAGTTAAGAGAAGCTTGAGTTGAGTCCTAGGGCTGTGTCTGTAACTGAAGAACTCAGAAATGCAATTCAGTCTTTGCTTTCCATGACTCATGACGTTGGTGTGTCTCACCAGGGCTGTGCACAGTTTTGAGCCCCACCATGAGAGGTCACTGGGTGTAGGGAGCCTTGTCTCACATCTAAGGTAGGACATGAACCAAACTCCCTCCTTGTCTTTCCCCCTGTTCTACAAGGAACAAGCCCTCCTAGAACAACAAAACAGATTTCTGACAGCCTAACACCTTCTCTAACTACTGCAGCTAGTCCTTACTGGGTTAGACATGGTCACTGTGACAAAGAAATCACTCTTGGTAAGTCCCTGCTGCCAAACATCCAGAGATGAAGATCTTTCCTTGAGGGAGCTACACTGAATTTAACCTCTCATTATTCTTCACACATTACTTTGTTGCTCACACCAGTCCTACAGATGCCAGAACAAAGGACTCAGCCCTTGCACAATGATAGTTGGTCAACAACCAAATCATTACTCTGAGTATTTTTTTAATTTTTTTTTTCTTTTTTGCCAAAGTTGCTGTGGTTTGAATATCAATTTTTAGCTTAGATCAGCTTAAAGGCACTTAAACAATTGCATTCAGTTGATCCTAATGGAAACAATCCTGAAGTATTGCATTAAGGACATCATGATATCACAGAATAAACTCTAACCCACATAAGACAAACACAGCTATTACAATTAAATTAACTGCTCTAGAATGCCTGAGCCAGCAGAAGGGGTAAGTGTCAGGGGTAAGTGTCAGAGACCTGGGGCAGTTATTCTACCCAGGAGAACGTTGAACAATGAATAAGAGGAGAAATCAGAAGAGAGCTGGATTTTCTAATTTACATACCTTTAAACTCTATATTTACCACTTCTTTAAGAATATTTGCAATTAACAATTAGATTTGTTTAACAGCTAAAAAAACCAAACAAAAACACCACCAAAAAAAATAAAAGGTATCAATTCCAATTTCAAGGGGTCATCTCTACCTCATCTATCCAACATTAAATACTCCACTTGATCTTCAATGCAACGTAGAATTTTTTTTTTTCATATTTTGAAAGAAACTCAAAGAAAACCAGCACAACCCTTCAACTAGCTACTGAAAGGAAAGACAAACTCATTTTTCTAATTGTCTTTTCCCAAAGAAAATTTCCCTTATTACAGTATCCAACCCCCATACTCTCATCTCTATAATTGTTATTGAAGAAACATTTTACAACTGGGATTCTTGATATTTGTTCCAGTTATTACAGATTGTATAAATAATGTAAGAGTGTATTTCTCTTAGAAAATATAGAACTAGTTGCTTTAGCTCTCTGGTGACGTTTTCTCCTCACTTGACTCTACCTCACCAGCAGACAAATGCATTTTTCTTACAAGGAGTCCAATTCTCTGGAGAAACCAGCACTGCCCCAGCTAGAAATTCTGCCAAATGCCTACCATTATTGCTTTCTTCAGAGAAATGGAATATCATGAGCTTGACAGGGAACAGGAACTTCTGTTCATTCCTGAACTATCTTTTATCACTAGCAGTTTAAAAATATTTCAATTGAATGTAGCCTAGACTGTGGAGCAAAAGGCAGAGCACCAAACCTACTCAGGGCTATTTCCACCCATTTTCTCCTACAAAAAATCTGCAGTGCTACTTACACTGCATGCAATAAATCCTTGCCTAAATATCCACATGCTATTTAAAAACATATCTTCAAGAAGAAGTAAACAATGAACAAAAATTGCTGCTGATCTCAACCCAAAGACTACAGATGTTGCAAGTCTGAAACATGACTTTGTGTTATTCAACAGCTACAGACTAAGGCTGATGAGTTTTACAGTGAAAAGAGCAAAGAAAATCAATAAACAGAGTAATAAATAGCTTTCCTATATGGTACATGTCTTTCACATCAAAGACATAAAGGAGGGACAAAAAATGCAGAGATCATTTTGTCCTCAAAGGGAACTGTAGCACTGCACCTGGCTGGAGCTTGTTTCTCACTGACACATGCTCCTCCTACTTCTGTGGGCAGGAGTAAACAATAGGTAAAAGCCATTGTTTTAATTGAGCCATTGTGTTAAAGTTCTGGCTTTACAGTCTGCTTCCTCTATTAACTTGGTGGTAATTAATTACTACCTATATGCTTAATTACAACCAGTTAAAGAAATGTAGTGCAAGTCTGTAAACAAAGCCTGGTCAATTTGAGGTAATGGGTAGTTGGAGCTAAATGAGATTTCTATTCAACTATGTTCATATGTAGCATGCTCAACATACTCAATATTACAGCATGAGGTTCCAGAAGGTTCTTGAAAACTCCATGTGGAACTGGTTCCCAAAACAATCTAAAAATGTGTACTTTAGATGGACAAATAATATTCTTACAACAATGGAATTAGAGAAACTTGCTGCAGGACTGACCCAGAAACACTCCCTCAAATAAAAAAAAAAAAAGTTCACTTAGGTTAAGTTTCACTCCAGGTTACCAGAAGGTCATACTGACTAAATAAACACAGTATATCTAAGGAAAACAAACTATATCAAGACTTTTATTAAACTTACAAGAGGAACTCTCCCAGACATGACAGCTGATGTTCCAGTCCTTTCCTTCACTGTCTATTCCTGTCCCCATTCACCCTACAGCTTTTCTGAGTTTCTCTGGCCTATGAAACTAATAACTCACACTATTTATTACTGCTTTACACCACTGTGTTCCATTTTCTTTATTAGTGATCAAAATACTGCTCTCCCAATAACTCTGAGTCCACATGTACCATTTTAACTTTCCCTTTGGACAAGTGTAATATGCTTTAAAGTCGTATTAAAAACCAGATATTTCAAATATAGCCTACATAATTACTTTCTGGGACAGAAGCACAGTTTCAGTCTTCCACAAATCCACACATATCCTTAAGCACTTGAGCTAAACAGAATGAATCTTGGTTTGAGAACTGCAATTGCTGTTCCTTGTTAATCCCCAGTGTAAACTCCTAAGCACTCAGCCTGTCCAGGAAAATCTGTATTGGTCCAACAATTTTTTTTTTCAACACTAAGACAGCTACAGGCAATGTTGCTTGAAAAAGCACACGGTATAAATGGAATGTTAGCTGATTAGTTTCCATTTATCAAATCAATTTTCTTCCCCTAGAACATACTCAGTTAAATCCTGAGGAATTATCCTGTACATGGTACAGTAAGAACATCCCTTCCTGACCTTTGTGGTGTGATACTTGAAGTCAACATGGCAGCATCATGCTTCAACATTCAAAATTACATATTTCCCATTAAACAGTAAGTGAATAGATATTACTAATATGTTTTTCATGGTGAGCAAACATTGATGCCATTACTACAATGAAAGCAAATGCTTGGCTGTTTGTTTCAGAACCTGCCCACAAATGCTGGAGCCAGCACAGGTCAGCACCCAGGGAGAGATGCTCACAAAGATCATGGTGATGACACATTTTGAGCTTTGTGCCTTCCCCCCAGCCTGCTCCAAAGGCACTCATTTTGTTCTCAGCTGAGTGGTGCTGCAGCAGTTCAGAACGTGGATCTGACCACTGCCACCAGGGCTGCTGCAACAGAGGGAGCCTGGTGGGACAGGTAGCTCAGCTTCAGTTTTTTCCCATGAGGAAAGCAGTGTTCCAATAGTTCCTTCAGCTTTTAAAAACAAAAAAAATCACCACCAACAAAAAGCCACCTCAATATTATTAACTGAAGCTCACCTAAGACTGCACCATCAAATGCCCTACATTTAAAGTGCTTGTTGATCTCACTCTGCTTGCCAGAACAAGGTTCCCAGGAATATAAACAGCTGGTAGTTTTTGTGATTACACAACTTACTAATAAACAAAACAACTGCCTCTTCAGGTGTTAATCTGCTTTTTCACAGATCATCACTCAGTTTTCTTTTGAATCTTGGCACATTTTCTCAAATCCACCTTTGCTGACAAGTTATTATAACTATTTCGTAGCAGAGGTTTTTCAAACGGTGGATTTCTGTCTTCTTGTTTACACCTATGAGAACATTTTAAGGTTATTTTTCAATTGTTAAGATCTTCATGTTTTATGTGTCTCATCACCACAGCCTTAAAAAGTCAGACAGACTTCCTGAGTTCCTTTGGAATTTTGTCTTTCATCATCAAAAGCACATGCTGCTTTATATAGCTACGCATAACATTTTTCATTTTTTCTCCCGAAAGTTGGCAATTTTCAGAGCTGCCATTTCACAAGCGGTTTGGAAAAATACTATCATAGCCTTATTTTTAAAACTACAGCAAGGATTTCACAGAGCACTAGGCATACACGTGGGAGGGATGGCTGCAACAGAGTTACACTGGTAAATTAAAGTGGTTTAAAACCTGAGTTTTTTGCTCATCTTGCTTGAAAACTCATCTGCACACACGTCAGCCTAGGCACACCCTCCATCCAGCCCCTACCTTGCTTTGGGCTAAAGGTCACAGACAAAAAGAAGGGAAGGATCAGATTTTCTGGTGTGTCCATAGATACATCTAACTAGAAATTCATGTACAGAAATCCACATTAGGTTAAAGCAAAGCAGTTCATGCAGGAAAGCAGTTAAGCTGTAGCAAAACGGTAGTGAAGGATGAATTAGCCCATAATAAAGACTTCTGGAGTGATGTCTCTTCCAGTACTCAGCTGATCTTGTTAGTTTAGATGCAGTATACAAATACACATTTACTTGTCTCTGTCATAGCTTATGTCTGAAACCTCCTGAAAAAAACATATTTACAAAGGGGGACAGTATATATAGCACATTTTACCCATTAATACACCTTCCATTCCCAAGAACTGTTACAAAAATGTTCATGTTTAAAAAAGGTCAAAAAAAAGCAAAAACATGCCAGTATGACCCTGTAACTATACAATATTAAATACTAAGACCAGACTCTTGGCTTTACAATGCAAAGATTTCTGCTTTCTTAGTATCATGGCAACATCTACCCTTAGAAGTCTTTGTCACCTTTTGTTAAAGATGTGGAGGGGAAAGGAAACCATTCATAGCCTTGAAAATTTAAAGAAATAAATGAAGCTTTCTTTTTAGAAAAAACATCATTTATTTCCATTCCCTTTAGCTAAAGGACACGGGGAAGGAAACAATCTTTTAGACAGTACTAACAATGCTTTAATATATTAAAGTTTAGGCATGTTGAATGTTGGTTCAGCTTCTTTGGAAGTAACTTGAGTATACACAGAAGGAAGGTAAGAACCATTGAAAAAACAGAGGACACTGTGGTGTTGACATATTCAGATTCTCTCTAGGAGAGATTCAATGGTAGCACAAAATGGTGTCAGCTACTTCAAAGTCTGGCAAAATTACACCAGCTTCAGGTTCAAGACAGAGGCTTTGTCTGACTTTATCGTGTCAGAGAACTGCAGACATGAAACTCTCTGTATCAGGTAGCTTTGACTCCTTGCTTTTAGTATGTTTAAGAGCAGATTAATGCAAACCCAAGAGGCAGAAGGAGGCTATGAGATGCACAACAACCACAATGTACAACAGCAATAATCAGGATAAGACAGACCCATAAGATGAGCCATGATAGGGCCTTGCATCAAGATCATGAGGTTGCAAGGGCAAAAGAAACTGGTAAAAGGAGGTGAGGACTCCAGAGGATGATAAGAGCATTGTTTGTGATGGCAGATGTTCATCATCTGGCAGCAAGTTGCTGCAAGCTGAGCTCATGACACACTTGTTTGGTTAACTCTGGAGCCTCAAAAGCCTTGCACCTTTTGGGTGGGCTGTCCCAGTGCACCAGCAGCTGCCAGCTTGTACCAACCCACTCGCACAATGCTTTTTGTCCAGCCAGCCTTAGGAGTTCTCATCCTCATCTGCCCCTGTTTGGCCCCTCATCCATTCAGGTGCAAGCCTGCCTTCAATGTGCAAATGAGAACCTTCACCTTGTGAGAAATCACCTCTGGTTTTGCCATCGTTATTTACAGAACTTTGCAGGGAGAGGAGATGATCTCAGGACCAGCACAGGTTAAAACTCCTCAGTGCCCTTTGGAAAAGGCCATGTGTCTCCTTTGGTACAGCTGGGAAAGGAAACTTTTGTTTGTGATGACAGGGCTGCCTGTGGAGGAATGGCATGTGCTGCACAACACTTCTCAGAGCAACACCCTAGAGCCTAAGCACACAGAGGTGCTATGTAAGAAGTACTTAAATGAAAGGAGCAAGTAACTTGTGCTGTAGTTGCAGTTATTCCCATAAAAATTAGACAAGAACACTCAGTGGCCATCTCTCATCCTCTTCAGCAAAATAAGAGCCTCAAAGCAGTCACTGAAATAGTTTTGTCCTGTTTCAGGTTTGAACTTACAGCAGCATCAGAAAACAAAAACCTACATTGCTTTCATAGCCACATATTCAGTTTAAAATCCCCATCATTGATCCCAGCACCCCCTTTCCTTTCTGAGCAATGTCAGAAAGCTGTCCATCAGCCAGTGTCCTCTGCCTCAGACCAGCATGGCTCAGAGATGGGTCTCAGTGTCATATTTCAGACAGCACTTGGCAAACCTAAAGGCAGAAAAACCTGATATTTTGGTGAGGCTGCAGTTCACAAAGCTAGAGTGGCACCAAGTGGTGAGAGGATGAATTTGGGTCTTATTATGTGTATTTTTTCAATCACACTAGAAGCCACACTTGACAGAAGTTAAAATAAGTTGGTTTGGCAGCTCACTTTTACTGAGGAGCCCAGGATTTTTAGAAATCCTACTTAATCCTCATACACACAAAAAAATAACAAGGGTAGAACTCCACACAGAGGACTCTTAAGCAAATAAAGCACAGAATTACTAGTTAGACAAAAAGCATCTGAATGTCAGTAATAAGTAGGAAGTGAACAAAGACATCCCAATTTTGTGTATTAGATACAGCCACAATTAATCTTGATCTGACCATTTGACTTCTCACACTCGAGGCTACCCCATCCTCCACACTGGAGCCATTGCATTTCTTGCTACATTTTAAAGCAGCACCTTTGTATTTATTTGCCTCCTTTCCACCATATGTGACATGCAAGCAACCCCCATTTTTAAAATGTCTTGCATACTGTCACTTCTCATAACACCTCAGAAACAAAGGAATAAACAAAACAAAACCACAAAAAACCCAAAACAAAGCAAAACCAAACAAACAAAAACACCAAGCCACAAAACAGCCCATACCAAGGATACTGTGAGCCTTCAAAGATCATGTCAGGAAAATAATATTCCCCTCTGCTCAGCAATAATAACCATACACTTCATCTCACTGTTCTCCCCAAAATACACCAGACTTGTAATCAAACCCAAGGAACAGAAAAAAGATGAGGAGTTCTGTGAATAATAGCTTAAAAAAACCCAAACAAAAAAACTGGTAAAACACAGACATCCCCCCACCCCCCATGCCTGTGCTGTTCTTCTCAATAAAAAATACCCTACAGCTATTTCAAGGGCATGAGTGCATTATTTCTATAGAAAATGAGATATTGTTTTCATCATGCATTTGTACTAACACCTAATAGGAGCTATTATTTACCCAGGCAACTGACAAAAGTGCTCACTCACACGGAAGAAAGTATTTGATGTTAAACCTCTGTTGTCTACTTTGGCCCAGTTTATCAAGTAGTGAAAGGCAATTTCACCTTTTGCTTGGTTTAACTGATATGCTCAGGATAGAAAGTCATTATCATGGGAACAGTAACTAAACCTAAAACTGAATGAATATGCTCAGAAATGTAGAAAAATAAAATGTGGTTACTATTGTGACCAAATCCTTAAAAAGATATGAATAGAAGGTACAGATAATTTAAAAGAAAAAAAAACACAGACAAGGTCAGTTGAGTAATTTACAAGTTATTTCAATATCTACAGAAAAACAAGTTCTGGAGAAGTGAGGCACTAAAAAGTGAAGCCCTATTAAAACAGGTTTTTGTTGCACCTGATGCATCCCAGTAACCATGGGCAGGTTTATAATATACCACTAATGCAAAGGTGACAGCCCAAGGGTGCAGCTAGGCTGAGACTTCACTTCAGTAATTTAAAAAACAGAGGCTCTGAGATTCAAACAGCCAGAAAAGTTCTGGGAGCTTGTGACCCCCTTCAGTTGCACAGGTTGTCAGTAACATGATCACATTAACAGCATAATCAGGTGGGTTTGACTTCCAGGTAGCAATGCTCAATCTTCACTTCAAAAGGGACGATAAAAAACCATGAGCTAGGAAGATTTCTACTATACAAAACCACTAAATGTCTTTTCCTGCTTTTTAAAATTGAAATTCAAGGTCAGGTGGTTACATTCTGTGTGTGAACATCCCAACTGCAAATTAATGCTTTGTCCATAAGCTCGGCTTTCTTTCTTAGTTTTAACAGATGGCAGCAATGTTGATCTACACATTAACAGCAACTGATTTCCAATTCCAAAACAAGAGAAATGATCTTTGTATCATTTCCCACAGAGAGGTAATTAATGGATATTTGCAAGCTGCTTGGAGATCCTCCAGTAAGGGGAGGGGGTTTTGTTTGCTTTGGGGTCCTTTTTGTGGTGTTTTTCTTTTTTTCTTCTTCTTCTAACTGCTGTGCAATATTTACAGCCTGTCTTTCTCACAGTGTTGCACAGTTTACTTTTTTTGAGATTCCTCATCTCATTTCATTCTCTCATGGTTAAAAGCAAGCTTCACTGAGATTTGTTGCATCTGAGACACCACCACCTTCACGTCCTGTCCCAGACCAAACAAGCTCCTCCACCCAAACCCTTCTAAAGCTGGACAAGGGAGACTGAAGGGGCCATTCCTTCATCCCTTCCCCATCTTCCCCACCTCCAGCCATTTGTCCAATTTTAGCATTGACAGCTTTTATGCTTAGACTACAAAAACTCCAGGAGTAAATTATGAACTTCACATAGTGTATTTGTACAAGCACAACAGCCTCCCAGTCTAAGGAACAGCTCCTGCTAATTTCTATTTATTGTGAGAGCTTTGAAAGGAGCAAGGTAATAGGACTGTGTTGTCTGTAAAGACACAGCTGCCCTGGTTGCTGCTATTTTAGTCACTATAAAAAATTAGGGGAGAAAACAAAACAAAGAAATCCTAGTGTCAACTGAGGTTAGTATGAGGTCCTTTTTTAGACTGTACAAGGATAGATGTGCTTCCCTTGGAGAAGTGGAAACTCATAATACTTTACAATAGCACTCAGCTCCTTGGAGCTTTAGCCACTGGTATGGAAGTGTTCAGACTAAAAAATACTACCTACCAATTTACTGTAAATGAGAAGTTGCATGTTGTGCTATATTTTGAGTTCTTTCATGAATGAGTGTTTATTCTGGGATAAGTGGGTATGGATGAATAGCTGACTAAAGTACCAACTTTTTTAAAAGAAGAATTATCTGAAATCAAATCTTCTTTGTTGGATGAAACATAAATTGTAGAGGGAATATTTAACCATGTAAGGAGAAAATCCATAGATAAGGTACCACACACTACACTTAGCAGAGTTAGTTGTCTTTATCACTTGCTCTTGCACACAAGTTTCTAATGGAGTGTTTTGTCTAAATAACAAAACACACTGTCATTAATATCCTCTGATACAGATTCCTTGACAATTAGGCTTTTTTTTTAATGATAACCAAGTCCTGCCATTTTGATTGCTTGGCAGATAAAACTTCTGTTTGCTCAGGAGACCTCAAGCCAACTTCACCCTTTTGCACTAAGGCTGAAAAATCTACAGTAATCTACTCAGTGGGTTTAGCAGCATTTTTGACTGCAGCTGGTAATAGTGACTTCAGTCTGTCATGATGATTCTCTTTCAAGTCAGACATACTTATTTTGTCACATTTTTTGTCTACCTGCCTCAATTTCCATGTTACTGTTTTATTCCAAGTTCAGAGTACACATTCTGACACCACCACACTGGAATTGACAACTGCATTCCATGATATTGTTTACTATGAAAAATTATCCATGTTACATGTGCTATACATAACACCTTTTACATCTCCTTTAGCTAATTGCTGTGAAAGAAAACTCTTCATTTTTGCTAATAACCACTTTGCACAGAGATACACAATGCAAAGACTAAAGGATAGGAGAGCAAGAAGGGGTCATTTCAGTTATTGCTGTCATATTTGACCATGCTTGGTTTTATTTAATTTGCTTTCTGAGAGCATTACAACTAGCTGAAATATCTAAAAGGCTACTAATTATCCTTCTTGAAAGAAAAGAATTATAACGAGTTTCTCATAAAAGTCCATCTACTTCTCCTAGTTCTGTCTAATCACTTGCTACTTGTCTGCAAATGGATTTGGTCTCACACATAATAATAAAAGTGACAGATGTTTTTTCTGCCAGTCAAACTTAAAATTCAAACTTCAGTTGATTATTATGAGTAATCTACAATTTCCTCCATAATTAAGGCTTCAGCTTTGTTCACATTAACAAGTTCAATTTTGGCCTCCCACTCACATCTATTAATGAAGAAGAACCTTAAGTGATACGTGAGAATCATGGCAGAAGCAGAATTTTCCTTCCAACTCTGAGTAAAGTGAAGGAGGAAATTCTAATTTATGGCAATGCCTTATAGATATTGCCACATACAGTAATCTGTCACTTTACTGAAGGGAGAGGAAGAAAGCAATAGAACTTCACTGAGAGCACGTTCTCGTGCCCAGAACTGAAGCTGGGAGATCAGAAGTCTGATTTTAAATCTAATTGACAGCTGCTTTACTAAGATCATCTTTACTTAGACTATGGGCTAAGAAATAACAGGCAACAAACAAGCACTACAGTTGTGCTCCCTCTACTTTTGCCTCATTAAAACAACAAACCTTCCTCCAACCACCACCAGTAAGAGCCAAAGACAAGCAGAGAATTTTCATAACACAGCAGAATTGATTTGGATGAGCTGAATGCAGCCCAGTGATAACTGAGCCACAAAGTTTCACTATTAAAGGTACTCGCTGGATTTCTAAAAGTTTCTCTTTGGGCAGTGTCTAACAGAGAGAGGAGGAAGGTGAGGACACGTAGTTTAATGGATTTATCTACTGAAAATCTAATGCACAGGGACAATGTTTTGTTGCCCACAGTCCAATTTTAAAAGTTATTAAGATTTTAATAGGCTCACTAGGTGGCTGTGTTGACTCTGACAGCCTAATTTAGGCTCCCTGGCAGATTCAGAGATGCTGCATTAACTGTTGGAGCTGGCCAGTTTAAATAAACTCCTTGCTTCAGCCACAAACCAAAATAAACTCTGCCGAATAGCTCAGGTTAGAGGATTTGAAAACAACTGAGGGACCTGAAGAGGCAATACAGAGCCAGGACCCATAATTAATTTCTCAACAGACCTGTGTTTGCTGTGCAGGACAGAAAGCACCAAGGAATAGCCTTTTTGAACCACTTAAGGGGGAAAAAAAAAAAAATCTTGTTTTTTCTTTTGCATGCAGCACACTGAGCAGTAGCAGGGGAGCTGAAATACAGCTAAGGAAGGTGTAGTTTGAGAATTTTCTTTTTTTTTAAATAAAAACCTTTGTTTTATTCCAGAACTTATGGTTACTCAAAACTCACCCAGAAGCCAAGCACTTACGTATTTGTGATTTGATTCAGTCTCACACTTTCATATGGCACTCCAAAGACACAAAAAGTCTCATTTGAAGTACAATAATTTGCATCTTCCATTTAATTCTCCCCATCTCTCTAACAGAAATCAGAAATGACCCAACTCCAGGGAGCTCTGTCAAGTCTCTCTGAACAGGGAACACTTTATTAACCTCATCAAAACATCTCCCTTCCCATGCTTACTGTTCAACTCCATATTTTATCCTCCTCTTTTCAGCACTGAACCACAGCTACACTCACTTTTGTTCTTTAGCATTACAGCTAATCTGGATACACCAGCCCAATCAACAGCACCACAGTATCAGAAATTCCCTTCTCCATTGGGGAAGTGCTCTGTCCCTTGTAATACAAAGAAGTAACACACCTAAAACTGTCCAAACCACAGGATACAGCAGATGAACAGTATTAATTCACTATACAGTTCTAAACCAACTTGATAGGGTAAGCTACGCCTCTAAAATTGTTCTCAGGGAAAAGACATGCACACAAGTAACCACTCCAAGTATTAATTAAAGTTTTTAAACATCATAGTACTGTCACAAAGAAAAAAAAAGAACAAAACTGCCATCTTAAGAAGCAAAGACACCAAGTAATTTTAACATGGCTTTGAAATTGGTATTGCCTAAAACACAAGTCTAAGTTACTGCTTGAGAAAAAGAACTCTCCAGGTTTGCAGGACACAACTTCTTTGTATGAGTCAGCAAGGAAAGATGGACATTTAACCTATTTCAGCAGCTGTGCAGAGTAGATATCCTCCAGTTGCAGGAATGCTGTGTATTAAGGGGCAGGAGGAAAACTCCATTTCAGGGGCTTACAACATCCCTACAACAGCTACAGCAAGGCAGGAGAGCTCCAGGGGACTGGCAGGGGATGCTGCTGACCCACACCAGGAACCTGAATTAACACCACTGCTCTCACATCTGCCTTGTGGGCAGGCACAAAAAAACTTCCATAAAAGTCAAGTTCAGAACAAAACTATGAAACACATTTTGAAGCAACTACTGACTCTACTTTGCCAACATCACAATACATCTCTTGAAACATCAGCTCTATCAGTCTAATTAGTAACCTGTATCATCATGACAATGAAAGAACATAAACCACTGTATGTATTATGTGCACAAAACATACAGATCTACTTTCAAATCCCTTACAAACTCCCTGTCACAATTAAGTGATTCACTGTGAGAAGCCAATACACACTCGCACACCTTTTTTTAAGGTAAGATAATGGGCACTCTGCTGCTAGTGGGCAAATCCTGACCATACATTATATTGCACTTCCCAACAATTTTGATGAAAACTACAGGTGGAGATAAATTATAATGGGAACATCTAATTGAAATTCATCTCCCTTTTGCCTTGGATAGAAGGTACGCTGCTTGAGCCCTGAAACACATTCAATTCCATTCAAATTGCAGGCAGATTTTCAGGCAAAACTGAATTGATTAAAAAAATATTTGGAGACTCCTGAAAGAGTCCAGAATGCTGCAAATGCTTTGTAACTGTATTTTTTGCACCTGTGATTGTTCTACCTTCAGGAAAGCTCCTTGCCAGAACAAGAAGAAACAAAGCCCACAGAGATCTGTCCTTTTCATGGGAGTGACATCTTCCACTGACGTGTTCAGTCGCTTCAGGTCCTGCTGGATTCATTGAGCTATTAGCTCTTATTCAGTAGGGTTCCTTCCAAGACATTCCCATCAAAACACAGACAACTCACCTGTCTTTTCCCTTTCAAAATCTTTGTGTGACTCAAACTAGCAGCTTATGTGTTTTGTGAGTTTTTTTCCTGTTTTGGTGTTTTGCAAGTGAGCAGATCCAAGGCTGCCAGTTGTACAGAAGATTTAGAAGGGGAAAAAACCAAACACCACCACAGCATTCCCCTCTCCTCCCATTTGGATACAATCCAGAAGTCAACTACTTCTTACAATAAAAATTTATAGGACCCCTGACTTAATTGTGGACAGTAATTGTCTGACTCTCCATAAAGAATAAAGATATTGAACAAGATGTTTGAAGAAGTATTTGTAACAAATAGTAGCTAACATGGCCTTCCTCTTCCTGCTATTTATTGATATAATCCCTTTTCAAGTTAATTCAATGAAGAGCCTGCTCTGTCATGTAAACTGATCATTAATCCAATTACATGACAGAAATTGATACTCTCCTGCTTCAGCTATTGTCTCCAAACACCAGGCACGACAGAAAACAGAGCTCTCCTCTAACCATCACTTTCAAATAAAAACCAACAGCCCCGAATAGCAGGACCCTGCCCTTCAGTGCCATGATTGCAAAGTCAGAGTGCAGCAATGTGGAAATTAAGGATGCTGACAAGCAGCTGACCACGTGAGAGTAGCCCTCATTCCTGCCCACTGCTCAAAAGACATCATTGAAAGAGGATTTTATCTTTGTTTTAACCAAGATTAGGCAAAGAAATAAAGGGTTACCAGAAGAAAACAGAAATTTAGAAATCAACCTCATTATATAAATGGATCCTGGATTCAGAGTTTGGACATGCCTTATTATTAGGGTTCAAGTATTTCTTGCTGCATTTTCTTTTACTGTACACACAGAGTATTATAAAGATATATCTAAAGATGTTCCTTTTAAGAAATTATAGGTAATAGAGAAGTATTTATCACTGCTTGAGAAGACAATGACAAACCTGCTTTCTATCAGTGTGGTTTCAGAATGCAGACTTTCCCTTTTGCTGTTTATGTTCTCTTAATAGATCAAATATTACAGAAGGGGTTTGCTCCTCTTCCCTGCATTTAGGCAAGTATCATTAGAGTAAGCTGAAACACTCCTACACTTCATTTCCACATACAATTCCTCATGTGATGAAAAAGGTGGGATGGCAAGAGCTGCAGCAGGCCAGGGCAACTAACACAAGTGCTGCAGGCACTGAACTCTGGATCTGTGATAACTCACAAGGAAAGCATTTCTCAGAACCTGCCAGAAGATTACAGGACCATTCCAAAGAGCAAAAATGAAGAGAATATGGAAATATTTTATACAGTGCAATACCCATATGACAGGACATGCAGTCATCCAGCTCTTCTGGCTCTATCCTGAGCCATTCCTTACCTTTAGTAATAACTAGCACTACAAGAAATATACAGGTACCATACAAGGAAAAGGGAAACTGATATAAAATGTTTGTTTCTGATGACATTGGGACACTTTAGTTGCCATAAAGGGTATTAGCAAGGCACACCTCAAAGATAAGAGCAAAAAGTTGCTTGATGTACACACATATGAATTATTGACACAGGGAAACCCTCTGTACCAGAACCAGTGTGGATCTCCTGAAAACATAAGCAGTCAGAAAACACACTAAACTGACCATCTGTTCCTCTCTGATAACATGAAATTAAGTAATTTATTTATTCAGCATTTAAACCCTCTCCCTTCTCTCCATATTAGTCAAGGATGATTATGCTAAATGCAGATGTAGTTAACATATTGTGCACTCAAGTGAGCAATGTCCTTTCAGCACAGCACTTCCCTTCTGGCCACCCACGCTCAGAATCTCAGCCCTGTTGCCCTGAAGACCCTGTTTGCCCAAGACCCTGCTCCAGGCCTGCAGGCTGGGCAAGTGCCAAGGCATTTTGTACAGGGATTAGCTGAACACACAGAATTACCTGTCCTGTGGGCCATGGTAACCACACTCCCCTGCAGCTCCTTCCTTTCCACAGAACACAGCTCTGCTTACTTTAAACCCTTGGCTTGGTGCTGTTTTAAAACAAGACATTTTCCACAGTTTTACAGAATTTTCTGAGGTTGGGTGTTTTGTTTGGCTTGGGTTTGGGGGCTTTTTCAAGATGAAGAGGCTGCATTGGGAAGAGACTACAAGAAGAGCAGCTCAGGCACTGCAGGGCTGCATCCCACACATCCCACACTGATGCATTTGGAGTTCCAGAAGCCTCCACAGAAAACCTCTGCACACAGACAGCCCTTCCCTGGAGCCTTGTCAGGGTGACCCTTTCTCATCTGCAGTGGCTTTAGGATTAGCCCCTAGGAACTCATTAGAAAATGAGTCCAAGTTTTCAATGGACTAAAGCTTTTTGCCATAAAGGTAGATATGATAAAAGTTCTTCTTTTAATAGCAGGTTCTGTGTATTTTCCCAGGAAAAGAATGCCAACTTAAGATATCCTGAGCTGAGGTCAGCCTTTGTTTTGTAGGTTTGATTTATGACATTTCTGCAGCCTCAACTGGCATTTCTTTGAGGTGCCAAAAAGCCCTTGATTCTCATATGTATTTTGCCTTTTTTCTATTTGCTTTTACTATTAAAGCATAAAGGCTGGATTGAACTGTTCAGCCCACTTGTAAACCAAGAAGAATAAAGTCCTGGAAAGCTCAGCAGCTTACCTTCACTTGTCTTCCAGACCCACACATCCCTTCAAACCAAATTACTGCTCTGAAAAGTGAAAGTGTGATTTACACCAGCCCACTAAGGGCATTTTTCACATGATAATTACTTAGTTCCAAAAACTGCACATCAAAAACAAGTTTTTATTATTTTACCTGCAAGGTAGCAGCATGTATTGTTTCCGTATTGTAAACACAAATGTGATTTTTCACTGCAAATCCATGATATAGCTCAGATTCACCTAAAACTTAACTGTGATTTGTCACAAAACAAAACTGCAAAGAGTTCCAAGTCCCTCCCCACTTCTAGCAGTAGTGTTGAATGAACTTGGGTAGGATAATGCAAAGTGGAGAAAAAAATCCAAATATTTAACCTCAGCAAAGCTACAAGGTAAGGTTTTAGAAAACTCGAGGTTTGGAAGGAATCCCTTACCTGGGCCCCTGGAAAAAATTCAAGAAATATCTGTGTTGACATTAAGATCTTAACTTTCACATCTCATGATTTCTCTGATGTGAAACACCAGTTGTACAGAACAAAACACATACCTCAGCTGAATTAATAAAAATACCCTCAAAAATAGAATATATTTCATTTGTATGTCCTTATATTGGAGAGGAGTGGTAAAACAACTTCATAAATATGAATTTCAAAGTAATACACACTACTCCCATAAACAAAGCTCCTACTACATAGTATGAGGAACCTATCAAAATTGTATTTTTATGGGCCATATGAATAGAAATTGATGAAACATTCGAAGCAGCAGAAAACTCTCAATATAAAGATATATACTTTATTTTCCTCTCACTCCATTTTAATGTTCCTATTTGTTAAAGGTTACTAAGGTTTGGGGTTGGATTTCTTTCTAGTCAACTGGAATCGCTGAAGAACTCAGCAGTCAAATAAAAATATTATTAAGCAAGCTAAAGTTTATCTGCAGGTAGAGTCAAAGACTCTGGGTCTATAATAAATTCTAGTTTTCCAAAACTTTGCACTTTCCATTTAATTTTGCTGATTTATGAGTCAGTCTCCTGCGTGCTAACTGTATCTAAAAGAAACATTAACTCAGTAGAGGCAACAGTTTGTTTTTTAATAATAAAAAATGCATACTGTTTATACCATTATTGCTTAGGAAATTAGATAAGATCCTTTCTAATACCCTGCACACAGGATACGAGCAAACCACTTAACGTGCAATAATGGAGTATTGACTGGGCACAGGCAGAACGCAGGACACTGCTCCCCCAGAGCAGACAGTGCCACGCTGTGAGAGCCTTGTTTGTTTGTTCCACATTAACAAAAAAATTTTGAAAAGAGATTACCACCTCTAAGGCATAAAAAGATCAAATTTAAGTGAAATACTTTGTGGTTATTTCATAATAAACACCATTCGTAAGAATCAGTGTTTATTTAATAAACAAAAAGTGGTACTTTTTTCTCTTGTCTGGAAGGGCTCTGTGCCTGGGGCTCTCTGGAGTGCTGCATAAGCACCACAAGAAGGCAATACAGCCACAAAAGGCCCCCAGAAATAGATGACCATCATCTGTGCAAAGCTTTCTGCCTGTTTTGGAAGTCTTCTTCAGTTATTCCTGCACAGATGTGGCCAGGTGTGTGTCACAAGAGCAGGACAGTTGGGGTGACTTGTCCTGCAGGCACAAAGCCCTGCAGCAGAGCTCAACCCAGAGGAAAATGTACTCCCAGCTTCCTCTCAGCCATCTGAGCTGTTTCCCAACCTGTCAGCACACTTGTTCACTTCCAGCATAACACTGGCTGCCAGAACCTGGATGCTCATGAAGGCAAAATAAACATCTTCCCCAGGGTTAAAGAGCAGCAGAAATAACACCCCAAGAGAAAACACCCAAATCCTGCAGCCCAGAAGATTCTCAGCAGTGCTGTCACTTCAGGGGTACAGCATGAAGCAGGGTCATTGGGACAGCCCCACTGCTCCCACTGCCCTGCAGCATCCAACCCTTCAGGCTTCCCTCAGCTCCTCAGAACCAGCACACCTGTCCCCTCTGCTCTGGGGATGGGCCAAAGTTTGACAGGAAAGTGTCACAGATATGTGTGCTTGGCAGAAAGATTTTTGAATGTAGAAACAGAGAGGAATAGAGATGGAAGCGAGTTTTGATATAGAAGAGTAACAAAGGTCTAAAGGAATGCTGAGCCAGGCTTACTGGGTAACTAAGAAGGCAAAGGGTATGTGAGTTAAGAAAGGTTTTTATGACTTAGAACAAAGGATAAGCCCACCTCAAACAGAAGATGTTTTTACCAAGCAGAAAAATACAAGAAGTAAATAGACATGCTGATGTTGTAAGCAGAAAAAAGGTCTCAGAATTTTCCACTGCAAGAAAACTGAAAAACTACTTCTAGCTTAAACTGTAACATATTAACCTTTTGTGATTGGAGAACAGTAACATGAATATTGTAATGTTAGTAGTTATGATAGGCTATAGATAATAGTAAAGGTATTGATTGGTGGTTATGTAATAAGATGCTCAGCAAAGAACAGTATATAATGTATTGTAACCAGAACTGAGATGACTTCAGACGTGCCCACAGCTGTGGCTGATGGCTTTAGGCTGGGCTCTGTCACCCATGACCCCTGATTGCTGTCTGGGTACAATAAACAGCATTTTAAAGAGCCCTCTGCAGTCCCACATCTCTCAGTATGGCTCTTACACCCTGCTCTTGTCCCCTCTGCTCTGCATGTGGCAGAGCACAAAGGAGTTTCTGCAAAGCTGTGATTCAGCTTGGGGTTGACTCTTCTCAGGGAAACATATCTGGATGCAAATACCCAATGGGCACATCAATTGCAAATAATTAATTCCCCCAAACTTTGCCATGCACTGCATCTCACTCTGCCTCATTAAAAGAAACCACATCTTTTGAGAAACAGCTGCACATACCAGTAAGAAAACAAAAATCTCCATACAAAGCAAAGCCATCTGCTCCTTTCAGAGGGAGTTTACATTTGCTTTAAAAGGACAAAGACAACTGGTAATTTTGCCAGAGTTTGGTTTGCTGGGCATTTTTTGTTTATTCATTTGTTTCTTAAAGTAGAGTTAGAGGTACTTTTCTTTACTATATTCACCCTTGAGTCCTCCTGACATCATTTTCAAAATCATTGCTTTCTATTTTTTCTAAATATTTCTGTCTCCCAAGCCAGCACATCAAAGATACATAGAAAAACCCACAGAGGGCTCACTGACATAAAGGAGAAATAAATGGCTGTACTGCCTTTGCACTGAATGCTGTCAAATGCAAAAAGTGAAAGAAATAAGAAAACTGTTTTGCAGCTGCAATGAACTTGAAAAGATTAAGAAAGTGTACTACCCATAAATGTTGAACACTTTGGAGATCAGGCACAGAAGAGGAAAAGCAGCAACAGACAATGGAGAATTCATATTCTGGGCATTTTTATCCTTTTTGGAGGTGGATAACTGAGGAAGAAGCAAAATATTTAGCTGAACAAATTAAAATGTACAGACTATTTCTCCCACAATGCACAAGGTGTTTAAATATTTGCAACGTGGGAAAAGCAGTTAGCAGAAGGGAGATGTGAATCAACAAAATGTCAGCTCTCATGAGACTTCAAAATATTTCTATTTTCTGTAGAAGCATTTGGAGAAAAGGGAGAGAAATCTTTTTCTTTTCTTCTTCCTTGTTATAAAGGAGCATGTGGAACAGGTCACTTGACAAATGGTTTTGCTTTTCTGACAGACAGTTTTTACTGAAAGCAATTTTTCAGGTTCAAATTTTAAACTTCAGATCATGGATTTTAAGCTGAGTTCTAGAACTCTTCCTTTAAAAAGTCAGCTTTTACCAGGAAAAGGTGCTGATCTGCATAAAGGCAACGTTTACTCCCATATGCATACAAGCTTCGTTCCCCCCTAAAACACCACTGTGTGGAAAAAGTATAGATCAAGGCACTGGAGCACTTTCCATCATAAATACAGAGCAAAAATGTAGCCTTGTGCACATTACCAGCACTTACCAAGTAATTTTACTTAATTTTTTAAAAACTTTCAGTATCTATTTCAGTATCTGTTTTTTTTATAGCTATAAGCTAAAAAATCATTTTGGTTTTATATAGACCAAACCTTAGGGTATATATAACAATGATGACTTGAAACCTTTGCACTGTTATGAAACCTCAAGGAAGGGCATTCAAAGGTGCCTTGGGAAAAGAACCCTTGTCCCTTTGGTGCTGACTGCAAGACAGCCCTCAAGCTCCAAATATTGTAATCAAGCTTGTATTGACATCAACAGCCATAATCCACATGAAAGAGACCCAGACAAAAATAAAATCACTTGAGAGTATGTGTTTCTGCACTCCTACAGCTGTATCCCAAGCTCTTTTAATATCAAGTTAGCCAAGGGAGAAGAGGCTACAGCGAGCACCTGCTTGCTCCAAGGCAGCCCAAGGCCCTTCACTGGGTACAAGCAAACACTCCTGCAGCATTCTTTTCTGATGAATGCAACACAGCCAACAAGCAGGAGTTCGGGAAGAAAATTTCTCTGGTATTTAGTCATTTTTGGGTTTGACCTACTAGAGTTTTGAAAACCTTCCTTTCCCCAGTGCTAAACAAGTAACAAAATATTTTATTTAATCACATTAAATAGCAATTTAAATTCAAAATTATATTAAGGAAATTTAATTTTTGGCTCTTTTAGTTACCTAAAACTATGTTAGGAAGGCCTTGTGAAGACAGACATAAGAACACAGTAGTCTCAGTTAGGAAATGAATGGTTCAAGGCCAGCTCCCCAGGACTCAGTGTAAAATGTAACTTCTTCCTATTTCCATCTCAAACTTTATCTTTCTGCATACTGTAAAGCAAAACACTTAACCCTTCTTTGTCTCAGCTCTCCCAACACCTACACATCAGGTGTTGTACAGATTATAACACCTGTGAAGTGCTTCTCACTTCCTTACTATATATCAGCTGAGAAGAGCAAAAAATCACACTTCAAATATAAAGATATTTTTACCAATTTCTTTGGAGAATGGCAAGTGGGGCATGAATGAAAAAAATGCATTGATGTAGAATTAAAACAGATGAAAATCAAAATTAGCATAGGTTGAAATACAAACACCAACAGCCAAACAAACAGTAGCTACTCAGCTATTGCCAAATAAATTCTACATGTGGGGCAGTACCAGCCTACAGAAGAGAAAACTCTCTGCAGCGAGAAAAAAATAAATCACCTCTCAGGGCCAGTGTAAATTTCAAAAGTAACCAACTTTTTTCCAAAGCCTGTCAATCAGTCTGGCACTACAGAAACAATGCATCCCTCTCCTGTCCATAGGTGACAAGAGCTCTGATGAGGTGATTCATGTGCCAGCACTGCTGCTGCTCCAAGTGAAGACAAGTGGGACTGTGCAAACTGAGCTAATTGTCAACACTTGATCAACTCAATTAGCTCAAATCAGCCCAAGTGTTTCTCTGTCTGCAGTTGCAGCTCAACAGGGCTGCAGGCAGGCCACAGTGGCAAATTACATGCAAGGAAATGCAGATTTGCTCTGCCTACCCTCCAAGGTGGCCAGATGTTACCTGGTTTGAGCGTTCTACCACTGTGCTAGCAGAACACCCTGCCCTGCTGGTCTGGCCTGCATAAAGCCTTGCCTCTGTCAACATGAACTGGGAATAGCTCAAAGGAAGCTGTTTTGTTCATAATTAAATAAAATAAGGTGGGAGAGCACAATCGGTACTCTAGGAACAATTTCTAGGAAAAAATTCTTGGAACAATTTCTGCACAAAAGCAAGAATGTTCCTGCCTTATATAGGTTTCAATATTCCTATGCAGCAAGATAGAGCTGCTTTGTGGAATACAAGAATCCCATCTTGGATAACCTTGCTGAATTAGTCCTGAGATTCCAAGGTGAAATCTCAGAGGAAATGAGAGCAAACACAACCAGCTTGTCCACTTGGCTCCCCCTTCTCTGCTGCCAAGAAATCATGCTGGCCACTGAGACATGGACAGATTACAGCACTGAAGAATATTGGTGATTTTATTGATGAGGCTCCCAAATCATTACTAAACCAAAATAAGTTGTTCCTTCCTCAGCTAGTCAAATGGACTGATGACTGTTATCTCAGCCACGGCAGCTGATAAATGAGGCTGCTCTACCCAGTCAGGTCCTTGACCCAAATTCACAGTTAGACAGTGACCTAGCCAGAACCTTGGAGAGAACTGTCTAATGATGCTTGTCATGACTCAAACTACCTTGGCAACTCTACTTGCAGCTTATCTGCCAAAACAAGTATTCTTTAATAATCAACACAGCTGCAAAGGCACCCTACTCTTCCTCTTCCCTGTTTTTCCTCCATGGTTATTATACAATTCTTTATAGTTCCACCAAGTGCCTCTGTTTTTGTGGTTTTTTTTTTTTTTTTTCTTTCAGTGACAGGACAAACGGTGCTGCTTCATGCAGCAAACTCTAAAAAAAGAAAACAAAAAAAACCCCACTGGTTTCAGTCAGATTTTATAACAACTCAAATGCCTTTCTGAAATTATCCTTTTACTGCACAAGGCACTGTACAAACATACAGAAGGCAAAGAATCACATTTTGAAAACACCCAAATTGGAAAAAGCTGAAAAATTACCATCTGATTTTAGGAGTGAGGGCAGAGAAACATCGAGCTAAGATTCCTGCTAAACCTACAGAAGAACTTGACACACCCACAAAATAAAGTGCTTTCTACATCCAAAGACTGAGTATGTTGTAGTTTGGGAGGGTAGGGGCGTTGGTTTGGTTTTTTGGGGGGTATTTTTTTAGTGTTTTAATTGGTCAGGTTTCAGTTTGGTTTGGTTTTGGGTTTCTTTGTTTTTCTTCCTTTGAGGAAGAGGGACATTTTGTGAGAGTTCTGTTTTCTTGAAAAATATTTCCTTTCAGAGCTGTGGCAGTCTGACTCCTGCAGGACTACCCACTTGTGTAACTGTTTTTGAATTTCTGTTCAGCCTTTGGGGACAGACAAGCCAATATTCCCTATCAGAGGCAAGGATGCTGGGAGGAACAAAACATGTAACAGAACTCCAGGTCTGTAGTGGTTTTGGTGAGGAAAGAGTTAACTTTGTCCCCAGCAGCTCTCAGGGTGCTGATTTTTGGCTCTGAGCTGTGAGCAGCACTGGCAGAGGGTGTTTCACCTGCTCTGGAGCTGTGCTGGCTCAGCCTCAGGAGCTGCTCCCTTTGCCCCACCCGTGAGCAGGCTCAGGGCACAGGAACCTGGGGGGGGACACAGCTGGGACTGCTGACCCCAGGGATACTCCAGAGCAGGTGGCATCACACCCAGCAATAAAACCAGGGCAAAGAAGGAAAGGGAATGACATTCAGTTTTGTGGCACTTGCCTTCTTCATGTCACCTTTACATGAGACAGGGCCCTGCTTTCCTGGAGATGGCTGAACACCTCCTTTCCCATGGGAAGCAGAGGATTAATTCTTTATTTTAATTTATAGGTTGTTCAGTTTTGCTTTATCTATTAAACTCTTTATCTCAAACAACAAGCTCTCTCACCCTTACCTTTCTGATTCTCTTCTCCATCCTGCTGAGGGAAAGCAAGTGGCTGCCAGCCAGGGTTAAACCGAAACAAAACCTCAAAACAAAGCACCAGCTCCTAATGCAATACACTGCTTTATGTCTGTTAATATTCAAGCCACATGTTATTATCCTCCACACAGTCACCCAAGCAGAAACAAACAGATATACCTTACAGGGGTGTTATGAGATTAATTAGTTAATAACTAGAAAACAATTTGAAGGTGTAATGCCATGTTACAGAAATGCTAAGTACTGTAACATTAGAGATGTAGAAATGAAGGTGAGCTTGCCAGAAATCCCGAGACTGCCTGCCTGCAGAGTAATTACAGGAGGAGTTCAAGTTATTTTCTTGCTCAATATAACAATCCATGTCCCAGCCCATCAAACCATTGTTTCCAAGGAGTGAATATTGAGTGGAACTAACAGCTCACAGTAATGGAACTGCTCTCCAGAGAACACAATATGTATCACTACCTCATAAGAGACAACTGGAACAGAGCAAACTTCAAATGAGCACAGGAACCAGGGTGAAGCTATTCTTTTATCCCTGCCAGGACTAGAAAAAAATCTAAGAGAAGCTTAAGAAAAAGCATCTCAAAAGAAGAGTTTTAATCCTGTCTTTCATGGCAGTGCAGTGCCTATTAACCTCACTGTACCAGGGGAGTTCAGCATTCACAGCAATGCCTCAGAACCTGCCCAGAGCACTTCAGGCAGGTTTCCTTGCACACATGCATACACTAAAATTAAAGGCCAGATCAGGCCTCAGCTTCAGCAGGTTTAACTCAAGGAATGACAGGAATTCCATAGACCTGACTCTGCAATTGTCAGGAATGAAATCATCTTCAAACCCCAAGAGTTCTGAGCTTGGCAGTGCCCAGAGCAGAGCCCAGCTCCAGTTCAAGACAGTTTTACTACACCTCTGCATTAACTGAGTCATGGAGTAACCTTTGAGAAGTGAAAAGGATGATGAGGCATATAAATTCAAACAAAAAAAATGCCCACATTACTTCATATCCGTACACTCCATCATTTTCCAGCCATGTCTAAGTTGAAGGTTCCTGTGAAATTGTCCTCTTGCACACTTCCTGACACTACTGTGTAACTGAACAATGACATGATACTCCTCAGATCTGCACACTTAGTCACACTCATCAACTAGCTCAGTTTTTTAACCTTTAGTTAAAAAGAAAGCTGAATTTTGGAAGGATGACATTTCTTGTCAGGATGACTTTTTAGCCTTTATCAAACTCTCTCTACAATCCTAACTACACAGCCTCACAAAAATCAATGTTCTTCAAAGAAGAATTCTGCAAATTATGTCTATCAGGTATGTAACACACATCTTACAGCTGGTAAGAACAAAAGGGAAGTGGCAGCAAGCTGGCTCTGCAGTACCATGGCCTCTTGAACCCTCCTGCTTACAAAAGTGAATCTTAAAGTAACCCAGGCCTTAGAGACAAAACTCTCAACAAGACAACACTGCTCCTCCTGCTGCTCTACACCATTTAGAAAATATACTGAATGAGGTAAACAGCACCAGGGCTGAAATCCTGGGCCAACTTGAAAACACCAGCTCTGGCTCTTCATTATTCACAGACACATGAATGTGAGAACAATATGTTCTGGGAATATCTGGGAATATATCAGCATCTCCCACACTACCTGGATAGATGTAACTGACTGCTCTGCAGCCCAGGAGATGCACAAATGTGATATTACAATGTGAGTAACCAGAGGAGAGATCAAGAGCTCACCTCCTGCACAGTGCAGGAGAGCAGTGACAGCCTCCTCATCTCCCTGCCAGGGGTGGCTGGGATGCAGAGCTGGCTGGGCATGGTCCCTTCACTCAGCTAGGCATTCCAGTTGTCCTCACATTCCAAGACTGCTGCAGGAGATGAGAACATCTTCCTTGTCAAACCCCACTCACTGAGATAAGGTCTAAACCACAAGCAGTCTCCTACTGCAGCTGTGAACATCTGTTCATACTAACCCTAATTTAAGGGCCCATAGAGATTCCTGTATAACCATTTCTAAAGCTTCACCTGAAAACCTAAGCTGATGTAAGTGGTAGAATTTAATATTTAATTCTAACTTTCCTCAGTGTTTTCTCAAATGCTTTTTTTCTTGCCATTCCATTTGCAACTTAAATTTTGCCCATTCTCATAGAAATTTCCAAAGCCTCTCTTTGCAAAGCCTCCCCATACTAAGTAGCTTTTACCAACTTCTGCTGCACTAATCTTTTGCCAACTCCATGGCCAGTGTGGGAAATGTTCTCCTGAAGCCGAGGACAGCAGAGATTCCAACCATGAAGAAGCAATGGGCAGGAGACAATCTCTGAGATTACGTTCCATAAAATTGAATTGGCAACATCTGCTCAATCTACTGTAGATAAACAGTGAACTATTTTCCAACTCATTAACTCAGAGGATAAGATATTAAATAAACCCAGGGGCCTCATGCTTTGTTATCACATTTGAGACTTGTCCCAAACTTGCCAAATGAGTTCTCCTGTATGAAAGAGAACCTGAGAATTGAGTTGCAGCTGCATAGCAAACACCCACCTAAATCCTTGCACAACAGAAAAAACACCCCTGCTTACTCTGTGTTTCTAATTACTAGTCACTTAGCCTAAATTATTAACTGTGTCCTCGGCAGTGATGTATGGTACATGTAAATCTCCAAACAGGATTCTAATAGAATTATCTAATTCTATTAAACCACAAACAACTATCCATTAAATATTTATTAGAAAGCTTGCATTCACTTAAAATAGATTGGAATGTCAGCAGAACACTTCACTAATCCCTTCTTTGTTTCAGTCTTCCATGCTGTGGGTTCAAAATGAGCTATCAGAATCACACTTATTGATTTAGTACAAATTAGCTGGCTAATCAAAGTCAATAAAAATAAAAAGATCTGAAAAGAATTTACAAAGTAGACTATAGATTTCTCTGAAAACTACACTCTGTTTAAATAAACAAGTTAGTTAAATTCCAAATTACTTGGTTATGTAAAGCCTTTTAGCTCATTCTACTATAGGGCAGAGGTGGTAAATTACAACTAATTCAATTTTATTTGTAGCACCAGTGAGATGCATTTCAAGAAAAAAAAAACCTGTACAAAGAACTTAATTCAATAGTATTTTAAGTTCTCCGTACAGTTGTTAGGTAGGATTTTTGTACAGCTTACTCGGAACAAAAGCAGTATTTCAAAATTCAAAGGGACAAGCAACTCAAAACATTCAAAATCATGAACAACAGCACCTATTCACCTTCCAAAAAACCCCTCAACCAAATGAACCAAACCCCACAAAATCCAAAAAGCCACAAAGTTAAAAAAATCATGAGGGCAAGTAAAAAGGACACGTGGCACAGGTAGTCAAATGCCACATTATCACTACAGTGCTATGAGTTATGCAAAACCAATCTGTATGTCACATTTTGTGGCAGATCCTGCTTTGATCAGCACAGTTTTACATATATTTACATACACATTTGAGTATTTCCAACAAAATCCATGCTGCTTACTGCTGAAGTGTAACCAGCCCCTAGTGACATGTCCTCTGGAGGCATCCCCTCAGAAAAACCTAAATCTATATTAGCTGAAAAAGTAAAAACAAAAAAATCCTCATGCCAGTAGTACAACATGCCTGTCCCAAAAGCAGACAATCTTTTGTTCTTGAGGCCAGGAATCATATGAAAGAAAGAGAAAGCAAGAAGGGAGGAAGAGAGTACCTAAGTGCTGCACTTTCCCATCCTTCTCATGACATCTGGAACTTCCCTCTCCATCAATCACCTCCATGGCAAACTCATCACACCTGATTCAGCTTTCCATCCCACAGGGACACTGACACTGCTTGGGATCAGACTGCTTTCAAATGTGGGCCTGAGGGTGCACATTCTGCAAGGCAGGGGGAAGCAGAAATCCTGGAACTTTTCCATGCTTTGATGAAATGCTGAAAAACCTAGAGAGTCATAAGGGAAATCAGACAGATCATACTTTTCTTCTAATTTCATTAAGGCTCCAAATTACCTTTCATTTCTCAAATTGGTGGCTGTCCACACACAATCAGAATAAAAGTGCTTTTTGAATTACCTCCACTGTGAATGCTAGATGAAAAAAATCCCACTCTTGAGCAGTACAGAAGAAAGCTACCGCTGGTATTCCAGACCGCTTAGCAAAAATGAATAAAACAAAAACTAAGATTTCCTATACTTCACACTCCAGAGGCAAATGAAAGGAGCTCAGTTAAACTCAAGTCCTGTAAGAGAAGGAGTTCAGCTCCCTGCAGAGCCTGACTGACCAAGCAACCCCCAAACAGGCAACCCACAGGTGTCCAGTGGAAGCAAAGCAACCTGTGGCTGTCTCCACTTCCCTCAAGTTTTTTTTTTTGAGCCTTTTAGACACCTGCCCAAAGTTCTTGCTGTTTTCAGGTATTTTTTGATGGGTCTTTGTTTTCAGGTACACGTCCTTAGGCTGTAAGAAAAGTGGGCTCAATCCTGGACTCTGTGCTGCTTTTTGTGGTCTTCTGTAGTGGGCACAATGCAAGAGAGAGCTCCACCAGCTCATAAATAGTAGCAATTCACAACCACTTGGCACAGGTGTAATAGACTGCAGAGAGCACAAGATAGGGACAGCAGCCCTGATGAGATTTTACCAGAGATCAAGGCAGGCAGAAATTGGCCCTAATTTTTGTACAATAGCCAGCACTTTAGCTCTTCACTTGGAAGCTTCACAGCTGTGAAACATTCACAGAAAAGGAAAGCAATTACGGAGCACTACCACTGGAGGGGCTTAAATAATTTAAGGTTCACCATGTCCCTGATTCATTTTATTTCATTTTTTCCTCAAGACCAGATGCTGTTCATTTTAACGCCCTGAGTTTTCACGTATTGAGTTGGGATTATTTATTCATCTAAATGTATATAGACTACATATGGATTTTTTGTTCCAAACACCTTCCCCTCCTCAGTTCTGCTCCAAGCCTACTCTCTGATGCAGAATTATGCTATTAACCCACACTTCATTCCATGTAAACTCAGTGCACACAAGAACACACAAATCTGTCAGCTTTAACAAAGACAACCCTGAAAGTCTAAGATAAATAGGTGGTTTGGTGGCCTTGGTTGGTTTTTAAAATGTTGCTGTACCATTTACAACTTGATATTGGTTTTTGAATTATCTTCATTGCTGAATGCTGCCTGAAAAACATTCCACTCTTAAACAATTGGTTTGATAATGCAAAATTCTGTCAAACCAATAGTTTCATAGGCCAAGTCCTTACCAGGGAAAGGGCCAGTTTTGGCTGGGAGGGAACAGGGCTTAGAAATCCCCTGCAATCATACACAAAAGCACTGGGCATAAAATTGGAATACAGAAAAAATAAATGGAAATCAAAGCACACCAACCAAAACAAAGTAGGCACACCTAATGGCAAAAGGTAACAGATTGTAGCTCAGATTCTCACTGCACCTCGTTTCATGTCCATTTGCTAATTCTTAGTTCTCACCCCTCCTTTGCACAGCAAAGGAGGATTGATCATTGAAGAAAGGATTCAAGAGGTAATCTATTTGCTTATGAACTGCCACCTAACCCCAACAGGTCACTGATTGTTCTAACTCACATCTATATGAGCCAAGGTAGCAAAAAAGCAGAAAAAACTAGGAGTGTTTTAGTTACAATAAAGACAATGGCAAAGACAGATTAAAAACCTCTGTAAACAGATCACAAAAATGATTCTCCAGGTGCCACTGTCACTACACAGATTGGCAGAATGATGAAACGTGGAAGGGCATCATGTAACTGCTGGCACAACAGCAATAAAAGTAAAAAGCATCAGCCAAGGACTGTACAAAACTTGATTCTGAGGTATCAAGAAAGCGAAGGATTTGAGTCTTAGTGAGATATATCAAGAACAATTACTGCCAATTTAAATCAGTAACTCCCCAGTTTGTGAAGTGTTCTCAAACTTCTGACCCTCGAGACCAGCCCTACCAGCAGGAGCGCCGTGTCACAGGTATTTACCAAACATGCTGCTAAAGAAAACTCTGTGCAAAGGTCAAAGAAACTCATCCAAAAAGTCAACCAGCTCATAAAGTACCACGAGCACCCTGGAGCCTCAATGTCTCCATGTATATATCACATGATCTTAAAAAGTCTGTATAGACTCATAACTTACATAATTTAAACTGTGGATTTAGGTGATTCTAATTCAGGCAAACCTAGAAGATTACATGCAGTCTAAAAGCAGAACTCTTGATTGCCCAAGCAAAATAGTCAGACCCATAAGCCTCAGAGCCAGACATTATCTGACTGCCATGAGGCACAAAGACTGACACTCCTACAAATCATTTGGAATTATTTGAATAATAAAGGATAGAGTTCTGAAATGTCAAAATTTGAAATGCTGCCTGTTTCTTTTACAGAAGAAAGTCTGAAAAGATATAAAGTCTTTTGAAGGCACTCTCTTTTAAGGGAGCAAGAACCCCAGATGGCAGAGGGAGTGATAATAGGTAATGTCCTGCACAAAGCTCACCAAGATGAGCAAAACAGTTCCCAAAGAGCTCCACTCACTGAATTCTCCTTGCACGTTTTTTTACTTCTAGGTCACAGCAAGACTCTTATCAATGGTTAGCTTTCATCCCATTTTAAATGAGTAACTTCAAAAACATCCATTTCAATTTCTTAGGACATAAAATCACCCAAATGCCCTCAATTACCCAGACTGCCCATCCCAGAAATGACTCAGTTAACCCCTGACACATAACAACCACCTCACTGTAAGAGAGTGCTCACAGGAATTCCATCCCAGTTTTCTTCTAAAGTTTTTTAGTTCCTTTCATAAACACTAAAGCACTCTCAGACTTCAGATATTTAATTACTAGGAAAATTTGGCAATAAATAAAATGTTTGTATTTCTGTAAATGAACTCTAGCTAATACTTTGTGAATAACTGATAAAACAAATATCAGTAGGCTCCAAACCACTAATATTTGAAAAACCTTATGAAGCCACGGTATATACTTTTATGCAGTGATAAGAAAAAGGGATTGATAATAAAGTACACATAAAGGTATTTAGTTCACTTTGTTAATGAGTTTTACACCAGTAATTTGCAACAGCCCCTCCAAAAAAACTAGCACAGGCACAGCAAAAATGCTCTTGCTCCAAACAGAAGTTAGGAGAGTGAACTCATAGGATGATCTCTATAAATGGACATGTAATCAAACTGAAATCAGCAGCTAATTTGTCTGCACACAGAAAGGGAAAATGTGCAATAACTTAAATATATGGATGGCTGGGTAGACTAAACGAGTGTCACACAGAAAGCTTATCTGTAAACACTGCAGAAAGTCTGACTATTTTCCCACAATAAATGACTGGTTCCAATCAAGCTACAAAAGTAGAAAGCTTGGCCCACAGCAGTAATTACCAGTCCCTGGACTGAAACAAAGGGCAGTTACAGCAAGCTCCAGTATGCTCACAGCAGCTGATGATAGAGCAGTGCAGCAATCAGCAGCAAGGGGCTCTTGGAGGGTGGGTGCTTGTGCCTCTGTGCCCCCTGACAGTGCTGCCTAACGAGGGATGGGCTGCCTAAAGCCCAGCTTAATGAAATGCAAGTTTGAGCACAGAAGACCAAAAAAAACCAAGCTGCAAGGCAGAAGACAGGGGAGAGAGCTCAGTGTGGTCTTGTCTACATCTAGCTGTGACTGTGTAAAAAGCTGTAGAAATCCTGCTGCAGACACTAATACCACATGGCAGAGCTGCAGTATAAGTACCATGCCTACAGTCATTCTCTTCATTATTTTCAGGTTTTTTTCTTCATGGCACAGAGCTGAAGCAAGGCTAGCAGAGCTACATTACTGCACTGAAGTACAGAGCACGAGTAGTTTCACAAAAAACAACTCAGACTACTTTTAAAGCCAAACAAGACTTGGCATTGTGCCTTTCACATTGCAAATCAGGATTTCAAAAATCTGTCATCTCATTAAAATCTCCTCTGTGGCAAGACTAGGAGAGAAAACAACTAAGCTGAGAGAGAGGAGCTCCTCTGTGGTTTGGGTAATCTGCAATGTGCAGCTACCTGGGGAATGAGTATGTGCCACTGTCAGCACAGGGCTGTGCTGGAGCACCTGTGGTGGTTCCAGAAGCTTTCAAGAGCACTTCAAGTGCTCGCACACAGTACCACAGCTCCTCCACATTGTAACCCCACAAACTAGCTTGTACTATATTAGTTATCCTTTGCAGAACTCATCTTCAGGCTTAGCAACGTTTTCTTCAAAGCACCACTCAAACATTCAGACTCACCATTGTCAGGAGGAGCCACCAATGCCTCAGGTCTGTGTCCAAAGAGGAGTCAGAGGAGTCCTTCACCTTTCTGGAATAAAGGCAGGAGCCCAGCAGGGCACACACCCGCAGGGATTTCCCTCTCTGGAGGTTTCAGTGGTGCAGCCTCTTGTAGGCACAGTTTGTGGTGATTGGGAGTGGGGCTGTGGCTGAGCCTCATCCCTAAGGGGCTACAGCTGTGTCACACAGGTGATTGGGATTGAAGGGGATGAGCCATGGGGTGCTGAGGGGCACTGACCAATCACACAAGGGAACAGAGGACACACAGGTGGAATGCAGGTGAGATCACGAGTTTAAAAGGTTTTACTGAGGAACAAGAAGGAGCAGAGCAGATGCTTGCAGCCTTCTGAAGTTTTAGGTGTTACTGTGTATGAGCAGATGCCTGAAGCCTTCTTCAGTGCTGGTTGTGGCTCCACTGTCCCTCTGCTACAGCAGCCTCCTTTTATCCCAAACTCCCAGCCACGTGGTGCCCTTTTCCTCTCCTCACTGCTGGGGCACTGGAAGGTGCAGCCTTCCCCAGCCTCCTGCCCCATATCCCCCCTTGGACCCACTGCTCTACCCCAGAGTTCTGGGGTTCAGCCTTGTGCAGAGCCTTGTCTGGGCCCGGTACCAAACCTGCTGCCCAAAGTCCTGGGGACATTCGGGCCATTTCCAAGGCGTCAACACCCACCCCTTCACCCATGGAATTGTTTGTAAAAATATTAGCACACATCTTTCCTCTCACCCTGCAGAACTGACTCAGCATCTGATTTGGTTTTACCACAGTCGTTTCTCCTCCCTAAAAGGCTGGCAGAGAGCCCTGGTACAGAAAGACCAGCTAAGGGAAGGCAGGTCAGAGGTTGGTGGTGGTAGAAATCACCAAATTGCTGTGCTTCATGAGGCAGGAATTCAGCCAACTCCTGTGTTTCATCTTTTTGTTAAAGCTCCCCAGAATCACATACAACACTAGCAGAACATGCTGGTACACTATACACAAAATATCAGAGTGCATAAAACCAGCACTGTCCCCTTGCAATTAGAAGATGTACCAGGGACTCCAGTCACAGCTCCACAGAATGTTCATCAGTTTATGCAAAGTCAACTGCAGAGACTGAAAATCATTGACCAAATTACTTGGTCAGTCCAGGACATTCTCTCATAGATGTGGTTTCTAAGACACTTCTGGCTGTGCAAGTTATTGTAGCCCCCTTCCCTCTCATGCAGAGTGTCACAAACAGCACTTAATGTGTTTTTCTCCTTCACTTCCTTCAACTGTGTTCATTTTACTTCAATCAATTCTATATAAGCAGAAGTCATTCCATCTCCACCAGAGCAAATGGAGCCACAAAGATTGAAATCCCCTATCCCATAAGCCACAGCCCTTAACTATGAAACTTGGCAAGAAAGAAAAATGGTAGGGAAAAAAAAATCTGATTTATTGTTTGCAGTCCCTGGCACCAGGCATCAGCCTTATCAAACAGCAAGCCTAAATGTCCAAATCAGGGTGGACACTATCATATTTAACATTATCAAATGTCCAAATCAGGACACTATCATATTTGACATTATCACCCTTCACAGCCTTTTCAAGTACCTTCCCTGTAAATCCTGGGACAGTCTAAATTATTTTAGTTGCTTCATTCATTTTGGAATAATAACAACAGAAAAGTAAGTGGAAAGAATAAAAAAAAAAGGCATAAAACATGGTACTAAACTAAACAACCTAAAGATAGGCAACAATCTTACGTTTGGTGGGTATTTTTCCTGAAGTTCACTATGCCCCTGAGAAAAGGTATGTTCTGTCTTTTGCAAATTATCCTATTGACATATTTTTGTGCTGTTCTTCTCTTCATATTCAATTAGATTTTTCAGTGATACAGGAAAATGCAGTGAGGAAAAAATCCTATTTTCCATGAATTATTTATGATTGCATTATACTGCAGTATTAAGTATTCCTGCAATTTCTGTCCTTCACTCCCCCCACTCCCCATCTCCAAACCAAGAGAGTTTGACTATCCTACTCCTCCTGTTCCACATCATTTAGCTGGAATTAATATAGATCAAACTTCACAATCAAAACCCATGAAAGATGTCCAGGAGTCTGGTTAAATTTTAAATTATAGCAAAGTAAGAAAGCAAAAAAAACCCAAAACAAAACAAAAATAAAAAAGTCAAGAAAAATGTGGTTTTATGATGCTAAATTCAGATTTGTTTAGACTCAAGATTACAACAGAGCAACCAAACAGTGAACTGGTAAAGACAGTATGGCACAAAGCAAGTGGCATCTAAGTTGAAATTAAAAATATCATTCTTCATCAAACTGTTTTATTCTCACTGCATGTGCTGCTCAATTTCTTTAGCTCATCATCTTGAAAATCTTCCCATGTAATCAATACATGCCAACACATCACAAAACAAAATGAGCTAAAAATGAAAGAGCAAGTTACTCACAGGTGGTTCTCAAGCTGTGGCCTATGTTTTTCTCTCTCTTATTGCAGACAGACAACAATACACGTCTTTTTCAAAATACAGACAGGAAAAACACTCAAGTGTCAAGTTCTCAGCTCTTTAAAAGAAAAAGCAGGAAACAACAGGACATTTCTCAGCTTTTTCACTTCACAAAATGCTGAAGGTATGCTGAACAAACTCTGGATATATTTTCAGGCTATTTTCTTGAGCTCAGCCCAAGTACTGAACCTTTCCAGACTTTCCAGCCACCAATTGCCTACTTTTTCTTTACTTTTAATTTCAGTGATTTCTTGTGCATCAGTATAAACACCTTTAAATTTACATAAGCATATCATAAATTGGGTACAGCAGGAGGGGATTCCTTCCTTTACCTGGACTTTGTTTGTGTGGCTCATTCATTAGAAAATTCATTTGATTTAACCTATTTCTGGGCATTTATACACAAAGGATATCTGGGCATATTGAATTTATGACTTTTATGCACAAATATTTTCGTTTTTTGCCCAAACTAAGAGATCAGAACAGTTATCCTGGAAGGCAGTACCAGTCTTTCAGCACTCCAGGAACAAGGGAAACAATGTCCTGCAGCAGGTCAATAAGGATGGTATTTATTACCTGGGTAGGGCTGACATTTTCCCAGCTGCCTGAGGGATCTGAATATCCAGTTCACATAGTGCAAACAACAATATTAATAGTAATGTAACAACTTCAGGCTCAATCAGTCTTGCTTATTCAGGCAAAACTCCTCATGAAAATGAGAAAATATGAATAAGCTTCCATAGAAATCCATTTGCTGAATTAACCTCTGAATAACTTTCACTGATCCATCTGTTGATTCATTCTGCTCTCAACTGCCTTTGAGTACTCTACTTCTGCAGTTCAATACCTGCTTTCTAATGCTTAGCCCAGGCTTACCTTTATCATCCCTCTCCTCCTCTGTGGGTACCACACTTTCCCAAGTTCCCCTTATATTCACTGACGTGATCTTTTCCTTCATTTGATCAGCGCTGTCCTGGGGTGTCACCACACCTGCACTGAGCAGCAGGATGGTACCAGACATGCCCAATCATGTGAGACAAGTACACTCTAAAAGGCTTTTGGTTTTTAAGTGTTGGGAAAGGCAGCAGAAGGAGAATATGAAAGTTCCCCAGCAATCCAAAGGAGATGCAGCACAGGCAAGGATGGTGCCAGCCTGCAAAAGCTGCCCCCCCACCCTGCCTGGATGGCCCCATGGATGGGCCACTTGCCAAAGAGCAGAGGCTACTTGAGCATCTGCACAGCACAGTTTGAGAGCTTTCTGCTGAGTCTGCTGGCAACAGCTCTGTATGGTGTGGATCCAGTGCTTGAATTGAATTCAAACCTGATCCAGGCTTTGAACTGAATGTACCTTTCTTGTGCAGCTGAAGAGCAGTAGGACAGGCAATTTTATCTGGTCTTAACACTGACACTCACCTTGAAAGAACTTGATCAGTATTTCCAGTTGTCTGCCTCGAGGCTTTTGTGCTTTTCTGAACAAGCAGTGGTGCATGTGTGGCCTTCATGCCTTAACTCCAAGGGCCACCAAGTTTCACAAAGCACATGAGCGAGAGAAGAGTAACAGAACTTTCAGGGAAGGTGGCTCTCAGGCTAGAAAAAGGGATTAGTTGTTATGGACCATAATTAAATGAACGGCAGAGGGAGGAGGATACTCTGTGTTTGTTTGCATCAGACAAGGAAATGTACACAGGAGCCCAACACCACACAAAATTAGCATGGTCACTGGAACACCAATTAATCACTTCAGACACCTTATCTGTCTCCCACACCTCCTGCCTCGCAGTGGCATCATTTACACTGTAAAATGTTGCTAACTAAAAATAATCTGGAGGCTTAATGGCCCACAGATCAAGAAGCCTGACATGTTAGTGTTGTTTCCCTGCGCACTGCCCCTTTCACACAACATGTAAATAAAACACTTGGTAAGGGTTTGGCTTTTCATTGGAGGGCACAAAACACACACATGGCCAGCTACAGAAGGGGGCCAGGAGAAGAATGGTTTGTGAGGCTGCAGGACACAGAAAGGGCATTCAAGGGCTCTGCATAAGGGAGAGACACCCAACCTGATTTGACATTGCACTTCTGTCTGCACCTTTCTAACACAAAGGCACTCCTGAGGGCAGGTCCAACAGTCAGGAAGCACATGGGTAGTTCTGCTGATAGCAAGGGTGTAGAAAAAAAGATTAAAGCACTCTTCAGGATATATATTTGTCAACTAAAGCTTCAAAATTCTCCTTTGAAAATAGCTTAATAACCCCAAAACTGCTGCAAACACCACTCTGAAGCTGATCAGTACACAGGAGCAGAACAAATTCACATAGGCAAGGTTTACTATAATTAAAAAAAAAAAAANCATCCACAGTCTGGCATCAACTCTTCAACAGCCAGAGAGATGTTTCTTCAAGAGTAACGAGACTGTATAAGAGGTTTATTCTTTTCCCCAAGAGATACACATACTTTAGATAATGAAGTGGCCACCTGGAAGGACAGATAAGTGATCTGGAAATCTTTGAAAGGTCCAATATTTTTTGACTCTAGTAGGAATTTTATAAATCTCAATGGATTATATAATTATTTTTCTTATTATTCAAAAGAGACTCAGTGTATAAATACCTCTGAGAACCAGTCACCCTGCAGATGGCAGCCATTCATGTGAAAATCCTTAAGTTCCAGTATCTTCAGAAGGAAAAAAGAGAAAACATCAACAAAAAACCCACAACCCTCTCCACTATGGCATACATATGAGCTGCTAAAACTAATCAATAATCCACAGTTTCATATTTTCATGAAAACATCATCCAGCTGAGTCACCTAAATCATGTCTCTGATTTGTCTCTTTGTTCAGACAGACTAAAATACTTTAGGCTGGCAAAGTCCAGCTCTCAGAACAGAAAACAAGCACATTGAATTATAAGTTATTCACAGACAATTCACATGCTACCCCTTCAACCCAATTCAAAATCAATATTATGAGAAAAGTAAACCCAGATGTTTGTTTTATTGCCACATGCCACAGACCAGGAGCTTTATTTTACATAGTTTGAATGGATGAATCTGAAGAAGGTACAATCTCTGATGGACTGTTCAGCTAAGAGGTGTTTGGATTCAGTTTGTGTTAGAAATGGGTTTAATCATTTACTTAATTATTTAGTTATAAACCCAATTAAGAGCCTCTACATCAGCAGGCAGCTGTAGGGGTGGGACCTGAGTTTACAGGATCTTTTATGTAGGATCACCTTTCCCTGCTCATCATGGTCAGCCTCAAGAATGGAAATCTTCATTCCACATGTGAGGAAATTTGACTTACCACTGCTAGAAACAATTTCTACTGTGCTACCATGGAGCACAATGGGTTACTTCTGCTCGGTCTAATATCAAGAATATTGAGAATATTATAGGTCTGAAAGACTAAAGAGGAAGAGAGAAAGACTTAGGTATATTTTTCCCATGATCCTCATCTTAAAAATATTCCTGTGGGTAAAATTGCCTAAGGTTTTCTTGAACAGAGCTGTCTTAGATTAAATCTTTTCTCAGCTCACTCTGTTCCAGCAATGGCACCATTATAGTTCTGATAAGCTGGTGTTAGGCAGTGCTGTGGTTTAACCCCAGCAGTCACTCACAGCCTGTGGGATGGGGGAGAGAACCAGAGCAGGAACCCTGAGAAAACTTGGGCATTAAAATAAAGTTTAACAGGCAAAGCAGAAGCCATGCACACAAGCAAAGCAAAGCAAGGAATTTATTCACCACTTTCTATGGCCAGGCAGGAATTCAGCCTTCCCCAGGAGAGCAGTGTCCAACCTGTGCAACAGGTAAAGACAAATGTCACCATCCCAACAGCTCCCCTCTCCTTCCTCCCTTTCTCCCTGGCTTTATTTGCTGCACATAACACTGTATGGTCTGGGATGTCCTTTTGGTCCTTTGGGGTCAGCTGTCCTGGCTGTGTCCCCTCCCAGCTCCCTGTGCACCCAAACTCCTCCCTGGTGTGGTGCTGTGAGAAGCAGCAAAGCTCCTGGCTCTGTGCAAGCCCTGCTCAGCAAGAACTGAAATATCCCTGCGCTATCAGCACCTTTCCCACCACAAACCCAAAACACAGCACATACCAGCCAATGTGAAGAAAATTAACTCTACCCAGCCCAATCCAGCTCAGCTGGTATCTCACTTCACTTCTGAATACACATTTATCACAGAAGAAATTCTTTCCTTCTCCTTCACTGTTACACAAGATTGAACTGTTAAGGCAAAGTCTGAGGAATTAAAATAATAATTAATATCTATTATATATAATTGATATGATACAGTAATAAAAATAAGGTGTGGAGAAAACTGCTTGTGCGACAGAATAAATATTTGCAGAAACTTGAAACAGTCCTAACTAAAATAAGTATTCTCCTCCTCTGTTATTTCTAGTGTTTAAAGGGGTTAAAACAACATTTTTTAAACACTCCTCCATCCACACAGAGTGACACACTACATCTGTCTTCCAGAAGAATATAATTCAGATGTTTCCATTCAGGATCATACAATCACAAATGTCAGAAGCAATGACCTGATATGGCCTTTCTGTTTTTCTCTCCTTAGGCCTGGATTTCTGATCTCTTTCAAATATCCAGAATTCCCAGCATTGTATTAGGGTGTGGGTTTCAAATCTCAGAGTAAAGGAATAAATTATCTAGACCATAGTCCAAAGCACCAACTTTCCTTTGATGTTCTCAGTCAAGCATTTGGAAGGAGGCAGGACTTGCATATGGGGCAGTTGTGCCATAAGGCCCACGTTCCTTCCTAGCCACCACTGGTTCTGCATGTCCTCCCTCAAATCACCTCCTGTAAGTGACACTCTTCATCCTGTTACCCTATAAGAAGGGTGTGGGGGAGCACAAAAACATCAGGTTTTCCTCCCAGCTTCCCATTCACTGCCCCTTAGAACACGAGCTGCTGCTGAGCTTTGCTGCTCTGCACATCAGCCCATCAAATTCCACTTGACCAGCCCTAACAGAAAGGCCTATAAGCAAGTGGAAATGAAGTCCTAGCTGCTCCTTTTTTTTTTTCTGGGAGTAGCTTCCCACTCCTAATGAAGCACATTTTAAGCACGTTGTGCAGTAAAAGCCTGGAACATCACTGCTTGCTCCATGGCAAATTGAGCCATCCACTCTTATTGCTGCCAGCCCAGGAACCACCCACCAGAATAAAAAGGGGAAGAATAGGAGATTACCCGTGGTTTTAAAGGCATTTCATCAGAGCATGTCTTTGGTCATAAATTACTGTTTACTTGTCAGCTGGTTTCAGAACACCCACAAGGTGTTCTTTGAAGTTAAACTCTTGGATTTATAGACATTTATACAGCTGTTGAGAAACTGTTTGATCTGAAAATCTGAGTCTTTTGAAGTTGAGAGCTAATGAAAGATTATTCTCTTTTTTTTGACATTGATCAAGCAGTTAATGAGATAAAGTGATGGGAAGAGAGGCTTAATGGAATATGTGGATGCATCAGTGTGACTTTTTGTGGTACAGATTAACAGGAAGCCCAGATGCACTCAGGGCCACATGAGTCAAAATCATAACGAGGAAGAAAATTAACTGCAGTCAGACACAGGTCTTAACCAGAATTAAAGGTATTTTGGGACTCTACCCTTAAGCTCCCTCACCAGTGCATACAGAATAGAAAATTGAGCTGTTAGGGGCTTGGCCTGCGCTGATGTGTGTGCCAAGGTAGCTGGTCCCTGACACAGGGCTAATGCACCAAGGAAAGGGCATGGCTGAACAAAATGAAGATCTTATATAAATGAACTATCCACATGCTCCTAATGTTTTCAAAACCTATCAGGCACAGAGTTTTTATAGTGCCACAAACACTCCAAGTAGTGACTTTTGAACCCAAGGATGAACTTTTTGAACTTTTTTATTAAAATATAGTGCTTCCCAGCAGTAAAGCTAATATTAAGTATTTGAGATACAGAAACATCCTGCTATTTTCAAAGTCCTCTGATGATGGAGAGCCCTAGTTCCATGTACCACTGGCAGAAGTTAGCTCTTCTAATTCACATGGCAGACAGCACCAGAAATACTGAGACACAGGAATAAAAGTCATGCAGTTCCAGGACAAATTTTAAGCTATAGCCAATAAGCCTAAGAAGTAAAAATCTAGGTAGAAGATTCATATCTTATATTAAAATAAAAACAGTTTAAAAATCATAGCTTTTTTACAATGAAATGAAATGAAATGAAATGAAATGAAATGAAATGAAATGAAATGAAATTAATTCACTTGCCACCTGTGCCTATCTTGATCTTCCTTAGGTTTTGTACAAGTCATTTGTCTAAGTCAGAAAAAGATGTCTAGAAACACAGAAAATATTTTAATACTTTATAAAGTAGGGTCATATTCTACAAAAGATGGATAACAATATCATACATGTATTAAAAAAAAAAAAAGCAAAAACCCAACTTCTTTTCCTCTAAATTCTTGCAAAAGCATAGTAAGACTACTTTGAGCCTTAAAAAAATAAGCTACTGATACTATCCACATTTATTTGTGTTGTTCTTTAGCTCAAGCACAGTGTTTGCCTTGAAATCAACACCTGAAGATGATGAATCAGTCAAAACATTTGGTGAGCAAACAAAAGGCTGAAATGTAAGGAAAGCAGCCCTATAAAAGAGCTTGCAATCCAGCTTGATAGCTTTGTGCAGTCTACTTCAGCCTTCCTGAGTATCTGTAAAATGGCAGAGGATTTCAGCTCTGCATCCTCTAAACCTGCACTATAAGTGACAGAAATGGCAAACAGAAGCCATGGGGGGAAAAGTAAGATATTTCCATTCTGTTCCATTCTGTTCTGGGGCAGCAGTGCCAAGGACACTTGTAACAGAACTGTCACATGACCTCAGCAACCTAGATAAAATAAAAACACCCACCAAAAATAAAAAAAAAAGAAGAGTGGGGGAAAAAAGCACATCTAACATAATTTAGAAGTCTCACTACAAACTGTAAATACAATCACCTCTAAAGAAAAGAAATTAGTTTTTTGTGGTCTTCCATTATTTCCCAGAAATAACCTGATAATTACTAACTAGGTTTGTTTGTGTTCTTACAAATCTTCCCCAATGGCATGGTTAAGAATGTGAAACCTCAGCCCATTGCACGTTTCTACCCTTTGATAGACTTGCACAACCTATGCAATACATTTGTTGCCAATATTTCCAGAAAGAAGAAAAAACCTACCAACCCCACAACTCTAAAGTGGGGTTTGTAGTGGGGTTCATCTAACCCAGCACCTCATCTCTGATAGCAAACAATACCAGCTGTTTCCAGAAATGCAGGAAATCACAGGATATTCTGAATTTGAGGGACCCACAAGGATCATGGGGTTCAGCCCATGCAGGGATCCAGCCCAGGATCTCAGCATTGCTAACACTGTGCTCCAACCAGCTGAGCTCATCTCAAGAAATCCCAAGGTGAACCCATCCTAACACATAAGGAAAATGTTTCCTTCTCTCCTTGAGGAAAAGTCTACTTTATGCTCAGTTTTCCCCAGCAACCACCATTAACTTGAAGTACAGAGGAGAGAGCAGTTGGATTATCAATATCATGTTAATTACAATTCATTTCAGGGTTGCACTCTCCAATACCTCACCTTGACCACAAAAGAGCCAGTTCAGTATTCCCTGCACAAAGGAAATGTGAGGCTATTTGAGATGGGATGGAGAAACAGGAATTGAGTTCAAAGTGCAAACTGGTCCAAGTTGGTTGGACTGAAGTTCTGTGAGCTCTGCTGTTGCACTGACCTTTGGCATCTCACTCGTGCCTGTTGTCAGTGGGAAAGGACGTGGTGAGAACAAACATTCATGAATATGCATCCAAACTAAAGCTGAATTTTGATTTGGCTGCTTTCATAATCCATTTATATTCATTTCTGTGGATGATCAGGTGCTAGAGATTTATTCATGAAAATGAACTGAGTACTCAGTCAACAAAAGGGAATTCTGAGCAGCATTTTCAGTGGCAAGGGCTACCAATGGCTGGTGAGCTACACAAGTCACCTAATCAGGCAAGGAAATAAGCAGAAGGAAAAAAAAAGTGATTACCAATACTCCTAGTGAGGTGTTTATAGAGGAGCTGCTAATCAGCACCAGTTCACTGAGGAGCGGAAGTTCAGTGGTCTGAGTTCTGTCCTGGATCTAGAGATTATAAGAGATTATCTCATATAAAGACCCTCTTTGCACACTGGGCACTTTCTAAACAACACAGAATATCAGATTGCAGCGGGGCAAATGGCAACTTGGCTTAGCCACAAGCCATCAGGAGAGTTACATCACACCCCTTCCTTCTCCAGATTATAGGAAAATCCAAGGACTGTGCTACAGAAGATTTAAGTTAGAGCAGCACAGAGCCTCAACTGTAAGACTCTTACATTTCGGACTTTCAAATTCTTAAATTTGCCCTTTACTATAAAAAGTCAATGATTTCACCAAGAAAGTTTGATTAGTTTCTTTTACTTTCTGTAATGAAGTGCCATCCTTTTTACACTTGAAAGGATCTTTGTAATAATGCAACATTGATCTTTTGAATACAGATGAGCTAACCTAGATAATAGGATTTGGTACCCAAAAGAAAAGGCTCTGAGTATATCTAAGGCTTCAGTGCCATCAAGAGGATTTTAGAGATAAGGCACCTGTTCTTGAGCAAATGTTTAGGTGAGGCATTGTAACAATACTCTTACATTTCCATTATATTTGTAGGTGTCAGGAAAATTAACTCACAAACATCAGAGGTTTATGTCCAAAAAGGAGACAGAGGAGTCCTGTAACTTTATTCGAATAAAGGGAGAGGCCATGGGACATTCCCCTGGGGTCTCTCCAATTTTTGGAGGGCGCAGCCTCCTTTTTATCCCAATTTCCCGTGTGCATTTCCCTTCTCTCTTTCCCCATTGGCTGAGGTACTTGAGAGGTACGGACTGCCCAGAACACCTGATCCCCTCTAATGTATAACCCTCCTTTTCAATTTTTAAATTCTCATGGAATTTATGGCTTTTCCCTATTGTTTCTTTCATCTTTCAATATCCAGTTTCATTTATCAGCAGACCTACAGCTTGTTTGTAAAGGCAAATATCTTTTTTTCCACTCATCAACCAGTGGAATCCTTCCCACTGTTTCTTTTATCTCTCAGTGCTGGTTTGATCTCTCAGCAGACCCACAACTTGTTTTTAAAGACAAGTCCCTCATTCCTCTCATAGGTGATCTTTCACTGCAAGTAAAAAATTCCATGTAGTAACTGAGAATGCAATAAACACACCCAGGTAAGGGAGTGATGATGCAGAACCAGCCAGCAAGAGGAAATGCAAAGTAAAAAGCAGCCATCAGCAGATTCCTTGGATATAAAGTTTGGAGCTTCTCTTCTGTTTGGTGTCCTGGCTACACCATGGTGCCTACTTCACTGTAAAAACATCTTCAGGAAAGAGGAAACAGTTTGGGAAAAGTGTTAACAGCAATTTCCTGCACAGAAAGGGAAAAGAGGAATTTTTACTTATTTTTAATGTATTTTTGTCTATATTTAAAATGGAGTGTCACACCAGAAACTCTACCAACAACTGTGCCCAGTGGAAACCTGACAAATTATCAGTAATCCATGTACCACTTTCTTAGAGTGCCAAAATACAAATTAGTCATTGCCAGCAAACAGAGCACAGAACTGGGCACCAAAATACTTGGGGTTTATTTCCAATTACACTACAAACTTATTGCATTTATTTTCTAGCCAGCATAACAAATCTACACCTTTACTCCTTCATCACTTTCTTCTTTCTGTGCATTAACTTCCACAACCACCATGTAACAGGAGCAATTTCTTGTCATGTTCTCATAACACTTTCATTGCTTTCAATCAAATATAGATTTTACAATCTATAATGATTTTATTTATTTCCCTCCAAATACACATTGGGTCTGTTCTGAGAAGGAAAGCCATGCTGACAACAATCTCAGAAGCAATCCACAATTAATTTTGTGTCATTCATGACCTGTAACATAGAAAAATGTTCAGCACATATCAAGCCTTATTAAGGAAATAAAAATAAATAAAATAAAATAAAATAAAATAAAATAAAATAAAGTAAAATAAAATAAAATAAATAAAGCTATTTTAGCTAGCTCTTCTGCCTCACAGCACCCTGTTTAATTCTAACAAAATTCAAAACCTTCCCCTCCTCCTCCAAGAAGAAAATATAGTTTCTAACATCTCATCCAAGCTCTTGGCAGGCTGCTAATGGAACAGCCAGAGCTGAACTCAAACTGTGCCTCAGCACCAGGTTCAAACACAGCTCTGTTCCAAGTGTGGGCAGAGCCCTTGAGGAAGGTAACTCCAAGAGTCCTTTCAGCTGACCTTTTTTGACTCTTTTTATGACACAATCCATTAATAGGCTTACTGGGAATCCACTTTGCACCAGAAGGATTGGTATTGGTCTGGGTAACTTCAGCTGGAGTTTTCCTACCCAGAGCAATCATTTTGCTGGTGACAGCACACCCCTGCCTCATTTCAGCTCTCCAGGCTCTCAGGCTACTGAAACACAATCATCCCGTTTTTAGAACATCAAGTGCTTCTGTCAGACCACGATAGCAGCAGGATATCTCCTGATCTTTTCCTTTGCAAGTGCCTTCAGGCAGCACCTATAGATTGGTAGTTTAAGAAGAAAGACAGTCTGAGCCATGGCTTTAACTTGTAAACAGGATCTTTGAAAGAGCAAAGGTGTGAGTTTGTTTCCAGTAAAGCAAACTTGCTTTGTTGTTTGCTTTCAGCATTTTTGTGATAAATCTACAGAGTAGGAATGGATTTCCTGTCTGCTTCTGCAAATTTCCCTTCACTGAACACAGCAAAACTGCCAAAATTTAATTTCCAATGTCAACATGTGTTAGGGTCAAGACAGGGGGTCAAAAGTGCATTTCGGGATTAGGTGCATTTCTTTTCAATACTTATGCAATCTGCTCTAGTAAGTGAAAACTACACTGGGATTTCCAGGGTGTCAAGAGGCAGAACGTGAAGGCCCTGGCATTTTGTTCCTGACTGCCTTATTAATGCACTTCTGTCATCATGAATGAGTAACTGGCACTTCCAGACGAAGCAGATGAACACTCCGTTTAAAACAGAGAAATTTCACACATTATGAAAATGAGATTGTTTATATTTAAGCTAAATAAACAAAACTAAATCCTGTAGAGTTTTTCCCACAGTATATTTTACAAGAAAACGCCCAAACCAATTGTGTTTAGGATTTTCTTACCAGTCGAGAAAGCAACAGTGTAACATCATGCTTGATGGCACAGGAACTTTCAGATTGGGGCATTTTTATTGCTTCTCAGCCATCCAGCGTAAAAGGAGCAAGTAAACTCATTACCACACACCTCCCCAAAAAATGATCCTATTGCCTCCAGACATTTTGCTCTGCCTGTATAAAAACACACCTGAAATCTTAATGACAGGTTTGGCAGGTAGCATCCAGCGAGCGATGTGTACTGGCAGCTTCATATCACCTGTTGTACAAGCTGTGCATCGGCGGGGAAACGAGCGCCCTACTCGCGCAATTAGCACGTGTCCATCAAACTGACAAATGAAGATAAATCAGCTGCTTGGCCGCTTGCATCAGTGTAAACCCGGGAAGAAAAAATAAACAGGATAAATTTTTAACCGCGATCTCCCGCGGCCTTCGGTACCGGAGACGGGCGGGCAGCACCGCCCTCCGGCGGCCGCGCTGCGCAACTGCACCCCGCGCCCGGGGAGCTGCGCAAAGCGGGAATTCAGCCCGGGATCCGCGGGGTGCGGATAATGCCCCAAACCGGGAATTCAGCCCGGGATCCGCGGGGTGCGGATAATGCCCCAAACCGGGAAGTCAGCCCGGGAGCCGCCG